>CM053036.1:97455312-98000312 GCA_028564925.1 Lithobates sylvaticus
CGGGCTTACTTTATTGAAATATACGCCCCCTGATCGCACTGTGTGACATCCTCCCAGCACGCTCTGTGATCACTGAATTCTTTGGACTCAGCTGATCACAGATAGGGTAAAGGGCCATTCACAGCGGCCCATTACCATGTGATTAGCTGTGTCCAATGACAGCTGATCACAGAATTAAACACAAGCCGGCTATCGCCTTTTCTTTCCTCACACTGTAAGCGCGAGGAGAGAAGAAGAGAGACAATAACTGGCTTGTGTTAAAGGGATATGGGCACTGATAATCAGTGTTGTTAATCCACTTTCACATCTTCATACCATCCCCTCTGTGTTCTAATCCTGTGTGCCCCTGTGTGAGTGATTTATAAAAAAAATGTCTGCTATACCTAATTTCAGAGCTCTTCTCATCAATCACATGATCGGCTGGCTCTCTTCTCTTCCCGCCTGATAGATGCAGCGGACGGGGGCCAAGATTCCCCTGCTGACATCACTCGGGAGAGGAGAGAGAGAGCATAATCGCTGAGAATCACTGTGAAATGAGGTATAGCAGTTTGTTTAATAAATCACTCACACAGGGGCACACAGGATTAGAACACAGAGGGGATGGTATGAAGGTGTAAAAGTTGAGCAGCAGGAATTGAGGGGGCAGGCACTGTCACAAGCTGACAGGCAGGGAGGGGAGGGGGATCAAGAGCACAGAGGCAACATATAGCAGGCTGTGGATGATGGAGGAACATACGCTCAGCAACCCTGATATATCAGAGTCAGTGTACAGGGGGAGTGGATAGCCAGGTATTACAGGTGTTACAGGGGGCCAAATGACACAGCACAAGCACTGTGAAGTATAAAATGCGTTAAAGGGACAGGATGTTTTTTTTGGGTTAACAAACACTTTAAGTTTGTCCCTTTACAAGCACTCATACCAGCAGGAGTCTGAGATTGAGAAGAAGAGGAGTGTGTACAAAGCGGGTGCTTTCTAGTCAGCATGTCAGAATTTTTTGATTGAAGACTTTGTAGCTCATGTGTGAGCACTTCATAAACCCTGGTATTAAGTCCAAACTCTCCTTTACTTTCATATTCTGAGAGCAATGGATGTACCCAATAGCATCTACTGGCTTTCCCAATTTATTAGTATTATATGGGATTTATATAGCGCTAACCGTTTCCTCAGCGCTTTACAAAATGAAGGCAGACGTTACAGTTACAATACAATTTGGCACAAGAGGAATCAGAGGGCCCTGCTTAAATCCCCAATTTCTTCATATGCTGCCGCCTCCTCAATATAGCTAGTGCAAGCACAATGATTAGGGCTGTTGTGCTAGACATCCTGTTTACCAAAAAACTCTACGAAACTCTCCAAAAATGTAAATTTGTTCACTAATGCCTTCTCCAACCCACAAACGGGAACAGGATGTGACGTTACCGGAATACCTGCAAAATGCATTTTAACACACACTAAAAGGCATGTCAATGTGCATCACAACTTGCATCAACGCAGAATGAATACAGCATGAATCCCAAGACAGGCTTGAATCTTACTGCATACTGTAAGAAACTTTTTGAAGGAAACTTTGCCTGAAACAAACACGGAATCTGCCATTGCTAACTTCCCAATCTTGCAATCAGCATAACAGCCAGGTAATTAACATGTTCAGAAGTAGGCCAGTAATGGCAGCCCCCATATTTCTGGTAGGAAAGGTTTATTTTAAGGGCTCATTCACACTACCTGCACAGGAAAAGAATTTGGTTTCTTGTGTGGGCTAGTGCTCCTTTGTATTCCAGCTTCAGGGAGAGGTGCCTTGTGCTTTACTGCGCAGAGAATTGTTTAGCCTTTTTTTCCCTTTTTTGTTAACTGTGTTGAAATGTCACAGAGTGTGACAGAGATGGATGAAGAAATGGAGACTAGCATACATTTTTATTCACCACACTGCTCCGCACCCCAGGGCTTTATTCTAGTGTGAAGAGGGTACATAGAGAACAACTGCCTTCCGTGTGCTCTTGCAGAGACTTGAACAGGCATCTGCACATAGTGCCCCTAAGGCTGGATTCATACCTATGCATTTTTAGTGCTTTTTGCATTTTGCAGATTTGCAGTACAGAACATGTTCCATAGGAAACCATTTTAAATGGACTGTAGTGCAAATCTGCAAAATGCAAAAAGCACCAAAAATACATAGGTGAGAATCCAGCCTAATACTGGCATTTTAGGTGCTCTCTTTTTGAGAAACCGCAATGGTCATGTTTGAAAGTTCAAACAATCTATTAGCCAGGGTTCCCCAGCCACCAAATTAACAACAAATAGAGTTTATAAGGCTTAGTGTTGTTCAAGGTTTAATTTCCAATTTTTATTGCTACAGTATGTACGTTTGAGCTGAAAAAACATCCAATTTTTATGAAAGCTTAGAGAATCAATATTAAACTTGTTATATCCATTTCCTGAGTGATCAACAAAACAATGAACCCAATACTGTCTTAGGTTGCAAAAAACTGACATAAATAAATTATAACATTTTAAATATTTCATATAGATTTACTGTTTTCAAAATACTGTTTTCCATTGTAATGGTAAAAAATGTATTGATTCATTTGAACTCACTCTGAATTAGTTTGGTGCTTTCTCAACAGTGATTTTATAGGGTTGATTTACTCAAGGTTATTAAACTGATCACTTTGAAAGTGAGTTTTCGCTGTGAATGTGGTAAATGTGCAAGGAAAATAACAAAAATGTTTATTTTATACTGGCATATGATTGGATTATGGAAGTCTACAGAGCATCCCTTCATTCACTAAGCTAAGGTGAACAGCTCAGCGAAACGTGGGTATTTTGCAGTTGTTTTAGATAATGAAGTGTCAAACTAATTCTATTGGAATCTGTAGTTCACCATAGACCTTGGAGAGCGGTTGTATGTGCTGTCACAATTTAACCATCTGTACTAGCCGCCTGGTCACTATATACTAACTGTCGCGTTAGATTATCTCCTAATCTGGAAAACATCTGGATCAGGAGATTGTTATATGTTTGGCACCTTTATAATATTATTGATGATTTCACTCTTATTCTCCAGCATATGTTAGGGATGAAGATGAAGCTGCTAACTTTAGATGTATTATGTTATGTAGTTTTTATATTTTACTGCATCAACCAAATACAATGTACTTTTTTTATATTTTTATTCTCATTCTTGATGGCACATCACATGGGCTATATACAGTACTATGACAAATATTTTGTGGAAACCTAACCATCACACAAATGTATGTGGCCACAGAATAGAAAGATATTTTAAAGAATATGCTTCCAACCTTGTGACAGCTGTTTGGGGAAGGCTCTTTTCTATTCCAGCATGACAATGCTTCTGTGTATACAGTCCATGAAGACGTGGTTTGAAGAGTATGATATGAAGGAGCTTGTGTGGCCCTTACCTCAATCATCCTGAACACCTTGAGGATGCATTTAAACACTAATTGTGAGCAACCTTTTTTTCTCATCCAAATATATAAACAATATGAACAAAGGTACTATAAAAACTCTGTGCACAGCAACCAATAACATCTAGAAAGTACCAATAGGGGACAGTAAGAGAACCATGAGCCAAAAGGCAAAAAAAGCAAGGAGGACCATAGAACATAACTATGAAATATTCCATGTGCAGTATGTTCCACTGTGATTGAATTGGCATGAGCACTGTTCTTTAACAAAGCTGCAGCATCATTTGAAGATCGGGAAATCTCCAACTGCAATAACAAGCATCACGGGTGCAGCTAAGTGTAGCAATGAGATGCTTTATTAAAAGTATACAGATAAAATGGCCACTCACAAACACTCACAAACACAGGAAAAAATTTGCACATCAGATTACCAATGCTTCTTTATAGCACTGGAGCCCAGGGGTGGCAGATGGACACAGCCAAAAAGCTGTACCGCTGTACAGCAGCTCCAATACTTGATGCTTCTTTCCCCTGTGGCCTGCTCCATATGGGACACACTAATCACATGGTGCATTGCGGGATTAGTGAACACAGGAGGTTGATTGAGGATGGAAGTGCTGATCACAGTGTCCCCATGCATTTTAGGCTAAAACATAATAAATCCAAAGAGGGCCTCAAGGTCTAAGTCCTTGAAACCATTGCCAAAAACCTATCCTTTGCTGAACGATTACAAAGGTTGTGCCATAGAGAAACCTTTTTAGAATTTTTTCTATAAACACCTTAGCCCCAAAAGGCCTTAATTAAGTATGTACCATTTTGTAATCTCTTGGATATTTGGCATTTGCTCATACTGTATATCTGATATACCCTTTTAAACATATACTGTATACTTTCCGTTGTCCTTTGCGCTCCTTTGCTGTGCTCTCTATGGTGTAAGACAGCAACGTTTTTACTTTTAGTGTTGACCTATTTCATCTATTTGAATTTATTGTTTTATTCATGACACATGATCTAATCATCATGATTTTGTATACTTTATTAAGGAATTTTGTAATATTATGTGTCCCCTTGGACTTATTGTCCCCCTGACTGGAGTCCATGTACACATAACAAAATATTACTTTTATACATTATCTTATAATTTTTTTTTTTTGAGTTTGGTTGTTATACATTCTGATCAAGGTGCTACCCCATTGCACTCTCACCCAGTGTATGGATTTCTTACAGATTGTTCAACTACCCCCACCCCCCATTTTCTGTATAAAATGTGTTACAATTTTTGTACATGCATATATATTTATTCAGTGCATTTCCAAAATATATACATATATTCAATTCCTTTATTTTATTTAACTGCATTTTTTCAAATGTATTATTTTAAGTAATTTTTTGAATTTCCATTGCACCTTTTTTCTATTTGGTAAGCAAGCTGAGTTCTCCTTTGTGTCTGCCATTTACCACATCACGTATTACTTCCTTTCATTCTTTCCCATGCCCTTTATACAATCTATTCTTTCTTTCCCCCCTCTCATTCTGCCATATTGTAATTTGGATGTCTGTTCTGCTCTATTCTGCCTTTCCTCCTCCCCACTTATTTCTGATTGGGCCCTAATTCTTGTTTTCCCACCTTTTGCTGTGGGCTGTCTTGTGTAATTGATGCTGGTGCCACCCCCTTCCCGTCTCTCTCCTCATCCATACGCCGCTCCCAGGCTCAAGTGCTATAAAGAAGCACTAGTGATCTGATATGTACCATGTTGCCCTGTGTTTGTGAGCGGCCATTTTTACCCTTTACTTTTAATAAGGCATCTTATTTCTACACTTAGCTGCTTCCTTTATGTTTGTTATTGTTTTTTTCTCATCCAAAATCTGTACCTAACCCCTTAAATGTCTATGGGTAGTGTGGAATAATATAAATGGGACTAGCCAATTATTCTTATTGCAACACTGACACTGCATCTTACTTTGCAGTACTACACAGTGCTTTTTCTCCTATTCCACGTTTTTTTTTTTTTTTTTATATTCTCAAATGTGTTTTAAATGCCTTGTGTCATGGAAAGTTTATAATTACGCTATGTACATGGCACCAGCCTTTTTGATCCTTATATCAACTGTTAATTTAAAACTGTAGACTCTCCGCAGTAATCATTGGTATCCAGATACTATGTGATCTAGACTATGAGCCAGGGAACAGCATTTTATTTTAAATTAATGTCACGAAATATGATTTTTTTTCTACTCCAAATAATAAGGTTCTTTACTAACACTACCATGTGCCCTATGCATTTGTGTGAGATTTAATGAAAGGTCCACAATAAATAGGGTGACACCATGTCTGAAATAAATTGCAGAGCTCCTTCCAAGCCTAATCTACAAAACTCCATATTTATTTTATTAACACTTACACTAATATAGAAGAGCAAGCCTACAAATTTGTGAAAGTCACATTCAACGTAATAATTCAAAAATGTGCTCATTTGAAATAAACTGTCCTTTTTTCTTAATCTGAATCTTTCTACTGTTCGATTTCTACCCCAACATAATTTCATTTTATGTGTTTCTTCATTTGTAAATGTGATTTTTTTTTTTTTATAATTCATCTTTTAAATGTTTTTATCTCAAATAATAAATATACTGCCGGCAAAAAGAAAATGATGTCCAGGTGGGTTTTGCAGTGTTACATTGGAGTATGAAAAATACTTAGCTATACATAATTATTTCAAGCCTTTTCAGAAAGCCTACTTCTGATAATAGCATCTTACAAATTCTTATCACCATGGCAGTTCTTAGTCACAGTTTTTCAGAAACAGCAATTATTACTTTTAATAAGCTAATTTCATGTGGTGAGGCAGATAAGATGAAACTTTAAGCCTTTTTAGAATCTTGGGTAGCAAATATAGATGCATGGTTTGTAAACATGGTTGATAAATTGTTAGGTTTGGCTATCAGGTTGATATCTTAAGCATAAATACTCAAATGGATTATACATAGTGTTCAGTGATAAGAAGCTAGGACCTGGAAATAAAACTAAAGCACTTGCAACACAAACCAGCAAATAAGTATTTAAAGAGTAATCTGCATATGTTGTAGTGATAATCGGGTTTAGTATTTCTAAGGTTGAGCACCAATACATTTAAATAATCTTTGTTCAAGTGGTTCTAAAGCCTAATTTTTTCTTTGCATTCAGGTAAAAAATGTATAGGCATCAGTATCCCTCTCACCCCTCCTTACATGGGCCCTCATGTGATCCAGTGCTGTGCCAGTCTGCAGCTCTCCCCTCACATCCTGGCCTCACAGGCTTTGCTGTGGTAGCAGAAACAATTGGCTCCAGCTGCTGTCAATCAAAGGCAGTGACAAGGGAGTGGGGGGTGGGGCTGTGTCCCGCTGTCTGTGTTTACAAATGCAGACCGTGAGGCTTGGGAGCAAGCTCGCCCGTGTGCCCCAATAGAAGCCCCTTTCTATGGGGGCACTTTCCGGAGGGGAGGAGCCAGATCACCAGCAGGGGACCTGAGAAAAGGGGGTTAGGAGCTGCTCTGTGCAATCGAAGGTAAGTATAAACCTGTTCATTGTTTAAAGAAAAAAGAGGAAGCTTTACAACCACTATATTGGATATACTTGTCTGTACATACATTCCTAAAAAAACTTTTATATTTATTCCAAATGTTATAAATAAAACAATCACAACTCTGAAATCTTACCACACTAGAACTATCATATAAAAGCTGATGCTATAATACTTGCTCCATATTCAGTAGGGCTCAGTTTTTGACAATATAGGGTACTTGCTATTCTCATTGAAAAAATACAGGATGTTGTTTCTCATGGACTACTGCCATGTAACAAGTGAAAGCATTTACAGTGCCATTAGTGCTCTTTAGTTACTGTGCTAGTGTCAGAAATGTCTTTAAGTTTACCTTGTTTTATACTCTGTGTATTTCCCTACACACAGATATCTATGCAAGACCAATAGACCTTAACGTGGATGTAAACCCTCACATATACACAGTGAAGTGAGCAGCCTCAGATGATTCACAGAGATGAAACAAATCTCCCTACATATGTTTTACATGTATACCTGCTGTCTTCAGCTTTCTGCACTCTTTAGAAAGTGCACATTGTGTTAGAAATTGTTTTTCCTGTTTTAGCAGTGGGAGGGGAGTCTGGGCATACACTGTGTGTGAGCTGATTGGAGGAAAGGCAGACCCCCTCTCCACATAGGAAGAGGAACCAAGAAACTTGCAGAGCTGTGAATAGACAATAGACAAGGAACGGAGCAGCATAAAGACACATGACTCAGGGCTTTGGGGAGAGATAAGTAAACACTACAGATATATGTTGTCAGATTTGGTCAGGTCAGATTTCATGAATAGGGTTTACATCCATTTTAAGCCTACCTCCTGGATTACTATTCATCTTCCAAGGTTTGTTGAAATGTGTTTTTTTCTATCAGGCTTTATGTGAAACCATGTATGTGGTTTAACCACCACCAGCAGGGAGGTTTCCGGATCACCAAACTACAGTCATATGGAATTCTTTAACTGGTACACTACAGCTTTTGGCAGAAAAATTACCCCAAATATCTACATTATTAATAAGTGATCTGTTCACCTTTAACATATTTTCCTTTTTTAATACTTCCAAAACATGCAACTGTAGGGACCCTCCTTTAAGCTATAGTGGCCTTAGTTTACTTTGTGTGCACAGGATACAACGAGACTGTGGTCAGCATGGACATTTGTTTTTCTGTGTGCTGGAATAGTTCCTAAGTTCAGGTTATCAATTGGTCCTGCCAGCTATTGTTGAGTATAATCCAGTAGTCTGAGTAAGAAGTGTTAACAACCTATGTTATGATTATTTATGCTATCCAGCCATCAATATAGAGTTTGCACAGTGGAGTGAGCAGGTTGATGGTGATAAATGTTTGGAGCTTCCAGAGTACTTTTTACTGCTCTTGGATCTGCCCCATCTGGAGCTGTGCTACAAAGTTCCTTTCATTCCTAGTTTCTACCCAGGAAGTGAGCGGCTGCTGCTGTTTGATTTTTCCCTGCTGGGATTTTGTCCAGACACAGCTGTGTTGATGGAACTTAAATACTGAAATAGATCCACTTCAACTTAAGAAAACACATAAAGAATAGCTAAGCAGACATCTTGGTTTTATCTTTGCTGCCTGGCCTCTCCACACTGTGGGGTTGATTTACTAAAACTTAACAGTACAAAATTTGGTGCAGCTCTGCATAGAAACCCAGCAGCTTCCAGGTTTTTTGTCAGTGCTTAATTGAACAAGTTGAAGTTAGAGCTGCACCAGATTTAGCATCCTTCAGTTTTAATAAATCAACCCCTGTGTGTGTATGGGCCTACAATCAAGAAGTTGCTACATGTGCGAGGCCATAGACTTTTAATCAAGACCTGAGAGGAATGTTTTGGTAGCTTAAGGTTGGGTTCACACATGCTGTGGCCGCGGCTCACAGCAGGGGGTCCGGTGCGTCCCTGTTCACCAATTTAGGCAAGAATCAGGTCTGAATTTTTGCCTGAATTCCCACCTAAATCGGAACCAAAGATGCACAGGACCCTTTCCAAACGTGGACCGCGACCTCTCCGGAGATGCGTGAACCGGCTCCATTGAGAGCCAGTCACATGCTCCTGTCATGCAAATAGGATGCAGGATGCAATTTGCATATGTGTAAACTCAGCCTTATTCAAGCAAATGAACTGAGGCTTTCAGATCTACACCTGCTAGGCTCTTTGGCTGTCATCTCACATGACTCAGGCAGCAGTAATATTACACAACTTAAACCATGCATGTGCTTTAAACCCTGAAGCCTGTGCTTATTTGCGTATATTAGAGAAAACAGATGGTAATTTGTCAAAAGTTTCCAATCCGGCTGATTATTATTTCTCTAGTTTGAGGTTTCCTGAAACTTTGAAGCAATTTTCATATGTGCTTTATCACTGTGTTGTGCTCAAAACTAATAATATTTTATGAAGAATTTGTTATTCCATTGTACTTAATTTTTGTAGAATGGAAACAAGTCATCGTTTTTGTGTCCAGTCATTACACACCATGTAATTGTTGATAAATTTCACTGTAACAAAATATATAGATATGGAGACACTACTATGTATATACATTTTGACATTGTTTCAATCAAGTCAAAATGGGATACATATAAATGTACAGATCAATTTTCACCATGGATCCAATTAATCTCTATTATCATATGGCAGCTGTAATTGCCTAATTATCTCACTTGACTGTAAGGAATGATTATTTACCAATCATACTGTTGAAATTCTATCATTGTTAAAGCTTGTTACACTACACTGGGCTGGTTGTTTAGTATTCTAAAAATAATTTCCCTGATTTAATTGAGCTGTTAATTATATACAGATATGAAGTTCAGGTATTTGTGATAAAGAATATATGTATAAATGAAGTGTATGTACATATATTTATTCTATATATACAGATAGATATTTTTGTTAGCAGTGTATCCAAGTCGAATGGCACTTGCAGTATTGAGGTAAATTATAAATGCCTGTGTGCATGATAATGAGCCT
This sequence comes from Lithobates sylvaticus, assembly GCA_028564925.1. NCBI lineage: Eukaryota > Metazoa > Chordata > Amphibia > Anura > Ranidae > Lithobates > Lithobates sylvaticus. Next base: position 97,465,294 of record CM053036.1, read on the forward strand.
TCAAAAGGCTTGTTTGTAGAGGAGATTGCCTCTTAGAGTGATTGCTCTTTCCCCTCAGAATAGGGAACAACCTTTTCACCAAGGTCACGTGCATTAATGAGGAAGGTTACAGCAGTGTGATAATCAGGGTGATGATGGGCAGCACTCTTTTCACCAGGAATTATTGTTCAAATATGTATTGGCAGCATTAGCCTAAAATTTTGCTTTTCTACAATGTATTTCAATAGTCCATTAGTCCAACAAAGAGGAAGAAGACACTCACCTTGTTAAAGCCAAGAGTACACACACAATTAAAGTGGACCTTTAGTCATTTTTTCAACTTTCCTATTAAATCTTCTGCCCTTGTTGTTTTAACTTTGGATAGTAAAACATTTTTTTTCTGCAAGTAAATACCTTATACAGCCCACTTCATGTTGATTGTCTGGTAATTAGCCTAGGCTTATGACATCATGCACAGCTCTCTTTCTCGTGAGAGTTTGCCAGGAAGGGAGGGGGAATAAGTCATAAGAGGGTCAATGAATGCTGCAGAGCGTGGGGTGTGCCTCTGTGTGCCTCTTTGTGCCTCTGTGTAAATCCAGGAAGTGAACAGGCAGCAGATTCAGCTGCCCCAGTTAAAATGGCTGCAGCCAGACTTGGTGGAGGGAGACTTCTGCAGCATATTTGGCAAGTACAGAATCAGAGTATATATAAAATAATATGCAAAGTAGTTGGAGGGAAGCTTCAGCATGGCAAAGATGTTTTTATCACAAGTGATGTTAGCAGACTGCAGTTCCTCTTTAAGCTCCTAGTGTGAAACGCCTTGTACCGGACTATATTTGTTTATTTATGAGTTTACTCTGGACTTTAGGAAGGAAAGTACTTTCTTTCTGTTTGTTAGAATATTGTGCATGGCTCATGGACTTCCTGGAGCCATTACCAATTAGTTGGTGGAACAAAGGGTGGGGTTGAGTGTTTGGGGTTGTCTGTAGTATCAATTGTTCAATGTCAGTGCAGGTCAGGGAATACTGTGTTAGTAATAAAATTATATGTTTTACAATATTACAGGTGTCTTGTGTCACCACCCCATATAACTGTGTTGTAAGCTGCCTACATCACCCACATTTTTTTTTTAGAGGGGGGTTGGAGAGGGGATTGGGAACTAGGGGTGCAGTATCTTTATTTCTTCGCTTAAAAAATTGATTATACATTTTCAGAAATATGGCCATTTGAGAGGGGATGATAAAGGATAGATCAATTGTTTCTTTGTTTTTGTTTTTGTATTTGTATGTGTATGTATTTTCTTTTCTGAATGTCTTGTATTTATGTATTTGGAATGACATGGAAGATTTTGTATGTTTATAATAATTTTATAAAAATAATTGAAATACTGTCACCTACAGGAAGACATGGACACTGGCATCAAAATAGCCGGTGACCATCCAGGTATAACCCCCCCCCCCCACACTTTCTAGCATGCTTCAGTATTGTATTAGTGTCTTAGGAGAATGAATATCATTTCAATCAAGACCTCATCTATATGCTACTGAGCTGAGCTCTCTTTGCAACTATCTGGTTCAGTGTTTCCTTGGCAGTAGCCTTCGAGACTGTACCCAGATCCTGCTGGACTAATGATTACAGGGCCTGCCTGGAATGTGACCATTAGGCACTGGATTCTGCCTGTGACACTTCTCAGACCTTTGTGTACGATGTTAGTTAGATGCAGAGCACTTTCCACCAAAACAGTATAGAGTAACAGAAATAGAGTCATAATTGTAAACTCCACAACTATTCCTACATTTTTAGTATGACGTAACACCTTCCATTACTTCTATTTGCAAGAAACACATGGTTTCCCCTCAGTTAGTCCTTGTTGTCATCTACAGTGATCTTGTCACCTTGCCATTTGAATCTTTTTTGCTCTTAACAGCTGGTTTATGAGGACCCATAGTTTTTTACCTAGTGTTTAACCCAATTAATTGATTACACCATGTGGTCTGAGTTAGCTTCTTCCCACCATTAAGTTTTCCCTTGCTGCCTCCAACAATGACCTGGTCACCTCCAGGTATGGAACATCACCTGCTTTTTGGAACTGGTTGTGAGTACTCCAGGTTTTTTACCTAGTGTTCTATATTTTGTTGTACCTGTTAAACAGTGCAATATGGCAGATCCCAAGCCACAAGAGAAGCAGTTTTGCTGCAGCAGGTCTCTTCAGTTAATAGTCCACTAACACTTTTGGAGCAATTTGCTGTCCCTCCTTCTGGACCTGGATCACTGTTCCCTGCTTAAGTAATACAGTCCTCAGTTATCCTTAGCTCTGTCAAGTTTGGCCCCCTCCTGTTCCTTATGCAAAGCAGATTTGCACAGATTTGCTAGCTTATACGGGCCATCTTAAAACTATGATTGCTTACTCTGAACACAGAGGCTGTAGGCATGAATTTTCTTTTATGCATTCCTGCAGCTGTAGTGGCCTCCGAGCTTTCTGTCTGACAAAGATACTCAAAAGTCCTGGGTAAACCTCAGTCGCAAGCTGATTTCAGCCAAGGTGATTTCAGCCTTTTACTTCAACCAGGACAGTGTCTAGCTCCAGTGCCACAAAAGTAAATTTCCCTTCATTTCACTGGATGTAGTTTGTGCTATATGGGTGTACTTCTCAGCTGGTGTTTCCATTATGAGGACTCACTCTCTTTGTCATTCCTGATGGTCTCTCCAAAGGAGAAAAAGCTTTTAAGTTCACCATTTCATAATTGCTCTGACAAATTATTGTTCAGGCTTATGGCCTTAAGGTTCTATCTTTTTCTGTTAAGATACACTCTACAAGCTCTGTGAGTGCTTCTTGGGCTTTTAGGAATCAGGCAACTTTCCATACTTGCAAAGCTGCCACCTTGTTCTCTGTTAAAACGTTCACTACGTTTTACAAGGCGAATGTTCAAGACTCATTTGCTGCCAGCTTCAAGCCTAAAGTACTTTAGACAGTTGTTTTGAGAGTTCAGCCATTTCAAATGATGTTTTTTTTTTTGTTATGTGGACCTTTTAGTGTTTTGATACTATTGCCCCTCAGTTGGACTGCTTTTGAACAACCCAATTGTCTCAGAATAATTGTAGTCTATGTCCCTTATTAAACGAGAAAGAAAACAGGAATTTTAACTTACTATTTTTTGGAGTTCATTAAGTTAAACAGGTCCTACCTTCTGTGTTTGTGGTCTTATCCTAATACTACACCTGGCTGGCCATCTTCTTTTTTATTTTCCAGTAAATAAAATCCACCTGTAGATGATGTTTTTCACAAATCCTGCTTTGCACATTTGCTGACTTTGTTTTATTTGTAACACTGGTATGCTTGTGCAATTAACCCCATCCTATGTTATGAATTCAGTAGTCGTGCATAAATTCATAATCTTTGTATTGATTAATTTGATCTCTATTGGTCTACCGTTAAAGTTAAAGTTGGGCTTGTTCGAGTCGAACGTAAGTTCAACTCGAACATCAGGTGCAGAACAAACAAACAAATGGGGCACTCACGGGACATTTGCCCACGTAATGCACTGAGATTGCAGTGCATTGATGGCTGCTGATTGGCAAAAGCATGCACCTGACCTGTATGCTTTGGCCAATCACAGCGCAATGCACTGTCAGAGCCATGATTGGCCAAAGGCAGGGTGCCTTTAGCCAATCATGGCTCAGGGGCTAAGTCCACACCCCACACTATATAAGACTGCTATCAATGGTGACCATATGTAGTGTGTTATAGTGGAGAGAGATTAGGCAGGTTAGTTAGGGGATTGAGCGTGCAGACAGTGTAGTGTATATAATACAATGCAGTCAGTGTAGTGTATATAATACAGTGTAATTTTTTTTTCATTAATAACTTTTTCTTTTTTTTTTGCAGTATCAGGTTCTGTTGCTGCATTAGTAGTACTTCACGAGCGAGCTCCCCCATATCCCGAACCATACCAGGTCGCTTGCCCTCAACATGGAGAGGGTGCTTTGGGGTGCTGCAAACAAGTTTAAATTACATTTTTTCCTTTAGAGATGTAATTATTGCTGTGGCATGTTCTATACATTGTACAGATGTGCCACTTTACAGGCAGACTAAGGGGACCCCCCAGGCACGATATTTAAAGGAATATTTCATTTTTATTGTTTCACTTTGAGCATCATTAAAATTACTGCTCCTTTAAAAACGATTGTTTAAAACTTTTTTGCATTGATACATGTCCCCTGGGGCAGTACCCGGGTCCCCATAGACTTTTAACTTGCATATAAGCCTTTAAAATTCGGACATTCACGTTTGTGTTCCATAGACTTTAATAGAGTTTGCTTGTTTGGTAGAACATCTGGCCTGTTTGAGATGTTCTGGTGCAAACCGAACCGGGGGGGGGGGGGGGGGGGGGGGGGTGTTCAGCCCATCCCCAGTCATAGTCAAAAACACCTGCTACACTGGGCTCTGATATTTCATGTGTAGTAATGATTTCCCTATTTTTACATAGATCGGCACTTGACAGACAAAAGTGCTTAATATGCCTTGCAAACCACAGATGCTGTTCTCCTGTACTATGACATTGTCTGCAGGTAATATGCATCACCATCACGTCATGGTCACAGCCACAGCATTTCCCACTGCACCCCATGCTCCACATCCTGGTGGCACAGCATGCAGTGAGGGCATTGCATGCCAGGGGAAAACTGGAGAGATAGCATTCTAGATATAGTATTATATAAAAAAACATATTCTCTACATTACTTATGGAGAAATTCAGCTCCAAAAATTAATAGGACTGTAGTGTCAAATGTACCCAGATGCCATAGAGCAATGTTGTGGGGTGAGCCATTGATCTAAATCTACTTTATTTTATGAGGATAGGGGTACTGAGTTGAGAACCACACATCTTGAAACTCTCTAAAGTTGCCCTGCCTGTCCATTTTAAATCATTCAGACTTTAATACTTAATATAGCCAAAGTCTAGATTTAGCAAATTTGAAAATTCATATTTTCCATAGTTTTCTGCTTGTAGAGCAGCTGCATTGGTTAATTAATAGTTATGAGCTAAATGTTCCATGAATGTACCTGGGGTCAATTTGCAGAAGGTTTGCCAAATGGTACTGAAGATTTGAATGTTAATCTGAACCCCATTGAATCTTTAAAATCACTTCTCGCCATTTTCAAGGGTAATAGTTGGGGGATTGTCAAACATGGGGAGTTGAACACTGCCCTGGGGGGATATGTACCAATGCAAAAAAAAAAAAAAATACCATTTGGTGGGGAGCAGCTCTTTTAGTAATGCTTGAAGTGAATCATTAAACATGCAAAAGCCCTAAACCTGTCTGTATGAATAATGCGCTACAGAAAAATTTACATTTACCAAAAGAAAATAAAAAAAAATTACAATTTAAATTATTAGTACATAAAATGTTTCTGCCTAAATGGAAGAAGTCTTATCCCCTTTGTTTTTTTTAGCGGGCCCGGACCCGATCAGACCTGGAGGTAGGTGGGTGTAAACGGAAGTCCATTTACACTCGCTTGTCCATAGGGATGAATGGACCTACTGATCAGTTCCACCTGAAAAACTGACAGACGGACCTGATCGGAATTACCATGTGAAAGGCAAATATGTCTGTAGAACATGTTCCTGTCCAGTTCTTTTTAGGGAAATGTTGATCGACATTTGGATTTATTTCAGCAGCTCACATTTCCCATGTGATAAGTTTGGTACCACCATTTTCATCTTCCATTTCATTAGAAAAAATAAAAGCAGGAAAAAATTAACATACATGTTCATGCAAACACTATTTGAGAAGAAACCAGCCATCAGCTAAGACCCTTGATCAAGTCTACTAGGATTTTAATAACAGAATAGATCTTACGATGTCACATAATACAAAATAGGGTTAGATAAAGGGCCAAAGAAGGTGTAATTGTCTGAAATGCCCTACATATTTGTTAAAAAAGCAGTTCACTTATTGACCAAAGTCAAAAACTTAAGCTGTGCAATAGGCTGTCAAATAAATATGGCAGTGTGAATGATTGTTGAGTAAACATTGCTCACTGTGCAATATGCCCCATTTATTTTTGGATCTATTTTAATGATGTGATTAAACATTAGCTTGAGTATACATAAATGGTACAACGCATTGCATTTAGTTATTGCTTATTCAATTTAAATAATTCCTCCTGTTACAGCCTATAGAAAGTGGCATGCAAGTGCTACTGTTTTAATAAGCAACCATGTACCACGACATATAGAAAAATAATGTTTTGACATATGTCAGAAATAATGAAGCAAGTGAAAATAAAAGTCAACATTTTCTACTGGGCTATATTAAACCTAAATCTGCATTAAGACTCATTACAGTGAATGAGCCTGAGGATATAGGGCAGCTTACCATCATTTAGTGGAATTGTAATGTGTCTCCCAGATTTTGCCCGAAGGTTTGCTCTTGTAAATTATTCCACACTATTGGCTATTTACCTCTTTCTTCATATTTAGAACTGTGTAACTAGAGTTTAAAAACATTTAAATGGAAATTATAATATAAACGTCGGTTGGATAGCTACAAAGCGTATAACAAACATATAATACAAGCATTTAAATTAAGGTTGATATTAAATTAATTAAAAGGAAAATAAAACGTACTTGTTTGGGTATTACAGTAAATAATATGGTAGGCATCAATAAGAAAAAATGAATGGAAAGTGTGCCCTCTGCCACTTATCGGAGCCATCGGCAGCGGCAAAGGTGATCGGATCCTCTCGGTGGCTGTGCATGGAGACGAGTGAGGGGAAGATGGCCCTCACCGGTCTCCATGACATTGCAGGGCAGAAGAGACGTCAAAACTTCACTTCCGCCAATAGCTCTTAAAGGGCCATTTTTTTAAAATAATTTTTTTAAATGTCAATTTTTTTTTATTGCTTTTTAGTGTAAATATGAGATCTGAGGTATTTTTGATCCCAGGTCTCATAATTAATAGGTAATAAATAAGAAAAAAACGCCCCATCCCGCTGAGCTGACGTGCAGAAGCGAACGCATACGTGAGTAGCGTCTGCATATGAAAATGGTGTTTAAACTACACACGTGAGGTACCGCCGTGATCGGTAGAGCAAGAGCAATAATTCTAGCCCTAGGCCTCCTCTGTAACTCAAAACATGCAACCTGTAGAGTTTTTTAAACATCGCCTAAGGAGATTTTTAAGGGTAAATGTGTGACATGTTGGCTATCAATTTACTCTGTGTAACATTTTCTTTCACAATATAAAAAAAATTGGGCTAACTTTACTGTTGTCTTATTTTTTAATAAAAAAAGTAAATTTTTTCCAAAAAAAGTGCGCTTGTAAGACCGCTGCGCAAATACGGTGTGACAAAAAGTATTGCAATGACAGCTATTTTATTCTCTAGGGTGTTAGAATTTTTTTTTATATATAATGTTCGGGGTTTCTAAGTAATTTTCTAGCAAAAAAAAAATTTTAACTTGTAAACCACACATCCAAAGAAGAGTCCTGGTCCTTAAGTGGCTAAGGTGTGGACCCCATGTATAGAATATGCCCACCCTTCGTTTTCCATGGAGAGTTATGCACTTTATAGAAGTCAAGCTTTGGTGTCTGGGGTTTGGGTGTCCTCAACTCCTCCTTTCCCTTTACCCCTTCCCTATGTTCCTCCTACTTCTGTTTCCCTCTAATACTTCTTTCTGTCTCCCTGAGTAGATGTGTTTTCTGCTTACTTTCTCTTTTATTCTTACTATACAGATTATGTTATTTGCCCCAACTCAGCACCATAACCTGGACAATGTTTTGTTGGCTATTACAGCCTTGCTTGGCTCACTACTACCCATTTTTTATTACAGGCTATTTGTTTTGCTTGCCTGCACACTTTTAGATATACCTCTGTGCAATCTTGTATTATCAACAGTTACATTTCTACTGTTTAATAACTAATTGTTCATAACAATAAGTTTGTTCATGCTATGATCTGTATCCTGTAATTATTGAAAGTGAAATTGTTTCTATATACCTGCAGTTTTGGATTTACAGGTTCCCTTTTTTTTTTCTATAATAAAAAAAATCATTCTACTACTGTGCAGAAAAGTTATCACTGTGAGTTTATTAATGGTTAATGGTGTTTACAGTAAAATTATTTGTTGTTAATAGTCTGTATAGTAGTACAGAACCAATATAAGACTACAATATTTTCAGTGTGAGTAATCTATGTAAAAGCTTTTGTACATAAAAGTGAATAGTGGATTATTCTCTAGTAGCTTGAAAGATACTTCAGTGTTTCTTCAAGGATGAAAACCTTGCTTTGTAGGTTGGTTACTGGCTAGCACGGTCGACCTAAACGCAAGTTCACTGGTGTAAAGCAGCAAAATGGCCCAGCTAGAAAGGGTTTCCCACTGAGTGTCTATATTAATGAAAGCTTTCATTGGTATTGCAGTAATTCCCTGCTATGTGTAATTTCTACCCTGTACAAAGAGAATGAAATCCCTGAAGCAATTTAGCTGAGAATGTTGAAAAGTGCATAGGTTTGATCGGAAACCCTATACTACATCTTACTTTTACTAGGGAGAACATAAAATTTCATTTTCTCTTGTGTAAACCAAGATTCTGTGGTCTAGGCTTTTGAGAATTATTTAGATATTAAGCAACATCCCCACAGTTTTTTTTTTTTTGTTACAAGAAATTGACTTAAACATTCTACAGGTGATCCTTAGTTGATTATACATTGAAATATGTTCTTACTCTTTGTAATAGTCCATATAACAGGGGATTGAAGCTTTTTTTCCTATAGTATTTTAGTATAGCATATTCTTGAAATATAATACATTATATTAAATATCCTTGGATTAGCATTCCTATTTTAAATGTGCTTTAGTAACTTTTGTGAGGTGCTAACCTTACAAGAGGTTTCTATGGGGGCACTCATGCGAGCTTGCTCCTGAGCTGCCATTGGCCGGTGCCGGGTACTCAATGCCTGCCACCACCCGCCTATCGTCGGGCAGAGAGACAGAACTGGGATTGTAAACAAGGCAGATCAATGTTCTGACAGGAGGGAAGGGATGGAGTTTGTGTCCCTGCAAACAAGGGAATAAATTCCACCTCTTCCTCTAGTAAAAACACCTCACACAGTACAGTAAAACACTGGCTAGGCACACATTTAACCCTTTGATCACCCTTGATGTCAACTTCTTCCCAGCCAGTGTCATTAGTACAGTGACAGAACATATTTTTAGCACTGATCACTATTTTAGTGTCACTGGCTCCCAAAAACTGTCAAAAGTGTCAGTTAGTGTCAGAATGACCGTCACAATATAGCAGTCCGAATATAAGTTGCTAATCATTACTAGTAGAAAATAAATAAAAATATCCCAAAGTTGTAGATGCTATAACTTTTGCGTAAACCAATCAATATACGCTTATTGGCATATTTTTTACCAAAAATATGTAGCAGAATACATATTGATCTAAATTCATGAAGACATTTGATTTTGTTGGATATATTTTATAGCAGAACTTGTCCTTTTTTTATTTATAGCGCAAAAAAAATGCAGAGGTTATCAAAAAAGGACATACATTTTATTTGTGTACTGTGTCACACGAGCACACAATTGTTAAAGTGTAATTCCACTTTTGTTAAGAAAAAAACATTCCACTCTGGGTGGTCTATATACATTGCAATGATTATAACAAACTTTGTTGCAGATTCCTACCTTTTGTCATTCTGAAGTAATCCATGTGTGGTTGTCTGTGCCTCTGTACCGAGTGGATCTAATGGGAGTGGTTTCATAATTAACTGGCAGGTGTGTAGCTGCAGGGCACTAATGAGGAAGTCTGCTGGGCCTTAGATGTGCTCCTATTGAAAGCATCTCTCCAAAAATGACATATTTGTTGCAGGGGCTGCCTGAAATCTGACTTGTATCTTGGGCAGACTTCTGGTAAAATTAGTGAGACAATCACACAAGCAGGAAATTATGTTTCTGGGGAGTGGTCAGTACACAGTCTGTGTACAGGAAACTCAATCTAGCCATATTGCAATGCATTATCAGAAAATTACAGTGGCTGCAGATTGAAAATGAAAGGTATTTTTTAATAACATTCAGTTACAATATCATTACTGTCACAATTATATTTGCTATATTATTTTTTATTTATTTGCTATTTTTTCCCCCCACAAAAGTGGAGTTACCTTTTAAAGTAAGGCTGTGCTGTATTGCAAAAAATAGCCTGGTCATGAAGGTGAGGAAAATATTCTGTATGTACCGGCCCCTGTATCCCCCTGATCCCCAAATCTAAAGAAATCATGGCTAGGCGGTGCTCCGCCTGCTCAACCACATAATTCATTCAATGTGTTCTGTGAATATTGCAACAACCAACAGCCTTTGCGGGTGTCAGCTTGTAGTTCTCAATGAACTACCATGGTGCTGTTGAGTGTTGTGGTAGTTCATTGATTCCTCCTCTCCGTGTGAAACTGCCTGCCTGTACGATGTATGGGCAGACAGCTTACACTGATTGTCTGCAGGATACATGCATGGCATCAGCAATCTGCTGATCACTGGTGAAATGCTTTCCTGGCTCAAAAAAAGTAAATGCACATTTTTTTACCTGCAAAATAAAAATTAAATTAAATAAAATAATTTTTTTTTTTTTAAAGGTGAACATATCCTTTAACCCAAAAGATCCATTTTCACATAAGACTAAATTTAAGCTTAAACACAAACCTATCAGGACAGGAACATTCAAGCTGCCACTGCTGTCTTGATTTTGCAAGTGCATTAATTGTCCTCCCATACTTGATAGGTCATTGGCCTAGAACAAACATATGCATATCAGGTGTCTGGGTTAAAGATGACAGCCTTTGAATATGCTTCTAGAAAAATAAGTCATCCATGGCATCTTCCATATTTCTGTCCTGATTGGCTTTCTTTAAAGTGTATGTGGGTTTCACATACACTTTAAAGAAAGCCAATCAGGACAGAAATATGGAAGCTGCCATGGATGACTTAGTAAAACACATTAGGGTTGTTTTACTAAAAAGCAAATAGGCTGTTCACTTTGCAGGGAAAACTGTACTTTGCAAGAGAATTTGCCTCAAAGCTAATAGTTAATGAGTTTAACCACCTCAGTACAGTGCATTTTCACCCCCTTCCTGACCAAGCCATTTTTCAGCTTTCAGCGCTGTCGCACTTTGAATGACAATTGCGTAGTCATACAACACTGTACCCAAATGAAATTGTTATCATTTTTTTCCCACAAATAGAGCTTTCTTTTGGTGGTATTTGATCACCTCTGCGTTTTTTAATTTTTTGCGCAATAAACAAAAGAAGAGCGACAAATTTAAAAAAAAAAACAATATTTTTTACTTTTTGCTATACTAAATATCCCCAAAAAATATATAAAAAAAACATTTTGTTTCCTCAGTTTAGGCCGATACGTATTCTTCTACATATTTTTGGTAAAAAAAAATCGCAATTAGCGATTGATTAGTTTGCGCAAAAGTTATAGCGTTTACAAAATAGGGGATAGTTTTATAGCCTTTTTATTAATATTTTTTTTTTACTAGTAATGGTGGCGATCAGCGATTTTTATTGTGACTGCGACATTATGGCGGACACATCGGACATCGAACATGATTCCTGTATAAATGACACTGGCAGTGAAGGGGTTAACCACTAGGGGACGGGGAGGGGTTAATTATGTTCCCTGGGAGTGATTCTTACTGTGGGGGGAGGGGACTCACAAGGGGAGGAGACCGATCGGTGTTTCTCTGTACAGAGAACACACCATCGGCTCCTCTCCTCTGACAGGACCGTTGATCTGTGTGTTTACACACACAGATCCACGGTCCCGCTGTGTTACCGGGCAATCGCGGGTGCCCAGCGGACATCGCGGCCGCTGGGCACGCGCATTGGGTGCCCAGTGACACGGCACGCTCCCGGCGGCGCGCGCGCGCTCCCTGGAGTGCACTGAAGGGAATACATCATATGACGCCCTTCCTTGCTGAGAGCTGCGCCGCCTGGCCGGCGGTAGCGAGGTAGTTAAGCTCTGCTAAATCCCATAATCCAATCATGTGCAAGCAAAAATTATAATTTTTATTTTTTTTACTTCCACTTGATTGGATATTCTTTACACAGTGAAACATCACCACATTCAGTAAGCTCTGGGGAAGATTTCCTTGCAAAGTGTAACTTCCCTCACAATGTGAACAGCCTAATTGTCTTTGGCGAATCAAACCCATTATGTTTTGGAAGGAAAAGTACCTATGTTATATTTGTATTGCCATGTATGCCCATCTTTTTTTTGTCTTGGTGACCATTATTACAGAGACAGATAGTGATGGGGAGACTTTGAAGTTGTCACCAGCACATGAGTTGAGAGTAAATCTTGTCAAGGGGTAATCTGTAGTAGGGGAATTTCTTGCTCTTTATAGAGATTTAACTTAATTTCCTGTTGCAATTCAGGGGCAGGAATTGAAAAGAAAACTCCTCAGACACAGACAGCAAAACATAGACTCAAATGGGTTTTAACTCTTCCCAACTGTATTTACATTTAAATGCAGCTAAATTAATCGTTATCTCATAGAGACCACATCATATTTGCTACTTAGTCACTGAAAAACTCATATTCAGCATAATTTTTAAGCTGGCAAAGAAATTGCTAGCTTGAATAGCTACAGAGTGAAAATGCTGATACTTATGTTAGCAATATGTAACTGCATATGCTTATGTTATAAGACAGCCACATCAATAAGTCTTTAGCCAGCCACACGCCATTAATGAATAAGATGTATTTTGCCTACTACAATCCCTTTTTGCAAAATTGCTGTTGTGCCATATATAGGTTTCAAAGTGAAACTAAATTTAAAAAAGTGATGGTTTTCTGCATTAGAAATGGTAATTGTGCCTAAGCAAAAATGTACCTTTTGCCTGGAATTCTTTCTGAAAAAAATTCCTGTAAAGGTATTCCGGTGTATGCAGTCTCCCAGTTTATATATATATATATATATATATATATATATATATATATATATATGATCTTAGTCACTTTGCCTCTGACTTCCAGTTACGACGAAAGCAGATATCAGACCCCCGTTCTCCTCACCAACTTGTGACAAAGGACTGGCCAATCACACACCGTGTTGTAACAATGCCACTCTCAGCTGCACCCTGCACAAAGATTTTCCAGCTTGCACGACCCATTCTAGGTGCCATTGGGTGTCACTGGGTTAAATGAATTAAGCAATTAACCCTTTAACTGCCACCAGGTATATTCAGAGGATTTTTACTGTTTAGTAGCATTTTTCAAGAGACAGGGATTCTTTTAGTCCGCATTAAAAGTCTTAAAGACAGTTTAAACACTTTTCAATAATAAGGTGTAATAATGAAAATGTCAAATTGGTGCAAACAAAATAATTACAGAGAAAGGGGTCTTACAAAGAAATAAAGAGACAATATAGCAACAAAGAAATAAAAAAAGGACTGACAAGGGAAGAATACCTGCAGTGTCCTTGGGGTTAGCAGAATTCAGTTTAGGAGGAAGGTCTTATTGGCTCTCATAACTTGACAGATGTTCCTAGTTTGATGGTAACTGAGAGCTGTCAACTGTCCTGGCATCTCTTTTTTTCTGGGATCAAAGGGGTGTTGACAGAAATCTGACCAATCATCTGGTCTAAGGGGTGGTTGCTGGGAGATCACTACATGTATGACCACATCCCAGATACAGTTTTCAATGAGTATTCATATTTCTGAATATCTACAGTTTGCAGTTTGCTAACCGGCAGATTATTGTCCAGAGTGAAATTCACATCAAAATAAATATAAATATGTCAGGTTTCAGATGTCTACTTTACATGGGAGGGATAAGGGATGCCAGTGGTTCCCCATATGATCTGACATAGGAGTGTCTAGACTTTAAACGTTGCAAATTAACTGAGGAAAGTAAATACAGTGCCTTGAAAAAGTATTCATACCCCTTGAAATTGTCCACATTTTGTCATGTTACAACCATAAAAGTAAATATATTTTATTGGGATTTTATGTGATAGACCAACACAAAGTGGCACATACTTGTGAAGTGGAAGGAAAATGATAAATGGTTTTCAAAATTTTTTACAAATAAATATGTGAAACGTGTGGCATGCATTTGTATTCAACCCCCCCCCCCCCCAGTCAATACTTTGTAGGACCACCTTGCGCTACAATTACAGCTGCAAGTCTTTTGAGGTATGGCTCTATCAGCTTTGCACATTTAGAGAGTGACATTTTTGCCCATTCTTCTTTGAAAAGTAGCTCAGGCTCTGTTAGATTGGATGGAGAGCGTCTGTGAACAGCAATTTTCAAGTCTTGCCACAGATTCATAATTGGATTTAGGTCTGGATTTTGACTGGGCCATTCTAACTCTTAACTATGCTTTGATCTAAACCATTCTATTGTAGCTCTGGCTGCATGTTTAGGGTCGTTGTCCAGCTGGAAGGTAAACCTCAAGTCTTTTGCAGACTCTAACAGGTTTTCTTCTAAGATTGTCCTGTATTTTGCTCTATCCATCTTCCCATCAACTCTGACCAGCTTCCCTGTCCCTGCTGAAGAAAGGTATCCCCACAACATGATGCTGCCGCCACCATATTTCTTTCTTTCAACAATGGCTTTCTTCTTGCCACTCTTCCATAAAGGCCAGATTTGTGGAGTGCATGACTAATAGTTGTCCTGTTTCGCCCACCTGAGCTGTGGATCTCTGCAGCTCCTCTAGAGTTACCATGGGCCTCAAAGCTTGGGATATTTTTTATAACTTAACCCTGCTTTAAACTTCTCCACAACATTATCCCTGACCTGTGTGCTGTGTTCTTTGACCTTCATGATGCTGTTGCTCACTAAGGTTCTCTAACAAACCTCTGAGGGCTTCACAGAACAGCTGTATTTATACTGAGATTAAATTACACACAGGTGGACTCTATTTACTCAAAACATATGGAATAATCAGTAAACGGTTGTAAACAGAGCACTCCACTTCCAGCGCTTATGAACTAAAATGCCAAAAGGATAACACTAGCAGCTACTATACGTAAAAAAAAATCATAAACAAATATGCTGAATAAATCCAACATTAGCAGCGCTTTAATTTAAATGTGATTGAAGTTTGTAAAGTCATCCATTTCAGTATAAATGTGTAAAGTCCATCCTTATATTCACATATATCAGATTAATAAAATCAGAATAAAAAGTCCATCCTTATAATCCATGTGCCGTATGAATCCTAAACGATTAGCCATCACTACACCTCGCGAGATCTCTCCCCTATTTTAATGAATGGATAAAAGATAGGAATGCGTCTGTGTTAACATCCATTCGAGGAGTTGCGATATGGTCCTTCCAGCTAAGTGTCACTCTCGACAAAAAAGATGCATATACATAGCGTAATTCCGTAAAATAAAACAAAATTTATTTAATTAAATTCCTGTCCCCCTTATACATGTAGCACCCACCACCTTTAGGTGGGTGCTAATTAGGTTTAGTTAGGTAAGTGTTAGGTAAATTTGCCAGGGCCTTGCATTCTTTAGGCCTGGTTGTTTGTTTTGGGAGAGGGGAGTGACAGAATAGAGGGAGGTATGGCCACCTACACTCTGACCCTGAAATATCTCCCTTACCTTCCATTGGAAATGTTCTGGAAGGAAGGCGGACTGGGGTGCAGGCAGCTTGTATGGAGAGCTCTGGACCAATCATTAACTTGTGTTGGCAGGGGCCGGACTTGCATATAAGCTGGTTGTCACATGCTTCCTGGGGAGATGGGAGGAGTCTGGAGCAGAGAAGGAACAGAAATGTAACCATTAAGGAGCAGGCTTGAAGGCCTGGGGGTTCAGAGACCCCAGCACTGGATAGCAGGAGGGGACTTGAAGGCCTGAGGGTTCAGAGACCTCAGTGCTGGATAGTTCAACAGAAACTAAGCCACCATGTAACTCCGGGAGAAGTGGACCGGGCATCCCAGCCTGGGATGTATCTGACCATGCGGAGCGGGAAGTAGCTGCAAAGAGGGCGGAGTAGACTGGGATCGACCGCCTGTGGCAATCAGGGACCGTCAATGGGTATGAGCAAAGGCAGTGCAACCCAGCAGTGCTTATTCATCCAGGACTTTCCTGAACTGACGCGGGATGATCGCAAGAGTCAAGATAGGCAGGTGAGGCCTGGGGCTTCCAGCATCCACAAAACCACAATGTCTTTCAGAGGGGCATTGGTCAGTTCATTATGGGAAAGGACATTTAATGCGATCAGGAACCAGAAAGTAAGAGGCAGCTCATATTTCCATAATCAACCTGTAACATACTGCAAGCAAGAGAATAAAAGTTCTTTTAAAAGTTTTTGGACTGTCTGCCGATTGTAATTCATGCAGGGGTTGAAGAACGGAAGCAGTTAACAGAAAGGTATGAACACACCCAGCAGCTCCCAAAGGAGTAGTGCGCTACATACAGATGCACCTACAAGAGCAAAAACTAGTAAAGTCATTGAACAGAACAGTCCTGTCCCGTTTTTCTCAGTCAAACTCTCACCACCTAGTGGATCTCTCACAGAGCAGCGTACCCGGGTCTAGCTGATTGACAGACTGCATGGCTGTGTGGTCACCACTGACGTGTTTCATCATCATTTTGTCAGAGGGTGTGGCCACACAGCGTAGCACATCTAATTTATACACTTACGAGCGTAGGAGTTTAACCCATCATCTGTCTAGTCACAAAATTCACTTTATTACCTAATATGCGGTGGCGCTTATGCTTACACATATCCCATGACTAACGTCTCCCTGTGCATTTAGCAGTATATCCCTCCACAGCAGCGATGAATTAAAATCATTCTTTTGGCCTATATTAAAACCTCATAACAATGTATTGCAACTCAACCAATATAATTCAATTGCATCATGTATGGGCTCAAAGCCACAGAAGGCCAATCAAATGCATTTAAATTATTATATCAAAGATTGTTATAGAATTTGTAGCACAAACACCTCCACTTACAAATATCCATAACATTAAAATTAAATAAATAAATGAATAACCATCTAAACATGAATCTAAAAAACGAGAGATGCATATTGATAAAATAATAAAATATTAAAATATTGCATATATGCATAATCATATGTGAACTACAAAGTAATTTAATTAATTTACAACATATCATTGATAAAAATTAATTTAAAATTAAAAAATAACCTATAATTATATTAAATAATAATTCATACCCCCAAACAAATAATCACTGATAAGACAATTTAAGTTGAGTTCTACATTCATCCCCTTATGCCGCGTACACACAAGCGGATTTTCCGTCGTAAAAATCTTGGATGGTTTTTCCGACAGAATTTCGCTCAAGCTTGGCTTGCATACACACGGTCACACAAAAGTTTGTGGAACTTTCAACCGTCAAGAAAATGGTGACGTACAACACTACGACGAGCCGAGAAAATTAAGTTTAATGCTTCCGAGCATACATCGAATTGTTTCCAAGCATGCGTAGGAAATTTTCGCGTCGGAATTGGTACAGACGATCGGAATTTCTGATAGAAACTTTTTCCGTCTGAAAAATTGAGAACATGCTCTCAAACTTTGCTGGTGGAAATTCGGCCAGCAAAAGTCTGATGGAGCATACACATGGTCGCATTTTCCTATGAAAAGCTCTCATCTGTCTTTTGCTGGCCGAAATTCTGATTGTGTGTACGCGGCATTAGGGTGTAAAGTCTCTTTTAGATTTATCCGTTTAGTTTCACACTTTGATACATCTCTGACTGTATTTGTACCCCTCCAAACAGGCAGGGTTGTTTCTATGCCACAAAATTTTAAACCTGAAGGGTCTCTATTATGTTTGCAATGAAAATGCATTGACACACTATGATATTTGTACCATATTTTAACCACTTGCTTACTGGGCACTTAAATCCCCCTCCTGCCCAGACCAATTTTCAGCTTTCAGCGCTGATGCAATTTGAATGACAATTGCACGGTCATACAACACTGTACCCAAATTAAATTTTTATTATCTTTTTCACACAATTAAAGCTTTCTTTTGGTGGTATTTATTCACAGCTAGGGTTTTTATGTTTTGCTAAACAAACAAAAAAAGATGGAACATTTTGAAAAGAAAAATCATGTTTCATAGTTTGTTATATTTTGCAAACAGGTAATTTTTCTCCTTCATTGATATGCGCTGATGAGGCGGCACTGTTGGGCACTGATAGACTGCACTGATAGGCACTAATAAGGTGGCACTAAAAGGCACAGATAAGTCAGAACTGATGGGGACAGATAAGGTGGTACTGATGGACACTAATAAAATGGCACTGATGGGCACTGATGGGTGGCACTGATGGGCACTGATAGGATTTACTGATATGTACCACTGATAGATGGCACTGATAGGTAGCACTGATAGGTGGCACTGATGGGCACTGGTAGGTGACACTGATAGTTGGTACTGTGGGCACTGGTAAGTGGCAAAGATGAGCTGGCGGCAGCTCTCCTTGATCGGGACTGATGTCTCCTCACGCTATCAGCACGAGGAGAAAAAATAGCCGATTACCGGCTCTGTTTTACATCACATGATCAGCTGTCATTGGCTGACAGCTGATCACGTGGTAAGGGGTCGGCATCGACCCCTTACTCCGATCTGTGATCAGCAAGTCTCATAGACTCGCTGATCAGAGCGCGCTGCGGGCACCCTGCAGGGGGCGCGCAGGCCGCTCAGGCATGGGAGGACCTCTATTGACGTACTCCTGGCAAAGTAGGTCCGCGCTGTAGTCGTCATTCAGCTATAGTGCAGATCTGAAGAAGTTAATATTGTTGATATGTTCGGATACTCCTTTTCCCACTGTACCCTTTGTGCGCCCGATATACATCAGGCCGCACGAACATTGTAATGCGTATACCACATAGGTCGAGTTGCATGAGATTAAATCTTTAATCCTAAATGTTTTACCATTAGCTGTTGAACAAAATTCAGTCAAACCTCTTATATGTGTATTCACCTGCCGACAGCCTACTCATTTGCGACAGGAATAAAAACCTGCTATGCCCCAGAACATTCAAGGTTTAGTGGGAGGATCTAATATTTTTTTCACAATTTTATCACCAAATGAAGGTCCCTTTCTATTTACTAATTGACTTCTGAAGGCAATTGATTCAACTAGATTTTCGTTAGGGGTATCAGAGTAAAGGGGGCTGAATACAAATGCATGCCACATTTTTCAGATATTTATTTGTAAAAAAATTTAAAAACCATTTATCACTCCCCTTCCACTTCACAATTATGTGCTACTTTGTGTTGGTCTTTCACATACAATCCCAATAAAATACATTTAGGTTTTTGGTTGTAACATGACAAAATGTGGAACATTTCAAGGGGTATGAATACTTTTTCAAGGCACTGTATGTCCATATTCTGGCTGTGCTATTATTATTTCATGAGTTATGAAACATGCTAAAAAAGAGTTACAACTGCTAACCTATCTGCTGATATGGGTATTGGCCTTCAACTTACGACCAGTATCTGTTAGCGCTCTGGATTGCCCAGTTTGCGAGGGTGACAGTTTTATTAGGGTTTCCAGATGGGAATGTGGATTGGTTAACGGAAAGGGTCTGTGTGTGTCCTATGAATGGACTGATAAGGTCCTGGCATCAGTCAACAGTTCTTGTATGCATAACTGTATAAATATATAAGGGTGGAGAGCAAGGTCACTGTGGTTATGCCCTACACATGACGACATGGCTGTGATGAGCTGAGACATGAACAAAATGTATGTTGCATACAGCATGTAATGAATTACAAATTACGCAGTAATGTATGTTACCAGCAAAATGTTCTTGATTTCTTTCAAAATATCCCTGTACTTATAAGTTGATAGGCAAATTACTTTCTTGGTAATCGCCTATAAATCACCTATAAACATTCCTTTCTGTTTGGTTGACATTATGATACTGATTGAATCATAAAGATTTAATTCTTATTATTAATTCATTAATTCACTCACTCTTAGGAGTGTCTGTGTTTCAGAAATTGAATGAGTTGTAGATTCATTCAGAATGATATTTCACATTTGCTCATGCAATGAGCAAACGCTGCTGTATGTCGGATTTGCTAGCAGCCAAGCAGTTAGTCATCAGAGCTGTCCTGCTATGCACAACTGAACCAGCACAGTTACAACTTGGTGTTCTGGAACCACAGTTTTTAAATCACCGTTAAGAGGAAGCCCAACCAACTAAAACCTTCTGAAGTTCAGTTTAGTGATATATCCATGTCACTTATTTTCCATTTACATTTTATGGGATCCATCTTCTACAAATATATTTTTTTGTTTTTTATTTTTCAGTTTTTGTGGATTAGATATACACTATTTAAAAAAAAGGACTTGATGGCACTTGTTGTACCACTAGGGGGATTGGCTCCATTGACCTTCTTTTGTCAATTTGGGCTATTGCCCCCTATTGCTTGTCCTGTTATTGACTGACTGGTTATTTTGCACTTCACCTTGTGACTAAGTCCAAGGGAGGTGTGGATTTAATTTAGTTTTTTTTTTTAAAAGTCTGTTTGTTATCCTTTTTATTTTATTTTTTCTAGCCCTGGGTCCACAACAAAATGGCACATGACTATGGGAATATGGCGCCATGACCGGAAGTGACGTTTTGTCTGTGGTATAATGGCGGCTTAAGAGGAAGTGATGTGATTGCTCACTCTGGTTTTATGCTACATAGATAGCATCACTCAGATGTGACAGTAGATGCCCCTGAATATGAGCATTGGCTGGAAACACGTTAGTCAGTGCCATTCACATGATATCACGCCACCGCGATTGTCGAGCGTGGTGGCATTTACATGTGAGTGACAAGGGTTTTCATTGTTTTCAAATCTTTTAGTTAGCTGCTCTGTTATTGTATTACACTATGATACCCTGTTTTTCCCCATTTTACTGGTATTATTTTGCAGCGAGAGTGGCTGAGTGTTCCCTAACATAAATAAACTGTGAGTCCTGGATTAAGGGAACACTGGAGACATTGGTGTGATTTATCTGATTACCCTGGTTGAACTGATTGGGCCACCTTTTACATGTTTTTAATACTCCTTTTGGTGAGTTTGCATTGCATGGAGTGATGCACTGATTCAATATTGTCTGTCATCATCACGGCTGTACCTTTCTTCTGTGTTCACGGTATATGATTTACTACACTATGAGTTGTTTTTCTTTTTTTGGTGATTATGGTTTGATGTGGAGGAGACGTTAACATCCAGTACTAAGAGTACTGAAGAATTATTTTAGCACTTGCAGTGCACAAAGCGAGTGAGCTGTTCTCTTAGTTGAGACAGCATTCCCCTTTGGTGAGTGGCCATTTTTTACATATTTATACAAGTGAAGGACTATTTCACATTGTCTACTGTTTTTTATATACTTTTTATATGGATTCTTTATATTCATTATGGGTCTTTTACTAACATTTTGACGAAATAATTTGTTTGTTGACCACATCAATACTAGCGCTGTAATTTGGGTTTTTTTTTGGTTCATTGTGTGTGTGTTTCCCCTATTGCTAGCAGCTATAACTATTTTTTTGTCTAGCACTGACCTTTTTTCTTTACATTTTCTTTGCACCACATAATATATAGTATAATACTTGATGTAGATTTCCAAAATCAAATAATAGTTGTGAGATGCTACCAAGGTATTTTGAATCCATCAGGGGAGAGAGACTATTCACATCTATAAAGACTATATTGAAAATGAGAAATCATATTGAAGACATACTGTACGCAAAAATGTATCAAATTCTCCACTTACAGATAGAGAGTGATCTTACATTATGTGAGCCAATAAAAACATCTTTATTTTAAAATCCTGATGGACCCCAATGACCTAGAGGCTCCATACAATATATTAAATTATGAATATCTATATATGTAAAAAGCAGTGTAGAAATTGCAACTACCTTAGTATACTAGAAGACCCCTCAGACTGCGTGGCTAGCCAAAGCCAGATAACCACCTCTGGAATCAAGAAGAGTCAAATTCTAAGTTAAACAATTTAAAAAGTATAGCCCTATTTAGCTGATCATATTTATACATAGAGCAATAGCAATAATAGAGCTACTTGTAATTATAATGTGACTACAAAACAGTTCAATTTACCTTCACTGTCCAAATGTAGGTGCCCCAGAGAGTGACAGGATCCTGCCAATGCAGTTTGTCACATAGACTACATTGGCAACACAGTCTGAGGGGATCTTAACATATATAAGGTAGTTGCAATATATAGAATTACTACACACTGTCTAAGTGTGCATTTATTACTATCGGGGGGGGGGGGACAAGAACCCTTGTGATAGCTTTGGATAGGTGATAGGTACTCTATTACTACTCTATTAGAACCCCAATGTCTGCCCTGCTGTTCAAAGCAAATGATCAGACAGATCATGTTTTAAACTGAAAGTGGCAAAATCCTCATTGCTTCCAGCTTTATCACGGAGGAGATTGGGGAATAGATGTTCCTTTATCTCCTCTGTGGGAAGCCACCCTGTTATTTACCATGATCCTGGGCTCCCCTGGGGGAAGAGGAGAGCCCAGAAACCACCATGGGAGAGTCCTTCCCAGCACTGTAAAAGTGATCTGGGTGGCTGGGTGGCTGTGGCTGAAAAATGTTATCAGGATCATGGCTATAACCACTTGACAGGAAGTTTTAACACATATATGTTGGTCAGCAAGTGGTTAAAGATGGACTCCAGGCAGATATAAGTAATTACCAATTATAAATTAAAAAAAAAATACTTTTTTTCCCAATTAACGTTTTTATTGTTCATTCATAATAAATGACATTACATAGAGGCAGACAAGTTAATATTATCATAGGCAGTAGCTATACAACATGCTATTTGTGAATTTATAAGTGCACCTATGAATGCTGGATTAGTTTTCATACATTGTCTGGTTAGTAATGCACATTTTAACTCTTACATGAAAAGTATGAATCTGCGCATACATAACTTGTGCTTTGTAGGGGGTAAAAGAAAGAAAGAGTAGAGAAGGGAAGGGTAAGGGGTGTAAGAATGATCTCACTTAGATTCCTGTGGTGGCTCGCCGTTATTCCTCCCGCAGATGCCACTTCTCCCAAACTGTATTATGGTCGTCCAGTCTGTCTCGGATCCTAGCTGTCATTTTTTTCCATAAATTCAACGTCTTTGATCCTGGAGTATAGGGCCTCTTGTGATGGTGGTGTAGGGCTTTTCCAGTTCAGGGCTATTAAGCACCTTGTTACTGTCAGAATATGACTGAGCAGTTTCCTGCTTGGCTTAGCTATCTTTGGTTGGGAGAGGCCCAGTAGGAAGGGTTTGGGTGTCATTGGTATTGACGTCTCAAATAGGCGTGTCAGAACTGTCGGGTATGTTCCCAGAATGGGGTTATAAGAGGGCACGTCCAATATATATGGAAGAGCATATCCCTATGTTGCTGGCATTGCCAGCATCGGTCTGAAGTGGAGGGGTATATTTTATGGAGTATGTCAGGGGTCTGGTACCAAAAAAAGAGAATTTTATAGGAATTTTCCTTATATAGAGTGCATATAGAAGTTTTGGCCGATTGCCTTCAGACCGCCTGCCATGCCTCCAGCGGGAGCTCTTCTCCCAGTTCTCTTTCCCATCTAATCATGTATGTGTGTTTACCCCTACTTGGGATCTGGTATTCATTTATAATTCTGTATATGTCCGTGATCAGTCCTCTACGTTTTCATCCTTCTAGTATAATCTGTTCGAATGGGGAGGGTGGTGAGAATTGTAGTTGCCGTGCTATAGTTTGGGCAAAGTGTCTGATCTGTAGGTAACTGTAACGCTTGTCTTGGTAGTTCATGTTTGGCTTGGAGCTCCGAGAATGTCAGCAGCTTTTGGGTTCTGGGGTCTACAATATGACCAAAGTGGAATAGTTTCCACGAGGCCCAGGGCCACGACATCTGGTGCGTTAGGCTGGATGGTATTTTAGGGTTACACAAAAAGGAATTCAGCATGGAGCTTTGAGATTTGAGCTTACATTCACGAGAGAGTTTACGCCACAGAAGACGAAGTTGGGACATTGATCCCAGCATTCGGCCAGGGTCCACCTCCACATTTGTACTCCATAGAAGGCTGTTTGGGTGAACTGGGGCCAACCAGATTTTTTCTATCTCTGACCACTTGCTGTAGGATCTCTGAGGAAACCACGAGGTCAGTGCAAATAAAGATATTTTGAACTCCTTACCCCTAACCGAAATTCCTTGGATGTCTGGATTACTTCTAATGGTCGCCTCCAGGGGTTTCACATATAGAGCAAAAAGCAAGGGGGAAAGCGGACATGCCTGGCGGGTACCGTTAGTAATTGGAAAAATTGATGATGTGGCGAAGGGAGTTTTAACCTGTGAGGATGGGGATGTATAAAGGTTATGCACCATGTTTAGGAAAGGTCCCTTAAAGCCCATGTGTCATAATGTGGCTGTCATAAAGGGCCAGCTTAGGCAGTCAAATGCCTTTTCTACGTCTAGACTCAGAATCAGGGATTCCATATTTTCTCTGTTTGCTATGTCTATGAGATATATAACTTTTCTGGTGTTATCGCCCGCTTGCTGCATAGGGACGAAACCCAATAAATACCTTTTTTAATGCAATTAGTGTATGTACCTAAATAAAACTTATTATTCAACTATTGTAGTCCTGACAGGAGGTGGGAGGGAGTATGCATATGGATGAGCTCATTGGTTTCTCCCTCACTGCCAATTCACAGAGTGAGGTGACAGCACTGCACTACGTAATTAAAATAGACAGTAGTCTGGTCACCAGGCTTGCTTTGTTGTTTGGTATGGCTGTGTAAAAGTAACTCTCAGGACTAGACCAACAGACATACTAAAAAAAAATATATATATATATATATATATATAGATATCTATCTGTAGATAGATATCTCTCTATAGATATCTATATATACATGTATACAGCTGTGTATTTAGCTCTTTGCCTGGAGAGTGGGTTTACATTTTCAAAGCCTGTTTGAAGCACCCACTGTAATGTTTGTTTAAATCTAACTGCTGAGTAGTTAATTATTCAAACCAAAGGCAAAATGTAGGATGGCAATAAGCATAACAAAATTATCGTTTGTGAATCCATAGCCATACCTCTTTGTTTATTGTCAGTTACAAGGTTATTTTTGTGGTTTATTTTCTTGGAGTTGGACTACTCATTGGTTGATTGGCTTGCAGATCAAAAAGTTTTTAGTCATTACCAGAGATGTTGTTATTAAAGCAATAGACAGGATGCATGATTAAAAATAATACTATTCAATGGTGCATACACAATCACTTAATAGAGCCATATGAATAAAATATAGCAAAGGCAATGTAAGGTGAATTAGTAAAGATTTAAACAGAGAGTTTTTATAGCCTGCAGCACAGCAACAAGATAGCAGCTTGTTAAGGTGAATCTAACATTAAAAGAAATTCAGCAGTAGCTACAGTGCTACAATGCAGACACAAAAGGAACCTGTTTGGGTGCTTTATATCAATTTTTATGTCCTCTTAGATCCTAGGCCAAGACTGTGCTTTTGCTAAAGTTTAGATCAAGCCCCAACTACCATTACGAGTAAGCTCCACCCTCTGTCATTCAATTATTATTATTAATCCTAGAACCTGTACTATCCACTGAAGTTTACAATTGACCATCAACGAATGGGGTTTTCAACAGAAGCGGTGGTTAATCATCTCCACTTGGTCAGAAGCTGAAGTTCCATGTACAGTTTGGGCTTAAAATTCACAGGGAGATTTTTTTTTTTTTTTTTGAGACGAGCACAGGTACTTAAAAGGCATCAACAGGTGCCTTCAGTTCAACACTGGTTCAGAATTTTATGCCAATCAGGTCCAAATTGGGTCCACTTCAACCAACACAATCTGAACAGGCCCTTAGATGTGACCTAGCTGTCAGGCTTTCTCTTGATTGTGCTGTTTGTTCTTTCTTCATCTGATGCAAATGATTTAAAATGGAGAGTAGAAGTAGGACAGGGTCTAAGGAGAAATACAAAGCAGGTAGTGCAAAGTGATGTCTGTCCTTTTGTGAAGAATAATATATCAATGTATTTCTTGCATCACTCTTTTCTGCATAATTTACTTAGGTGGTAACTGTTAAAAGCCGTTAACAAAGTTGTATATGCTCACATTTCTTATGTATATGAGGTTTTAACCCAATCTCAGTGTTTTCACTCAAGCTGTCTTGAATGTGTGCATACATGCAGCTAAACATGTTTTTAGGAATCTGTAGAATGACATCCACACTGTGACATGCATCTATAAACAGTGATTAAAGTGTAAACTGCACTGTCTTAAGTAGTTGTCCAAAAGAAGTAACAGGCATTTGTTTGTTTTTTGTTTATTAAAAATGATTTAGATGTCCTGTACAGTTATATAAAATGGCATCATTATAATACTAATGGATCAATGTAGAAGATGTTACACATGTTCACAGTCACTGCTATACAAAGATGTACTTTAATAGTCCAAAAATGAACACTGTGTTTGTCTCCAACTTAATTTTGCATGCAAGCAGAGCTGTCTAACTAGGCTATTTTTATAATAAATTACATAAATAAATCAAATATTCTGCTGTTGTCTTGTGCCTCTCTTGCCAGAAGGTGAGCATTCAGAATCTCTGGTTTGTTCATGTTTTGTGCAACAGACAAATAATTTTTACTTCTTTTACAAGCTCCTCTGAAATACATTTTTAAAAATGTTTTGTACTGTCATTTTTCTGTGTCATTGTGGGTATTATGTTTATTAACGCTATCTGGATAAATATCAGGCAAACATTTTATTCATACCAGCTAACTATTTATATGGTATTATCTTATTTTTTATCTTGATAATTACATTTTGGCCACTGTAACAATTTCTACAGACACAATAATTGTAGGAATAATGGTTGTACCTTAAAATTAGCTCATTAGTAAATCTTTCTTGTCTGATAAAGCCATTATCGGCAGTAATCGGCAGTAGTTTTTCAAAACTTTGACTTTTAAAAGGAACTGTGTCTGTTTTATTTTTGTGAACATGACATTTTTATGTAAAAATGACCATGAAAAGAATATATAAATAGAATGGGTTGTGTAATTTTGTGAGATTTTTGAATGGACTGTCATATAAACATTTGTCTGTGTTCTTGGCATGATTGCCAACTGGACTATACACCAATATGTTGCAGTATGGATTCAATTACATTTTAATGTACATAATATTACGGAGTTCTTTCCTAAATGTACATAATATAATTGGATACTAACATTTATAGGTAAAGTTGATCCAGGGAATATCTGATTGCATCTCGGGGGATCAGGAAGGATTTTTTTACGCTTCTAGAGCAAATTGGATCATGCGTTGCTGTTTTTTTTTTTTTTTTGCCTTCGTCTGGATCAACTGTGGGTATAGAATTGTGTATATGAGTTTTTATGATTTTTTTTTTTTTTATTGGACGATTTTTTTTTCCTTTTTCCCTTTTAGAGGTTGAACTTTTTTTTTCAACCTGACTAACTATGTATGTAACTATGTAACTTTTACTGTTATCTTGTCTTTATGACTAGTTCCCATAATAAATATTCTGATTGGTCCTTATTTTGGGGTCTGGGAACGTTATAGTCATCAATTACCTTGTGTGATAAGGTGCTTAGGTAGGAAACTTTTCCCTAATTCAAATGCTACCTCTTAATTCCAAGGCAGTGATATGAGGAAAAGGGTTTATTTCCCTGCCCCAGAATCAGACCCTAATCAAAAAGGTGTTGGCTGCATGATGGCTTCTCTTCATGGTTGGCTTGGATGAATGTGGCAACATGGTGAACCCACTGTAAAATACAGTCCAGTAATCATTATGGTGAAAAAACGGGTGTATTGTACAAGTACTGCTGTAGACAAAACAGCTCTTTTTTTTGTATGCCCAACCACAGTAGAAGCCATAGTGTGAGATGAGCACAATGTAAAAAGTCCTGTTCGCTAACAGTAACATTTGGAGACTGGCACTTTCTATGAGAATGCAGGTTAAATATTGATTTAAACATTGATTACATGATTTGTCTGCTTTTTGTCAAGCTGGATAACAATTTTTAACAAATCTTTTAACTTGCTGATGCAACTGTTGCAAATAAACCACTTGTCCAGCTGGCTTTGAAAAGAATACACATAAAAGGTTTTCAGCAAATAATCACATGTTGGGGCTTGTGATAACCCCCTAAGTAGTATATGAATTTACCATTTCTAGCAAATGCGTCATTATTTTTATTCAGAATAAATTAAAAATACAAAACAATTATGTTTCTTGCTAGTCCATCTGTGATGGCAATAGCAACATTGGAAACATTATTCATGTAAATGCACTTTCATGTACTGTTTTGTATCTGATCATTTACAGATGTTTTACCCACATAGATTAATAGTTTATTTCTATAAATATTTTGTCTTTTTATTCTTGTTATGATATTAAAACACAAAAGCACTGTTTTGTTAAAGCATTGCCAGTTGCAAAAATAATGCTTTGAATCAAATTATAACCTACTTACATTTAGAAATTGCAAACTTCTGCAGCTACAGTACATGTTACAAGCTTGGCAGAGATCAGCACATCAAAGGGACAGCAGCTGAAAACCAACCTCAGTTGTACTTGCATTTACCTTGATTTAGAGAGCACAGTCTTTGAAAAAGCATATCTAATTTTTATGGTGGTTGAAGGACTATATCAGAAGACATATGCTAAAGTAAATTCATGTTTTTTTTTTTTCATTCTTACTGCTTCAGAAGTCAAAAAGTCCATACATGTTAAGTAAGGAAAAGAGAGAGCGAATGGCAAAGTCTATGCTTGTATTTTGCCACATCCAGTGTTCAAGAAAAAGAGAGAGGTTTCCCCTAAGCGAACCTTTAAGGCAACTAGTAGTATCACATGTATAAAAATGCAGATATAATAGTAGAAAAGGATTTTATTGATAGTTTATACATAATAAATTTATATTTAAATCCTTCTTCAGGGGTGCATTGGAAGGAGAAATTCATCTATAGAATAATTAGAGATATATATAATCAGTTTCACATGTAGAAAATTGCAGTCATGGTACATAAAATACCAAACATTTCAATGATCCACTTACATAATATTGGAGAGCAGGGTGATTTTCAATATTTCATTGTATAATTTTAAAATGAGTAAATAACACGAACAGCTGTGCCGATGGGGTCTACTATTATATCTGCATTTTTATACATGTGATACTACTAGTTGCCTTAAAAGTCTGCTTAGGGGAAACCTCTCTCTTTTTCTTATACATGTTAAGTGAAGCCTTGTTTTGACCTTGTCTATTGATAATCTGCATATAATCTACCCTCATATGATCTTTTTAAAGCAGAAACAACATGAATAGAATATGGAGGTTTTAAAGTACAATTTCTATTGTCTCCAATATGTAGTACCATGGTGATTTAATCACCCTAGTAGAAAAAAGCTAATATTTCCTTTATAGTATATAATGTATTCTAAAACAGTTTTTTTTTACAAGGCTTGTTCTGTAACACTTTGTTGAGTGTTTGTACATTGTATAAGTCTTAAGTGGTTGATTTACTTACTGCAAACAGATTGTTCACTTTGCAAGGATATTTTCTTCATAGCTTAGTGAATGTGGTATAATTTCACTTTTTTTTCCAAAATAGTTTTTATTGGTATATCTTAAACATACAATACATTTGACACATGGCTTGTGGTATGCAAATGAAAGTTCAAAGTTTACAATTGTATATGTCATTGAAATAAACACATAGGGAAAACGTCTCATGGGTGAGACCTATGTAATATAACGAACATAGATTAACATTGTAGGCTTAAAACAGTGAAGTCAAACCGTGGAACTTGGAGATAGCTATACCTAACACATAGCGTTAACTTGCGGGAAGAGAAATCCTAGCTTATGGGATTCAAGTGGCTCGGTGGTCTCATCTCACGGGCACCCCCTGAAGGGATCACAACTGTACCCGTGTGACAACACCCCCAGGCCAACCACATGAGTTAATATCTTACACTTAAGTAACCAAAGATTAAGAAGAGAGTGCTTTGACTAATTCTGGTGAGTCAATCCAGTCAAACCATTGTTGCCATTTTTGGCGTGTTATCATCTTATTTTTCTGACGTATTGCTAGAGTCGTCTCGTACATACAATGTTCATGAGTGGTTCGGACAACCTCGGATATGGTAGTCGTTTGGGTCTTTCCATTTCCTAGTGATTGTGAGTCTGGCTGCCAAAAGGATGTGAACTATGATATTCTTGGAGGGGTTGGAAAAGCGGTCGATAGTCAGGGAGAGTAGTGCTAGGGCTGGATCTACCTCAATTGTGAGTGTGGTGACTGCAGATAAAAGCTGGAATACTGATTTCCAGAAGGAAGTTAGCTTGGGGCATGCCCAGAAGGTGTGGAATATGTTGCCTAAGTGGCCACATTGTCTCCAGCAGGAGTTATCTGTTGTTGAGTGAAATTTAGACAATTTGTCAGGGGTCAAGTACCACCGGTAGGTTAGTTTGTAGGCCTGTTCCCAGAGGGTGGAGCAGCAGGTAGCCTTGTAGGTGGACTGAGTCGCTTTATCCCATTGGTCTAGGGAGAAGGATTGGGATAGGTCCTTTTCCCATCTAGTAAATGCAGGCGAGGAGGACAGTGTGGTTTTAGCTTGCAGTAAATTATAGAACATCGATATGCCGTTCAAATGTGTAGTGGGTGAGTTGAGGTAGATCCAGGCCTTTTGAGGTAGGGTGCAGGTCTGTCTTTGAAGGGACTGTAGGCAATGGAGAGTACGAATGTATAAGAAGATGTCTGCGTTTGGCAGCCTGTATTCTTTCTGCAAATCTGGAAAGGGTTTGGGAATGTCGTCGTGGTAAAGGTCAGATATGTGGAGTATTCCTCTTTCTCTCCAGGATGAGAATGATGTTGAGTACATCAATCTCTGTAGTGCTTCTATGGGAATAGGGATTGTTGAGTGTGTCCCTTGGGATGTGGGGATCTGTAAGAGACGGGACCATGCTTTGGTGGTAGCGAGCATAGTGGGCGGTAGGGATGATTTTATTTTAGTTCCTAGCGAATTGGCTAATAGCCAAGATGATAGGCTTATGTCTTGATGTATAGAAGCTTCAGTGTTCCCCCATATCGTACGGTGGGGAGAGCGTGTGAACCATTCTTTCGTTTGTGTAAGTACGCATGCTGTGTGATAGTCTTGAAAATTAACTAGTCCTAGACCCCCTGCCTTGCGATGCTTGGTTAGTTGGGCTTGGGTACATCTGGGTTTCTTTCCTTGCCATATGAATTTTGAAAGGATTGATTGCAATGAGTTGAAGTATGAGATAGGTATAGGGATAGGGAGGGTGCGGAAGATGTATAGGATTTGAGGAAGATGTAGCATTTTGAACGCTGCTAGTCGGCCCAACCATGAAAATTCAAAGGTCGCCAGCTTGGAGAGGTCGGATTGGAGCTTGGATCGGGTTGGTATGTAATTAGAGGTAAATAATTGTTTGGTTGATGGAGTCAATTGTATCCCCAGATAGGTTATGCTGTTGGCCGACCATAAATATGGAAATGTTACTGAGAGTCGATCTTTGGTAGCCTCATCTACCCCTAAATTGAGGATATGGGATTTGGTTTCATTGACCTTATAGAAAGATACTTCACTGAATCGGGCTAGAGTATTCTGTATCTCAGGGAGGGATCGTTCAGGGTCAGTTATCATTAAGATGACGTCGTCTGCAAATAAGCTTATTTTATGTTCGGACTTGGGCAGTTGTATGCCAGAGATGCGAACATTGGATCTTATGCTTTCAGCTAGTGGCTCCATTACTAGGTTGAATATAATGGGAGATAGGGGACAGCCTTGTCTTGTACCATTCGATATCTGGAAGGGTGAGGAGAGGGTGTCGGCAGCAAGTACTTGGGCAGATGGATTGGAGTATAGGGCCATTATTGCTTTATGGATATTGCCTATTATACCAAATTTATTCAGAACAGCCGAGATGTATCCCCAATGCACTCTATCAAATGCCTTTTCGGCGTCTAGGGATAGTAGTAGGGCAGGGATCTTGTTGGTTTCCACATGGTGTATAACGTTTATCATACGACGGGTGGCGTCAGATGCCTGGCGCCCCTTGGTAAACCCGGACTGGTCTGGATATATGAGGGAGGGTAGAATATTTTCTAATCTATTGGCGATAATTTTGGCATATATCTTTACATCAAGATTCAGTAAGGAGATGGGGCGGAAATTTTTCGGGGAGGTGGGTTCTTTCCCAGGTTTGGGGAGTGTCACTATTCTGGCAGAGAGCATTTCTGAAGGGAATGATGCTGCTGTGGCAGAAGAGTTGAAAGTTTGGACTAGTGTAGGTGCAAGGATGTGTTTGAATTTTTTAAAATATTCCCCGGTGAAGCCGTCGGGGCCTGGAGATTTATGACTCGGGAGTTTGTCGATCGCGGCGATGACTTCTGCGGTGCTGAAGGGTGAGTTTAATTCGGCAAATTGTTGTTGGGTGATGGTTGGGAGATTGACGCTGTCTAAGAATGTTTGGATTGCGTTTAGTGTGGGTTGGGGAGTTGTTTGGTCTGACTTAAGGTTATAAAGATCTTCGTAATATTTGCTGAACCCGTTTGCTATTAGGTGGGGTTTCAGTAGTTTCTCATTAGTGTGTGGGTGGTGGAGGAATGGTATCTTAGTTTTGTTTCTATAGCCTTTTATTCTCAGGGACATTGCTTTACCTGCTTTGTTACTAGTGGTATATGATGTGGCTTTGAGAATGTGGTACGATTTTTCATGTTTGGCAAGTAAGAGGGATCTTAATTCATGTCTTAGTGTGAAAATTTTTGCTTGTAGTTGTGGGGAGGGATTAAGTTTATTCATGTCTTCGGTCTTAGCTATGTCCGATGTGAGTTTGTCTAGTTGTTGAGAAGTCTGTCTTTTAGCTCTAGCACCTATTTGTAAGAAAACACCTCTAATGACTGCTTTGTGAGCATTCCACACCACCAGCGGGTCAGACACAGATGTCTGATTGTTTGTAAAGTATTCTTCAAGGTTTTGTTGGATTAAGGTAGAGTGTTGGGGGGAGTTTAGTAAATAGTTGTTTACTCTCCAGATGTAGGAGTTGGAGTGGGGCGAGTTGTCATCTATGGTAATGCTTACTGGGGCATGGTCTGACCAGGTGGTGGTGTGGATCGCAGAGGACGAGACTCTCTGTAAAAGCCATTTTTCTGTAAGGAACAAGTCAATCCTTGAGTAGGTGTTGTGACGCGGCGACAGGAACGTATAGTCTCTCTCATCCGCGTGACAACACCTCCACACATCAAATAAATCATTTGAAAATATCAAAGCGTCTAATGGAGAAGCTGCACGTTTAGAAACTGTTGTTGAGTCTATTGAGACATTGGGAACTAAGTTGAAGTCGCCACACAATAGTAGGTGGCCCGTTTGAAATTTTCGGGCTGCCCGGAGTGTCTTCCTTAGAAATGTCATTTGGCCTTGGTTGGGAGCGTAGATAGAAACAATGGTGTATGGGATATTGTTAATCGTGCAGTTCAGGAAGATGTAGCGCCCTTCAGGGTCAGATACACACTGTTGGAGGGAAAAGAGGACGGTGTCCTTGACAGCTACTATTACTCCCCGTTGTTTCTTAGTGTAGGATGCGGAGAATATATGGGGGAATTTCCTGTGCTGAAAATGCGGGGTCGAGTTGATATCAAAGTGGGTCTCCTGTACACAGAGTATGTCGCAGTTGAGGGATATGGCTGATTTCCATAAAGATGAGCGCTTAGCAGGGTGGTTGAGCCCTTTAGCATTGAGGGACAGGACAGTGATTCCCATGGTTGGCGAGATGTGTGTGTAGAATAAGTACAGTACTCACAGTTAAAGGCGTTCAGAGGTGGTGGAGAGCGACGTTAGATGCAGTTCAGTAGTGTCGTGGTATCTCCAGTATTCGCTGTTGACCGTGTTGAATGCGACTTTTAGGGAGGGACTCTGCAGTCTTCAGGTGATGTTGGATGAGAAGGTTATCTGGTAAATACAATGAGGAGCTAGGAAAAAATCAGGAGGTTAGCTATCTCAAAATAGAGTTAAACAGAGGTGGTCTAACGAAGCAGAGTTATTCGTGTTGGGGTGCTGTTGTAGAGGTTGTTTGGTAGTCGTCGGATAGTGATAATGATTCCCAAGAGTAATAATAAAAGTTAAAAAAGGAAAAAAAAACAACAAGAAAACACAAGAGATGGATGCTCACTAAGATCCAGTACACGGAGCTTGAGTGGAGAAAAAGAAAAAACAAAATAGCCAGTGGTCGGGCTCAAGGGAGCAACTGGCAAGTGGTGGGGTAAGTTCTGTAAGCCGGTGACAAAGTGCAGATCTGGACCAGACTATGAAAGTCGCATGGTGCAGATGATGAGTGGGCTAGTTAGCGCTGATTGTATGCAGTTTTCTCTCGGTGGCCGCCGAAGGAGAAAGGGTTTGGTTTCCTTTGTGGGTCATGATGTGCAGGAGGCGGCTCTGGTAGAATCCCCCATGCATGGAGAAGTTTCAGACCACCCTCCATTGTGGATATGGAGTGTGGAATGCCATTGTGGGTGGCTAGGATGGTGGCCGGGTGGCGCCACTTATATGTGATTTTATGGTTGGACAGGGCCTTGGTGATGGTCTTGAGTTGCCTGCGGAGTTGTAAGGTGTATTGAGACAGGTCAGCATAAAGTTGGATTTTGGTGTACGGTTCCGGTAGCGGAGCTAACTCCCTGGCTTTCATCAAGATCTGTTCTTTAGCCTGGTAGAAGTGAATTCTGAGCAGGACGTCTCTAGGGACATCTGCTTCCAGATGGCGGGGTTTGGGGAGTCTGTGGATGCGATCGATTGTAAGTTCGATCGGGGACAGATCGGGTAGCATGCTGGAGAACATAGTGCTGGCATAGTTGTGGAGGTCTTTGGGTACTACTGATTCTGGGATGCCACGGATTTTAATATTATTGCGTCTGGAGCGATCCTCGAGGTCTGCGGTTTTCGCTTTAATCCAGAGTGTGTCATCTTTCTGCTCTGTGTAAGCGTCTACCAGATCATTGACCGTGTCTGTGCATTCTTCCATTTTATTTTCAATACACTGTACCCTGTTGTCCATATGCTTCATTTCTAATGAGAACCTGCTGATTAATGCTGACAGGTTGGTCATGAGAGAGGATTGCAGGGACACTAACATGTCCTTCATCGTGGTGTCTAGCACTGGTTGTCCTGATGTGGGGAATTGTGCTATGGAGGACTGGAGGGCTGATATTGCACTATCATTATGGAGGCCTGTACTCACTGTTTCTGAGGATGAGGCCTGGTCAGTCACATCCATCCGCATCTTCGACTTGGCAGGGCTCTGTGAGGTTGAAGATTCAAAGAAGAACGAGCCTGGGGGTATAGGAGGTGGGGATCCATCCCTATGTTCGTTATTGTGATGCCTCTGTGAAGCGGTGCTTGTCTGGGAGAGCCGCGCTGTGTCTCCGGCGGCGCCATCTTGGGCCTTCCCCTGTGTGCGGCGCGGCTGGAACGAAAACGATTCCAGCCGCTTCGGTCCCTTGTCCTGGA
This sequence comes from Lithobates sylvaticus, assembly GCA_028564925.1. Classification (NCBI taxonomy): domain Eukaryota; kingdom Metazoa; phylum Chordata; class Amphibia; order Anura; family Ranidae; genus Lithobates; species Lithobates sylvaticus. Next base: position 97,500,875 of record CM053036.1, read on the forward strand.
TCCGTTTCCTCGACATGTCGATCGGTCGGGTGCGGAGGGGTGAGGGAGGCTAATTTTTGTGTCGATGGGTGGTCGAGATATGCCCGGGAGTCGCGGTAGTCTGGTCCGGTTTGCGGAGCTCACAGCTCAGGCGTCCATCTCCTCTCACGCGCAAGCCACGCCCCTATAATTTCACTTTTAAAAGAATACCCAGTCATGTGGAATAGGAAAAAAAAAAAAAACAGCATATTTCGTGCACATGATTGGATGATGGATGTTGGCAGAGCTTCATCATCTCGTACATCAAGCTCTGGGGCAAATTCCCTTGCAAAGTGAACAGCCTATTTGCCTATAGTAACTCAACCCTAAGTGTCATGGAAAAATGTATTCTTTCTTCACAACATAAACTGCACCAAAACACCCAGTTACCTATTTATGCTAACAATGTATAATTTTAAAGTTTGAAAAAAATTGTCCAAAGTTAATCCAAATTAAACCATATGTCGTGCCTCCTCTTTGTTTAATAACTTGTTTGTTTAATTTGGGTGGAAATGAAAGGAATATAACAGTCTACAATAATTCTGATAAGTTGGGATCAGGAAAGGTTCCCAAAATATAATAGCCAATTTTGAGTAATTTCTGCCTTTTTGGATCAGTTTCTTAACAGTAATGCATAGAAATCTAAATATGGAATTATGTAAATCATTGGGGTTGATTTACTTAAAATATAACTAAATTAAATATTTTATTTTAGTTTTGGATAGAGTGGAGGTGGATTAGAACACCTGTCAGGTTTTTATTGTTGTCTGTGCCCCCATTAGTGAGATTCACCTTTTCTATTTGTCCCATTTACCATTTTTATTGAAAGTGAAATTAAAAGAAAATTCTAACTTTCTGTCTGTACCAAGAAAAGTAAAAGACAGGGGAAAAGTAAACTAACAGGGTTAATATCCCTCCTTTACTCCAAAATGAAAAAAACATGTTTTGTTTATAGTTCTATTTCATGGCAAATAGACTGTGCAATTTTCTAGTTGCACCAGAGCATAGTACTTGAGGTAAAGCTCCACTTTACAAAGAATACCCAATCACATGCAAGAAAAAAAAAACAGCATTTTTTGCTTCAATACAATTGGATGATGGAAGTCAGCAGCGCTCCCCCTAATTTACTAAGCTCTGGAGCAATTTCACTTGTAAAGTGATTAGTCTATGTGCCTTTATTAAATCAACCCCACTACATTTAGTAAACCCACCCCATTACATGTAGTCAAATATACTTATTTTCGCCTGTCATTTCGCCAGATTTTTCATGACTTTTTTTGTACATATGCAAGCATACTATATATGTAATTTGCTGCAAAAAAAATCCCAATCACTTCAAACATAATACAATGTACATGCTATCTATGAGGGGGTATTTCTTCCCCGTGACCACAAGTGTAAGGAGAATTCTTCCCACTGACCATCACACTAATGTATTATGAGTTGTAGATATAATCATTTTTAGCAGGGGTTTCCTGAGACTGGAAAAATATTTCAAGAGTTTCTATGTGTTGTAAAGGTTGAAAAAGGCTGCATGGAAGTATAACTTAAAGCAAAAGTTTATTTTTCATTTTGGATAGATTAATGGAGGATTGGAACCCCTGTCAGTTTTATTTTTTGCCATCTCTGTACCATTGGCAGAACTAGTGCCCCCCATTGGAAAATGATCCCTCTAATACTTTTCTGGGGACAACCCAAAATGTGGGATTTTCTTTTCAATTTACTTTCAATGATAATAGTAAACAGTACAAATAGAAAGGATGAATCTCTGTAACAGGCATAGACAGCAGTAAAAATAGGTGTTCCAATACCTCCCCACCCTATCCAAAACTAAAAAAATATTTTTTTCCTTTAGTTATACTTTGAGTGAATAAAAAATATCTTTATAAATGTCAAATATTGAAAGAAAATAGTATCAAAAATCATACACATATGTAAATGCCTTTCTTCCACAAATAAAAAATACAATGTTCTATTTTTTATTGGCGGAAGAAGGGTATTTATATACGGTATATGTGTGATTTTTGATACTATTTTCGTTCAATATTTGACATTGGTAAAGATATTGTATTTACTTAATTCAACTTAGTTGATACACCACATGTGTCCTGTGAAAGCAGCGTCCATTTGACAGGTATTCTAGTTACCTTTTTTCTTTTGTATTAATACATATGCTACTGGGACCACACTGACTTAGTTTGTTGGCATATCTTTTCTTTGGTTTAAACCATCTTACCTCTTTATTAGTAATACAAACCGACAGGGGTTCTAATTCTTCTCCAATGTATCCATCCCACCTGGATAAAATAACATATATGCTTTCATGAGATAAATGCCACATATTTTGGAAAAAATACTGCATGCAGTATTTTAGAAGCCCTTTTTCGTGAATGGCAAAAATATTTTACCGCATTTCTTACCCTCCCGGGCGGTATGATTATTTCACATTTTTGGTGCTGAAAGCGGTACCATTATTTTGCATGGAAATTTGGCGTTTTATATTGTAGGCCTGTAATTCTTAGGAATAACTCACTTAAATCTGTCCAAACCAGAGTCTAGTAGACATCTCGGGTATGGTAAAGTTTGAAACACAAAATCCTAAAATATAATAAATAACTATAAATAATTATACCAAATAATAATATAATAATAATAAAAATGATTCAATAATATAATCAAATCAAAAACACAGAAATTCGCTGTCATTACTTTTCAGTCGCTCAATTCTGCCAGTGATTCTAATTTATTATCGCTGTTTTCTAGCTGGTCTAAAACTGCTTTTGATGTAAAGGGATGGTTTTGGTTGCTATGGACAATCTCCAGTTTCCAGGCAGAAAGAACAGTTTTAATAATATAAAACTGCATGCAGGGCACTGGGAAAACCACTAGGGACAAAAGGGATGTGAAATAATTTGATACAGTAATGCAATCTGTAAGATTACAGTATACTGTATGTATAGTGTGTGTTTTACTTTTTGAATTTGGCGCCGTTCTCCGTCCCCGTGCGTCAAAACGCTTGCAGGGAACAGAGCCCGGCTCCATCATAAATCGAGCGGAGGACGAGCCACTCACACTGCGGGGAGACATCGCAGGATCCTGGGGACAAGGTAAATAAGCTCTTCCTGGATCCTGCGATGCGATCCCGAGTCTAGCTTGGGGTTACCACTTTTGGTTCTGAAAATCCACCCTGAGCACCACTACCGCCAGGGGGGTTAAAGTGGTAGATACAGCTTCTTGAATGGAACACAATATTATTTGTTTTGCAATAAAATACTCGCACCTTCTGTGTACTGTCTTCTGTTTTCATCCTGGCTTCCCGTTCCCTGTAATCTTTAATCATATATTACTAAATATGAGAGAATGAAAAATTCTAAATATCTATTCATATTATTAAACCCATTTTCAGGGAACATGAATTTGTTATATCAGTCCTATTTATTATTTTTTTATAGTAAAACAGCAAAAACAGTAAATAAACAAAAACAAACTTATTCTGTAAGATACTAACCAGACACTTCAGGCATATAGATATATATTTCTTTAGCAAGAATACCAGCCTGTATTCTGTTCAATATTAGACAGGTGCTTTAAAAACGGGGCTATAGGGGGATGGGTGTTAGAGCTTACCTTTTCATAGTGACGGAGGTAAATTCAAAAGGGCTTTTTCTCACACAGTGGGGTTGATTTAATAATTTACTAAAGAATACCCAATAACATGCAAGTAATATCAAAAACAAAAAGCATTTTGCTTGCACATGATTGGATGTTGGAAGTCAGCAGAGCTTGACCTCATTCACTAAGTTCTGGGAAATATCAGTAGCAAAGTGCAACTTCCAGGTGTCTGTCTCTATTAAATAATTGCACGTAATATTACATATGGGGAAGAAGAAATTACAACCCCTAGTTCTGATAAAATTAAAGGTCAACAGCTCTGATGAGTAATACTGCAGGCTGAAAAAGGATCAGACACATCTGCCTGCCAAAAATTTGAGGCAACTGAGGTTTCCCTTGAAAAAGAAAGCAGGAAGATATGAAACAAAAAAGTACTTAGAGAAATAAAACAAAGTGGTTACCGTCTAACGAAAAAGTTCTAGTCATATTCTTTTAGCATACCCTGAATAATTTTCAACAGGTGTAAATAATTATAAAATTTGATAGAACCTATGAAATTAAAGGTGGATATCACATAAAAGACATAAAGGAAATAAAATCTTATTGCAAACTAATGATACAGTGACACTATACCCTTCCTGGCAATGAAAATGTCTGCATCTCCTTAGTAAAAATGAAATACATTTAAATAATTCCCTGTGTTCAGCATTGTGCTGGGAATATGAAAGGCATATTTAAAGAAGCCGCTCAGCTCAGTCAAACAGAGAAAAGAGTAATTGTATTAATGAGTCATTAACAGTGAAATAGTTTATTGGTGTAGCCAGTAGTTATGGATTTGTGTCCCTTATTCCTTTTAAATGAATGGGCTATAGAAGAAGAATTGGCATTATTTTGGCATGTTACATAGTATCCACTGCATCTGTCCACATTTAACTGATATTGCACAAATAATCCACTTCAAGTATTAAACATGGAAATTAAGAAAAAAAAAAAAAGGGGGGGATGGTGATAACATATTCATAATATCAAGCAGAAAGAAGACCAAGCATCCCATTTATTATGGAACTTTTTTTATAGATACATGTATGGTATGGAAAACTCTTTGAGCATCAGGGAATCCATTCTGGTTAAGACTTGGGCAAAAGGCACGTAACGCACATATGCACAACCTAAGGGAAAGTAGAGTCTTTGAGGGGTCAAGTATTGTCTAGCATGTAATTTAATGGCATACTAATATGAAACAGTTGCTTTTATAGGTATAGGTGAGCATTATGACCCATTGTTAACCACTTGCCGACCGCTGTCAGCAAATATACATTGTCAGAATGGCACGGCTGGGCAAAGTAACAAACCCGTACTTTATTACCGTTTCAAATTGTAGCTATGGTATATCATGCCTGAGGGTGTGCCATTGTGCCCAGACAGTGTTGTCTCTGTCGGAGCGCGTGAGGTGGGGCCTGTGACAGTGACGTCGTCATGCACTTGAAGCCTGTTTGCCGGGTCTGATTTGCAGCAACCCAAAAGATCGCTTTGTTCCATATACTGTTATGCCTATGAATCCTGCCGGCTATCTTTAAAATGTGAGTGTTGCTTCTAGTTTTTAATGAGTTTGGTCAAACGTTTTTTGAGCAATGTTATGTTTTTTTATAGTGCTTCACTTCACTTTTATATTTTTATTTTATTTTATGTATCCGAACTCTTGGTGCTATCAGCTTGTGCCTTTGTTATTTAACCTTTTTCTTTTTTATGAGGTTTACTAAATGTGCCATTTGAGCTAATCTTGCAGTGAAATTATAGAGCCATAAATTGGGAAGACCAAGAACCCCTGATTGTCGTAGTTTGTACATTATAGTATAGTTACAACTGTATAGCTGTAACTGGGTCTCTTGTTCAATGCGAGTGATTGATTTGTGATTGTAGGAGGCCCACAGTGAGTGTTGCTATGTATAATGGTAAAGCTTTAAAATTAAAACATCTTTTTGAAATGATAGAAATTTTTATGGCTGTTACTCAACCTAAAAGGGAAATATGGCACAATGGACACAATTTGAGTATGTTTTTTTTTTTTTTTTTTTTTTTCCAAAATGAATTTTTATTGAAGAAAAAATCAAGGTTACAGAATCATCATACATTCGTTTAGAAATCAGATAACAAGTGAACAAATGAACAATGAACAATGGTTGTTGTGAGAAGACATACAGTACATATTCAACTTCCTGGTATCATCTAGGTTTTCATAAGCATTTAGTATAGGATCTAGATGGGGATTAAGTGTTAGGTATGGTAATATGAGTCATATTGAATAAACCTTAGAATGAGTATTTTCAAGTACCAAAGCACATTGTCCTATCTTGTGGAGAGACTATTCGAGAGAGAATCTGAGATTGCGAATAATGGTGCGGGTGTCTGTATGAAAATTCGGTCTGAAGGCGTATGAGGTTGCTGGTCGGGTGGTCTAATTAGGGCACCCGAGTCGCAACAGATTCCAATACTGGGTTTTGGTGGATGGTGGGGGGTAGAGGGGTGGAGGGTAAGGGTAATATGCGAGGGGAGGTGTGGGAAGGGAAGGGGACGGGGCTGGATAAGAAGGGTCAGGAGGGGTTAGAGATTGTCTCCTCGGTCTCCGCTAGTTGGTATGTGGCTTTGAAATGTTATCGCTTTAGGGTGGTGGGGGTCAGGTATGCGAGACATCTGGGGTCAGATGCTTCAAAGCGGAATGTGAACATGTGGTCTCCCATACTCGTCCCTTGGGTAGGGGTGGGAGGCCCATGTTGCCTGAGATAGAAGAAAAAAAAAAAAAAAGAAGGGGGGGGGTAGGGATTACGGAGTAGCGTAATCAGTAGGTGCTTTTCATGTATGAGTATGATATGGTCATGGGTTAGTTCATCAATGTTAGATACCTGTCGGTTGTCCGGAAATGCGTCCAGCATGCCCATGTCTTAGAGAATTTGTCTGGGGAATCTCGAGCAATGAAAATTAGTTCTTCCATTTCAGCTATTTTGTTGATTTGTGTAAACCATTCTGAGATGGTCGGTACTTGAGGAGAGCCCCAGTGCCTAGGAATGCACAATTTAGCTGCGTTGAGTAGAGGCAAGATCAGGGTCTTATGATAGTGGTGTGCTGGCATAGCTGAGTGATGGAAGAGACATTGGGCTGGTGTGTGGTCTAATGTATATGTGGATATTAATTCTGTGAGCTCTCGGACTTGTAACCAAAATAATTGGATTGCTGGACATGACCACATAATGTGTAGCAACGTGCCCGGTTCTTCAGCACATCTCCAGCATTTGTTGGGATAGGAGGAGTCGTATTTGTTTAAGATTGCTGGGGTTTTATACCAGCGTGTTATTGTCTTGTAGTTGTTCTCCTGAATGGAGACATTTAGGGAGCCTTTATGGGCTATTGTGAATATACGTTCCCATTGGTCTTCTGATAGGTCTAAGTGTGTTTCTCTTTCCCATGTATTGAGGGCTTTCCCATCCTTAGGGGATATATCTGCAAATAACATAGTTTAGATATTGGAGATTAAATGTTGTTGGGGGCTAGATTGGGAGCATAGTTGTTCAAATGGGGTTAATGGTCTTGTGATGGAGGAGTCGCGATTGATCTCTTGTAAGAAATGGCGGATTTGAAAGTAGGTCCAGAGTGGGAGAGGGTTGTCGGTGTGAGTGGGTACTAATGCAAGGCGATCTAGGAGAGAGCCGCCATGAAAAAATTGGTGTGCTAGTATTTCTGGATGTTGCCAGCTTTGTGCTAAAAACTGCGCAGACATACCAGGGGGGAAGGCAGGGTTAAGTCTTACGGGGGTTAAGGGTCCCGGGTCGGAGGAAACGTGTAGTTTTTTACAAGTTTCCTTAAACAAGCGGAGTGTCGGGTCGATGAGAGGATGTACCTTTAGTGTGGGGGGGATGTGGTTAGGCGACAGCCAGGGTGTTGATCGTAGTGGTATGGGGGACATTGAGTTCTCTAATCTGACCCAGTCTTTGCAATGGCTGTGTAGTGTCCAGTCTACGATTCTAGTAAGATGACAAGCCCAGTAATATCTTTTGAGATCTGGAAGGCCAATGCCCCCTTTTATTTTTGGCCGTGTGAGGAAGTCATATGCTATTCTCGGATGTTTTTGCTTCCATAGAAACTGTGTAGAAAGCCTTTTGTAGGCTAGGAAGAAGGACGGGGGGAGTTTTATGGGGATGGTTTGTAGAATGTATAAGATACGGGGGAGAATGTTCATTTTTAGGATGGCTGCGCGGCCGAACCAGGAAAATTGTGGTTTGTTCCATTTTCTGAGATCTTCAGTTATAGTTTTGAGAATGGGCAGATAGTTTTTGGCAAAAAGATCTGAGAGGTTTGTCGTTAAATTAATTCCTAGATATTTTATCGCATCATGTCGCCATTGGAAGGGGAAGTTGGCTTCGCAGTGCGTAACCGTTTCTTGTGGGATGGAAACATTGAGGGCATGGGATTTGGAGAGGTTAATCTTGAAGTTAGAAAGGCGTTGGAAGAGTTTGAAGTCTTTCAGTAAATTTGGGATTGAGATATGGGGCTCGCTAAGGGAAAGTAAAATGTCATCAGCAAATGCTGCTAACTTATAGGTGTGGTTCGCTATGGTTATTCCTTTGACATTTTCATTATTTCTGAGGCAGTTCAAGAGTGGTTCCAGGGTTAGTACAAAAAGGATAGGGGAGAGTGGGCACCCTTGCCTAGTCCCATTGGTTATGGAGAAGGCGTCCGACAGATGGCCATTAATCCGGACTCTCGCAGTTGGTGTCGTATATAGGGACATTATTGAGTTAAACATTCGGTCTTGCAGTCCTAGGCGTCTCAGTACTGCTCCCATGTAGTCCCAGGCCAATCTGTCAAACGCCTTCTCCGCGTCCAATGAGAGGAAGAACCCTTTGTGATTGTTTGTGGTCATCCAGTGATGTAGATTTATAGCCTTGATAGTGTTATCCCTTGCCTCCCGTCCCGGAATGAAGCCTACTTGGTCGTTTACTATTAGAGATGGGAGGAGGGGAAGCAAGCGATTGGCAAGGATTTTAGCAAAAATTTTTATGTCCACATTTAGTAAAGAAATTGGCCTATAATTAGTAACTAGTGTTGTGTCTTTATCTTCTTTTGGGATTACTGTGATGTGTGCCTCGAGAAGTCTGTGGAAGGGGAGTGTGGAGGAGGAGAGGGAGTTAAAGGCCTTGAGGAAAGGGCCAGTGAGTACCTCTGTGAAGGTTTTGAAATATGCGGCTGTGAACCCGTCCGGGCCAGGACTTTTTCCTGCTTTTAGCTGTTTGATGGCAGTTTTTAATTCGTCTTCTGAAATGGGATTTTCCAAATGGCGGGCATCTTCTGTGTCGATGGGTTTCGGGCAGTGATCTTTTAAAAAGTGCTTTATAAGGGAACGTCTAGTGTTACTTGCTGCGGGCCCATCTGGTTGCTTATTGAGATTGTAAAGATTGGAATAATACGCCTCAAATTGGGAAGCTATATCTGGGGCTGTGACTTTGGGTCTACCTTGGGAGTCTTTGATCGTGTGGATATTGGTCTGAGCTTTGTTCGTTTGGATGGCTCTGGCTAGGTACTTTCCGCTTTTGTTCCCAAATTCATAAAAAAGTTTTTGTTGTAGAACAAATTTACGTTTTGTTTTGTGGGATAGTTCCGCCCGTAGGAGTTCCCGTGTTTGTGTAAGGTCATGGTATGTCTGTTGGGCTTGGGTCTGTTTATGAGCTAGTTCCAGTGTTTTAATTTTGTGGAACAAATTTGTGATTTTGGCTTGATGGGCTTTCTTCCGTGATGTTTTTAGAGCTATGAATTTACCCCTTAGGACGCATTTGTGGGCCTCCCATTGTGTCAGCGGAGCGGTTTCTCCATTGTCGTTGTCTAGGAAGAAGTCGTGTATGGATTTTCTAACGTCTTTGATATCTTTTTCTGAGGTCAATAGCGATGAGTCTAAGCGCCAGATCTTTGAGAAGGTATTTTGGTCTGGGAAGGTTAACGTCATAGTAATTGGATGATGATCCGATAGTAGCATTGGTTCAATAGTTGCATGGGAAAGGAAAGGTAGATCTGTTTGGGAGAGGAAGAGATAGTCAATTCTGGAATATTTATTATGAGGGGCAGAGAAGAAGGTATAGTCCTTTTCGTTGGGATGGAGGGTGCGCCATGTGTCATGTAGGAGTAGATCTTGAAATTGCATTTTAATACGGCGTAGGGTTTTATATGGCAATGATGTGGTACCTGATGAGGTATCTAATATTGGGTACAGGGCAACATTAAAGTCCCCACCAAGTATGGTCAGTCCAGTAGAGAAGCCTGTCAATAGTTGGGAGATCTGTCCAAAGAAGCTGGTCTGTGCAGAGTTAGGGCTATATATGTTGGCCAGGGTTACGGGTCGGCCTAGAATCTTACCTTTTAAAAATATGTATCTGCCTTCCTTGTCTATTAGCGAGTCAGTATGCTCCCAGTTCAGGTTTTTGGAGACCAGAATTGAGACTCCTTTAGTTTTTGCCTGTGAGTTAGTAGAATGATATGAAGTTGGAAACAGGTGGTTTGTGAGCCTAGGGATCTTATCTGTGCGGAAATGTGTTTCCTGTAGGAAGACTATGTTAGCTTTTAATTTGTGCATCTGCGAGAGAACCTGGCTGCGTTTCTCCGGGATATTGAGCCCTTTCGTATTCAGGGATACAACTTTCAGCGTGGTATGTTTAGTGGCAGGTCTGATATGTGACATTTTGTGTGAGGGGTAAAGCTTTGTGCTTGTGAAAGAGATTGGGGTAGTCGTTTTCTCACTTAAGTGTGGTTGAGGGTGGTTTGCGCAAGTATTGGTGACCCCGGGGATTAGGGTCGTGGACCTGTTGTTAGGGTGGCGGAGACCGAGGAGACAGGTGGGGGGGGAGGGGAAGGAGATCAGTGAAGGAAGTGGAGAGGTAGAGAAAAAAAAACAAAAACAAAAAGGGGAGGGGGGAGGGAGTATTACTGAGGGAGGGAGAGAAGTGTTCCGGAGATAAGGAAGGGTGTAGAGACCCTCCTTATGAGATGTCACGTGGTCCGGTAGGGGTCAGCGGGAGTGAGTAGGTTCCCGTTGTGTGGGGAAGCGGAAGGTACCGGTATGAAACAAATAAATTGGTAAGTAGAGTCCTCTGGTCCTCAGAGGCGAGTGTGAAAATTAGGTGTTGGAGCCCTTGGATTTTAAGATTTTGTAAAAAGACCGTGGTTCAACAGAGGGGGAGCTTGGTTATAATGTGGTGGAAATTGGTAAATCGGAGTATAGTCTGAGGTCAACCGGGGGCTATAATGTATTAGATTAGAGTAAGGTGGGATAAAATCAACATTTTGATGGTGGATGTCGGTCATAAAAAGTTAACATGGGTATAGTTCCATCATGGAAACAGAAGTGCCTTCTCTATAATGATACCTTTGTTGTGTAATTTGCATTATTAGCAATCAAAATGTCCACTTAGCTGTCATATCCAAGCTTGTCTAGATCTCTGGCATGTGTGGCTGAGTCCCAGTTAGATTGAGGGTGTGTTTCGGAGAGCCGGTCCTACGCATAGAACGAGTTTGCTCACCTGGCCACAGGCTTGCCTAGCAAAATGATGGGGTAGGCAGCGTAAAACAGGTGATGTGTACGGGTCGGCCCCACATGACAGAGATCCACCAAGAATTCTTTGTTTAGTTCCTGAAAACAGACAATAATAACAGAGAACAGAAACAAGGTTTAAATGAGACTCAATATTCAGTCGTCACTTATAACTGTTAGACTGGAGAGATGTGTCAATCTCAAACAGAGAACGGTAACAGTAAACAGTATGTGGTAAAGCTCCCTCTCAGGGTTCCCTGCTTGGCTAAAAATGTTGTCTCAACTGGAGACCGAGAATATTACCTTTTGTGAGTCCTCGGGTTCAAGTGGGGGGGGTGACCTCACACGGAAAGTACGTCTATAGGGGCAATGTGCCCTCGTGGGGTAGGCAATTCAGTTTAGCGTGTTGTTTACCTTGCTACAAGGTCAATTGTAAGCTTTTCACTTTTTTTTTTTTTTTTTTTTTTTATTATTATAAAAACCCGGAGGGGTTGGGGGTAATAAGTGTTTTTAGATGTACCTCTTTTGGCCAGAGAGAGGATTGCTTGGGAATGAGTAGTGCGGGAGGGTGTCGTGCACATTTAATCTCGTAATCCGTGTGAGATCACCTCCCTGGAAGAGGGTTCAGTTACATAATGTATAGTTCCAATGACCAGATTTTCAGTGTAAGCCTATAGATTAATACTAGAAGGCCCCTCCCCCTTAAAAAAAAAAAAAAAAAAAAAAAAAAAAAAACAACAAAACACAAAAAAAAAAAAAAAAACAAAAAAAAAAAGGGGGGGGGGGGTGCATTTCCATTGTGGTAACCATAGTCCTGCATATAATGCGATCGGTGGTATAGGAGGGGGATTGGAAAGGAGGTGGGTGAGGGATATGGGGGTTATGGAGATAGGGGAGGGATAGGAAAGGGAGAGACTGTTCAATACTATTCAGTATATTTAGAGATTGTCCATCTCATTGCAGGCCTAGATATACTTGCGTGACAAAGTTGAGGTCGGCGATATGTACTTTGTGATGCAAAGATTGTCTCTTGTTGCTTCTAGATTGCAAGATCAGGCGTCTTAGCGGGTTCTTCTTTCTTGGGCATACGTTGTGTATTGACTAACAGGAAAGATTGGCATCTGGATGTGGGCATCTCTTGAGGTTGAAGTATGTAGTAGTTGTCAAGTTCAGAGTGATGGGGAGATATTGGTCTGGTCGTGTGGGACATATGACAAGTCATCTCATATGCCGAGGTTTGCTTGTAGAAAACTTCTTGGGGATAATCCTGAGAGCAGAGTAGGCTTGTGGGCTATTCATGAGGTATCAGGTGTCAGGGCTTCGGATGAGAAAGGAGAGAGGAGAAGGTAGTTCTTTACTCTGAACCTCCGTGGCGGGGTCTTCTGTGCGCAGGGGAGGCTGTGGGGCTATTTGCATTGTTCCTGGGTCCTGCGGATGAGTTGGAACTGGGCGAGTTGGATCTGCGTCTACGGATGTGGAAGTCGTCTCGGACTGGTATGGCATCTGTTGAAGTAGATCTGCTGGGATGAGGAGGTCGGAGGGTTCTGTACCAATCGGGTAATTCAATGAGAGGTATATGCAGTGTCTTGCAGAATGCAGTGAGATCTTCTGGTACCCTCAGGTTGGCCGTGCGGCCTTGTGCAGAGGCCGAGAGGCAGAAGGGAAACTTCCAGCGGTACTGGATCCCATTTGCTCGTAGTAGGTCAAGGAGGGGGCGTAGGTCCCTTCTATTCTGGAGAGTGATGGGCGATAGGTCTTGGAAAATTTTTATATCTGTGCCTTGGTACATTAGGTTGCGGCGATCTCTGGACCTACGCAGAATTTCCTCTTTCAGCTTAAAATTGACCAGGCAGCACACTATATCTCTGGGAGGGTCAGCGTCTCTTCCCCTGGGTCTGAGAGCTCTGTGCAGGCGTTCGAATTCAATGGGAGATTCGAGGGGTCTGCCTAAAAGATCGTTAAAGACGGCAATAGTGGCCTGGGTAATTTGGGTATGATCGATCGTTTCTGGCCCGTAAGTTGTGGCGTCTGCCGCGATTATCGAGGTCTTCCATGTACCTGTGTAGGTCTCTGAGCTGAGCGTTGTTTGCTTGGGAGGATGCTTGGAGCTGATGTATGTCATTCTCATTCCTTGCTGCTGTTTCCTCTATATCATCCATGCGTACTGTCATAGACTGGATGTCCCTCCTGAGGTCCGTAATGGCTGTGGCTAGTGTGGCTTTAATATCTTCTGCCACAGATCTTAGGTCCCTAATGCTTAGGGGCTGGTCCGCAGCTGTGTCTGGAGGAGAGGAATGTAGTTGATGCCTCCCTGCAGGGCTATGGCTGGAGGATCGCGCTGTGGAGGAGTAGGCCCGAGATGAAGCCGGGGCCTCGCGTGATGGCTGCGTCCGGAACAGCTCCGGTATGCTGCGGCTCATTTGCGGGTCGGATCCCCTGGGGGATCGGGATCGGGGTGGGGATGGGTTCCCCTTCGGTTTCCCCATGTCTGTGGGGGTAGATGGCTCCACTTAGCTGCTGTATCTCGCCTCTGAGGACCGGAGCACACGGATCAGACGTCCATTACGGTCCGGCTCCAAACCACGCCCCCCGAGTATGTTTTTAATCTTGGAGATCAATGGAAAATATTTATTTTGGTAAAGGTATTGCATAGTGCTGGTTATGTGAACTCAAAGATAGGGAAGAGTATGTGGTAGCCAAGTAAATTCAGAGTTTAGTTCATGCATATTGCATAAAGTGAGAGGGGGTATTGGATATGGGCCATGGGTTTAGTTAGGGTAACCCTTAAGGCTTCATAGTTCATAGAATATGTTTGGGATTGAGAAAAGTCACAGAGAGAAGTCATAGGATGAGACAAAAAGAGTAATACATCACCTTCGGGGTATCATTTGATGTCGGCATTTTTTTTTTTTAGGATTATAGCCAAGAACTCCATGGTGAGTGCAAAAAGTAATGTCAGCCAAAGGTACCCTCTTCAGTACCTTTGCCTAAAGTTAGGAACTATTGGTTACAGCTTGGGAATCTTATACATGTGTAAGTTGACTAATAAAAGGTTTGAAAACCATTCAATAATTAATTTCTGAAGTTGTATCAGTCTAAGATAATACCTATGTAGGGACAGATGACACTATCCATTACCTTATGTACAGTATATCTAAACTCAGTAGTAAAAGTGTGCGAGTCTGTAGGTTACCAGTCTGATATTAGTGATTTGTCTTGATGGGATAACATCTGTTTGGTAATATTAGAGTGGTTATGATGGAGGCTAATCTATTTGCAAGAAGTCAACCAAATCATTTAAACCAATACTGATTACTGAAATTGGGCAATAGTTTTGGAGTAATGTGTTGGCTTTGTTAGATGTAAGGATGGCTAGTTATGCCCAAGGAGCATTTTTAACGTTTTGATGAGCTTTGCAATGTCAGCACCCTCTGGCCAGCCAGTCTCATTTTTAAAGGCTATTACTGAGATACCAGCCATTAAAAGTAATTTGGCATAGGTAACAGTTTGATTCATGGGGTGCAATAATTTGATCTTCTAGTCTGCATTTCTTTACCCAAGACATACTGTATAATGTTGTCTAAATAAGATGTTTTCTTTAAATGTATAGGATTAGTACATGGAATGATATAGTTTGCTTATAAACAGTTATTCATGTGTGTATATGCTTTAGGAAACGTCTATGTATTGTTTGTATCTATACTGCTTATATACATAACTGTAGCTTTATTTCCTCATTGTAAATTCAGACTTACTTCCTGCTTGACAGTGCTAATCAGCGGCAGTGTTTTACTGCTCCATCTCAAAATGAGATGCTTGACTCAGTGAAAACAATGCACTTGTCTGACTGACAACTCATCTCAACAGTTGTTAAGCAGTTAGGCAGTGTAGTTGTAGTGGCTTATCTAGCCTGCCTCTTGTTAATGCCACATTTCTCCACCTAACACAACAAAATGTAGAAAAGCAGGCATGAAACCATATACAAAGAAGGTGAAAAATTCATACTGAGAATTATGTAGAAAAAATTATTGCAGCAATAACTAAAAATACAGTATGTTCTAACTGAAAATACTCTACACATTGCCTTCAGCCCCCAGCCACAATGGTGCAGCTTCTAATGCGAGTTTCAAATTGCATGACAAGTCGCACCCTATTGTCCGTAATGGAAGCAGTCAAATCTGTGCAACTCCTGAGTAGCACCAATTTTGAAAGTAGTTCTTGTACTACTTTTTGCAAGTTCAGGTACGACTTGCATAGACATCTGTGCATGAATTCACAGATGTCTTCCAAGTAGCAACTGAAGTAGTACTACTTTGAAATCATGCTACTTCAAGTGAATTAGCATGATTCCAATGTCCTGTTTGGTGTAACCGGGGGCTTAAAATGGTATTAAACAAGTGTTGTGAGCTCTCACAATTATATAAAGCAGACTTGCACATTAGGGCACACCTCCCCTCTGACTGCACTGTCCTCAAATAATGGAGGGTCTAAGATCCCATCAGTGATTTGTCCCCCACTACTGCAATCTCCACCGACACTTCTTCCGGTTCCTGTAGAGATTCTTTTCAGACACTTTTTTCCAACAATTCTAATGTTAGAGTCATTGAGTGGCCCTGGTGGGTACTGGTTTAGCCAAAAGGGTAGCCCCAGTGATAAATAATGTTCCTTTCCCTCAGGGGACCAGGATGTATGCAGGGCTCTGCAGTTTTGTATCGTCTTGGGGACAGGTCTTGGAAGATCTCATCATCTGAGCCTTTGAAAATGAAAGCCTCCTGCTCACTTGCTCGCTGCATGATATCTTCTTTCAGCCTAAAGTCTAAGAAGCAGCAATGTCTTGCAGGGGATCGCCTTCTTTGTCTTGCGGTCTTAGCGCCCTATAAAGCTGTTCTAGTTCCACTGGAGTCTCCTGCGGGCTTGAAGGAAGAGAAGGGATGACCACACACTACCATTGAACTCGATCCAATAATTATTTATTTCTCCAATGTCAGAATACACAGCACACAGGACAGATAATATGTTGACGCATTTCAAAACGTTAGGGCTTAATCATAACATAGTTAAGTGCTTTCTCTCCCGTGAGCAGTTGAGCAAATTGTTAAAAAGGGGGTTTGGAGAGCCATAGGCAGCTGGTTATGTTGCACAGAGTCTGGTATTCCACAGATTATTGGATTCCAGTGCCTTCCTCTGTTGTCTAGATCTTCCAGCTTGTGTTGCTTATTGAAAAGATGATGTAAGTGGTGAGATGCCACCTCCTGCAGACTGTGGATTTCTGCATCATAGCGGGTGGCTGTCAGCTCCACATCTGACAAGCATTCGACTACACCCCAAATCTCATCCTTTAGGTCAGACACAGCTAAAGATAGGGCAATTTTAAAGCTAGAGGCTATAGATTGTAGGTTTGACATCCTTGGTATCTATTGGATAAGACTGAGAACAGTCTAAGTGGGTTTTGCCGTTTGCAGCTGTGTCCTGTGACCTATGAGAAGGAGATGGGTAAATTTCAACCCACTTCTGAGTGTGGGGTCTTAGAGGGGTATAAAGGTCCCCCAATCTTTCCCATAACTGTAAGATAGGCAGCACTGAGAGATAAAATCCCCTGGATGGCTGTTGAGTGCTTGAGTTAGGCAGCCATCCCTATCACCCAGTTACAGGCTTTTTATTCTTTGCATACATTATTTTTCTTTCCTTTCCTATTTTTCTAATGGTAGCAACTTTTCCACAAGGGCAGATAAATCCATCTCCCTTTGCTTCCTGGAACCTTGTCTAGAATTCTGGGTCTGCCTCCAGGAACATTCGACAAGGACTTCCCAGGATATATCTGTGAGGCCCTTGTTACATCATTAGTGACATAACCAGGAAGTGGAAAAACAGGAATTGTAAGTAAAAGCAAAAATGTTTGTTTAATTATTGAATGCTGGTTGATTTAACATCAGTATGCTGAGCTATATGCTGAAGGCATTTTATTAAAAGGTGTCTGTTTAACATGTCCAATGATTTTATGATATTTTGTATTTTGGGCATTAATATTTACCAAACTAGTGAAATTTCTATTGACAGGTTACATTTTTTTCTTGTGGTCACTGACCCTGGATTTCAGGAGTTCAGTTGTTTTAAGATGTTGTACCTTTGTGACTTCCTGTTTTAGAAGTGGATCTGGGTAGACTTTTTGAATGAACTGTTTTGTCAGCTGTATATACTCCTTTTAACATTGTATAACCATATTTTAATTGGCAACTGTTTAACAAGACAAAACTAGTAGTGTCCTCAGTTTTTTTTTTCTGAATACAGTCTGTTTCTATAAAAAAAGGTAATTTCAGGATTCATTGTGTGTGTTGTGTGTGTGTGTTGTGTGTGTGTTATATGAAAATGGTTGTTAATTCTTGTTACAAACTTCTAAAGTTTTTCCTGTGAAATTTACCAGATAAAGATCACATCATCTAAGTAGCATTTCCAGAGGAAAACATCCACAGGTGCACTTAAAGTATTCAGCCGATAGACTGTGCATCCTGCATCCTTAGCATTTATTTTCAATACTGACTAGACTTTTACCATAGCAAATCAGTGGTAGGTATATAATCAGAAACCCCTTTCAAAGTTAAGTTATTACACACAGTTTCCTTTTTCATTGATAATACATTTGTTTGTATATGCTTGGTTAATTTTCTCAAATAAAATACCCCTTCGATTATTTGGGAGCACATTATGTAAATATACATGCAATAATTGAGCTAAGAACATTTATGTAAACCTCAAAGTAATTAATTGTCATAGCAATCTCTATTTTTCTGTCAGTATTTGAAATATGTCTTTCATGTCACAGTTAAGTATCTGTTGTAAAGTTCATTAGGCTCCCTCTTTTTGCTGTCCTTGTATTAAATGCGTATTGCATGATTTACTCTTTTGATCTTCTCTCCTTTCATCAATATAATGTTGACCATGATTGCACCTTTTTAACACATAGACAGGGATAAGGACTTTGTCACTTTGGTTGCTCATAATGAATGTAATGAATGCTTTTCCCCCTGGCTTGGTACACTAAAAATCAAACAACTCTCTTTTATCAATGTTTTTGCAAATTATATATATATATACTTATATCAAATATATTATAGAATGTTTATGAACAAAAAACATCCATTTATAGATAATATTTATAGAAATATCAGCTAAAATATATTTTTGACTTTGGATAGAGCATGGATTGGCTAAAATCTCTGTCAGTAAGGTAAATCTTCCCTTTAGGCAGTTGTCACTGAAACAAGTGTCCCCACTGGAATATTTCCTCTTTATTCCTGTTTCAGTGAAAACTGAAAATCTGGTGTTTTCCCTTCCTTTAACCACTTGCTTACGGGGCCCTTATACCCCCTTTCTACCCAGGCCAATTTTCAGCTCTGTCACACTTTGAATGACAATTGCACAGTCATGCAACACGGTACCCAAACAAAATGTTATAATTTTGTTCACACAAGTAGAGCTTTCTTTTGGTAGTATTCAATCGCCACTAGGTTTTTTATTTTTTGCTAAAGAAACAAAAAAGGCCAAAAATGTTGAAATAAAAAAAAATCATAATTTGTTATAAAATGTTGCAAACTGATGGGCACTAATAGGCACTGATGAGGTGACACTGGTGGGCACTGATGGGCTCTGATAGGCAGCACTGAAGAGCACTGAGATGTTGCACTGATAGGCAGCACTGATGGGCACTGATAGGTGTCACTGATGGGTTGCACTGATAGGCAGCACTGGTGGGCACTGATAGGTGGCACTGGTGGGCACTGATAGGTGGCACTGGTGGGCACTGTTCGGTGGCACTGGTGGGCACTGTTCGGTGGCACTGGCGGGCACTGTTCGGTGGCACTGGGGGGCACTGATTATCAGCACTGGCGGGCACTGATAGGTAGCATTGGTTGGCACTGATTGGGACTGGGACCGATGTCCCTGTCCCTGTAAAAGAAGCCGGTTGCTGGCTTTCTTCCTTTCTCCTCACGCTCTCAGCGCATGGAGAAAAAAAGCAGATAACCGACTTCTGTTTACTTCCGTGATCAGCTGTCATTGGCTGACAACTGGTCATGTGGTAACGGGGTGCTCTGATTGACCTTTTACCCTGCTCTGTGATCAGCCTTGTCTGAGGTATTCGATGATCACAGAGCGAGCCACCCGCGCACCGCAGGGGGCAAGCGAGTAGCGCAATCACAGGAGGACATCTATTGACGCACCCCCCGGCACTGGAAGCCCGTGCTGTAGCTGTCTTTCAGCTATAGTGTGGATGGAAAGTGGTTAAGAATGGTCACAAAGACCAAGAGAGAGGGTAAATCCTCCATGTTGTGGACACATACAGCAATGACAAACTCAACCTTACCTAATCCTAGTTAACTCCATAAAAATAGAAAAAATTGCTTTAGATACACTTTAAATGCTACCTCTTTGCTACAATTTATATTTATTTGCCATTTTTTTTTGGAACCAGCAGAATCCTACGTTACGAAATGCTATAAGAGCTACAGATTAAAGAGCAGTATTCAGTAATTAGTTACATTTAGGTTTACATAACAGAATCCTTTTGCCTTTTTTTGGCTCTAGCAAATGGAAATTATGATGTGTTCTTATGGATTAGTAATTCAGAACTTTGCTTTGTGCAGTTTATTGAAAAAAACTACGGTGGTTTAAAATAGTATACATTTTTTTTTAATCTGAAAATATATATAGTTAAATTGTGATGTGTCAGACTGGTCGTTGTGCAAGATTAAAAGTATTGTTTGATCAGCATCAGTGAATAAATATAAAGCTACTCATCAACTCCTTTGTATTTCTGCAGGGCACATAGAGGAAGATTGAGGGCTACCTTGCATTAAATGATGCAAAATATGTGTCCGCTAGTGTGGAGCTTTTGTGTTCAATTACCGTAGAAGGGAGAACAATGCAAATAATTTACAACAGTAAACAAAGTCCATGTTCAAACTATTTATAAAGGCTGTTTATAAAATTAATCTTGCACGTTGCTGGAGGAAGATATGCACTGCTAAGGAATATGATTTGTGTCCAGTACTATGTCCAGTCAATGTTTAGCCTAACACACTTTATCTTTTATTCAAGAGAATTTGCCTGGTCATTACAAGATTGTTTTGCTCAGTGATGCTGCTAGTAAAAAAACTGCTAGAATTGCACAATAAACCCCTGATCTTTTCCACTAAATATGGTGATTAGTATTTTGCATTTTGGTGTGTAATGTAACTCATTATTACTCTAATATACAGTGGTGTGAAAAAGTGTTTGCCCCCTTCCTCATTTCCTGTTCCTTTGCATGTTTGTCACACTTAAGTGTTTCGGAACATCAAACCAATTTAAACAATAGTCAAGGACAACAGAAGTAAACACAAAATGCAATTTGTAAATGAAGGTGTTTATTATTAAAGGTGAAAAAAAATCCAAACCATCATGGCCCTGTGTGAAAAAGTGATTGCCCCCTAAACCTAATAACTGGTTGGGCCACCCTTAGCAGCAACAACTGCAACCAAGCGTTTGCGATAACGTGCAATGAGGCTTTTACAGCGTCCTGGAGGAATTTTGGCCCACTCATCTTTGCAGAATTGTCCTAATTCAGTTACATTAGAGGGTTTTCAGCATGAACGGCCTTTTTAAGGTCATACCACAACATCTCAATAGGATTCAGGTCAGGACTTTGGCTAGGCCACTCCAAAGTCTTCATTTTGTTTTTCTTCAGCCATTCGGTGGTGGACTTGCTGGTGTGTTTAGGATCATTGTCCTGCTGCAGAACCCAAGTTCGTTTCAGCTTGAGTACACGAACAGATGGTCGGACATTCTCCTTCAGGATCTCTTGGTAGACAGCAGAATTCATAGTTCCTTTTATCACGGCAAGTCTTCCAGGTCCTGAAGCAGCAAAACAGCCCCAGACCATCACACTACCACCACCATATTTTACTGTTGGTATAATGTTCTTTTTCTGAAATGCAGTGTTCCTTCTACGCCAGATATACTTGGACACACACCTTCCAAAGAGTTCCACTTTTGTCTCATCGGTCCACAGAATGTTGTCCCAAAAGTCTTGGGGATCATCAAGATGTGTTGTGGAGAAATTGAGACGAGCTTTGATGTTCTTTTTGCTCAGCAGTGGTTTTCTCCTTGGAACTCTGCCATGCAGGCCATTTTTGCCCAGTCTTTTCCTGATGGTGGAGGCATGAACGCTGACCTTAACTGAGGCAAGTGAGGCCTGCAGTTCCTTGGACGTTGTTGTGGGGTCTTTTGTGACCTCTTGGATGAGTCGCCGCTGCGCTCTTGGGGTAATTTTGGGCGGCCGGCCACTCCTGGGAAGGTTCACCACTGTTCCATGTCTTCGCCATTTGTGGATAATGGCTCTCACTGTGGTTCGCTGGATTCCCAAAGCTTTGGAAATGGCTTTATAACCCTTTCCAGACTGATAGATCTCAATTACTTTCTTTCTCAATTGTTCCTGAATTTCTTTGGGTCTCGGCATGATGTGTAGCTTTTAAGGATCTTCTGGTGGACCTTACTGTGTCAAGCAGCTCCTATTTAAGTGATGCCTTGATTGTGAACAGGTGTGGCAATAATCAGGCCTGGGTGTGGCTAGAGAAATTGAACTCAGGTGTGGACAACCACAGTTATAGTATGTTTTAACAAGGGGGGCAATCACTTTTTCACACAGGGCCATGATGGTTTGGATTTTTTTTCACCATCTAATAATAAACACCTTCATTTACAAATTGCATTTTGTGTTTACTTGTGTTGTCCTTGACTATTGTTTAACCACTTGCCTACCAGCCACGAACACCTCCTTCCTGACCAAGCCATTTTTCAGCTTTCAGCGCTGTCGCATTTTGAATGACAATTGCGCGGTCATGCAACGCTGTACCCAAATAAAATTTTTATAATTTTTTCCCCACAGATAGAGCTTTATTTTGGTGGTATTTGATCACCTCTGCGTTTTTTATTTCTTGCGCTATAAACAAAAGAAGAGGGACAAGTTTGAAAAAACATAATATTTTTTACTTTTTATTATAATAAATATCCAAATTTTTTTTTTTTTAAACAAATTTTTTCCTCAGTTTAGGCCGATACGTATTCTTCTACATATTTTTGGTAAAAAAAAATCGCAATAAGCGTATATTGATTGGTTTGCGCAAAAGTTATAGCGTCTACAAAATAGGGGATAGATTTATAGCATTTTTATTATTATTTTTTTAGTAGTAATGGCGGCGATTTGCGATTTTTATCGTGACTGCGACATTGCGGCGGACACTTCGGACACTTTTGACTCATTTTTGGGACCATTCACATTTATACAGCGATCCGTGCTATAAAAATGCATTGATTACTGTATAAATGTGACTGGCAGGGAAGGGGTTAACGCTAGGGGGGGCGCTGCAGGGGTTAATGTGTACCCTATCTTGGTGATTCTTACTGTGGGGGGAGGGGACTGACAGGGGGAGGAGACCGATCGGTGTCCCTATGTACAAGGGACACACCATCGGTCTCCTCTCCTCTGACAGGACGTGGATCTGTGTGTTTACACACACAGATCCACGTCCTGCTCGATTACCGGGCAATCGCGGGTGCCTGGCGGTCATCGCGACCGCCGAGCACGCGCACCGGGGCCCCAGCTACGCGGCGGGCGCGCGCGCCTCCCGCGGCGCGCCCCCCGCGGCGCGCCCCCCGCGGCGCGCCCCCCAGTGGCCAAATTGTAGACGACGTCATATGACGGCGTCCCGCCACAGTAGCTGCACCGTCCCGCCGTCATTTGACAGTGGGCGGTCAGCTAGTGGTTAAATTGGTTTGATGTTCCGAAACACTTAAGTGTGACAAACATGCAAAGGAACAGGAAATGAGGAAGGGGGCAAACAATTTTTCACACCACTGTAGGTTTGATAAACAGATGTGGCAAACTGACCGTACGCATTCCTCACCTACATTTTAATGTGGTAATGCCCTTGCTAGCATTTGAATAATGAATTGATTTATTGCCCAACATGACTCGGTGGGTTTGCTGCATAAAGGAAGTCATACTTTAGTATCCTAAGTTGGTGAAGTATTTAAGTCTTTGGGAATGAAAGATTTTTTTTGGATTTTGGGCTACATGGGTGAAACTGATTTTTTTTTATTTATCTCCTTGGAGTAAGTTTTACATAGCAAATATTTGGTGATGTGTACAGGTCAGATATTAGAGCCCAGCTCCAGTTGAAGATACAATCATGAAATTCTGAAACCTTTCCATGGATGTTCTGTTTTGTATTCATATGGATTGGTAAGTAACTGGGCAAAGTATGCAAAATAGCACTATAGCTAAATTGTTTCTGTTGTGAAAACAATATATTTTAGACAATAAAGGTATACAAATCTCAAGTGAAAACTTGCTTTTCAATCACTTCATGTCCTTTCTTAACAGTTCCATTGCAGAAGTTGTGATCAGTGAGCTATCCCTATCCCTTAAGACACAAATGTAGTAAAAAGGTCTAGATGTGAAGCTTTTATGTACAATGAAGTATACAGTATCACATATCTCTAAAGTCTCTGTCTAGATTTAGAAGTGTTTAATACTTTCAAGCGAAAATATAAAACAGCTTAGACGCCTTCTAAATATTCACCTGTCACCTTGGACAGAGACCATTTTAAGGTGAAAAAACCCTGAATCTCATTCTTTACCAAGACATTGTTGTAGGGCCCAGATTATCCCATTGTCTTTTGTCAATAATTGGTGATCTAGATTTTCCTTTTTTTTCATCTCCTTAATGCAAAAATTTAGAACAATCCACTAAAACATGCATTGTTCACCCCTAGTTTCTCACATTCAGTAAACCTGTTGCATAATCGGTATTTAAAAGGTTGTCACAGGTCTTGAATGTTTGAATATGATGGTTGATAAAATAAACAAATAGAGCTTCCTTTTGGTGGTATTGGATCACTACTGGGGTTTTTTTTTTGCGCTACAAATAAAAAAAAAGACAGAATATTTTGAATATTTGTTTCTGTTACTTTGTAAATAAGTATGTTTTCTCCTTCACCGATGAGCACTGATGATGCTGCACTGACGGGCACTGATGAGGCAGTACTGATTGGCACTGATGAGGTGGCACTGATGAGGTGGCACTGATGATGAGGCACTTATATGCAGAACTGGTGGGCACTGATAGGCAGAACTGATATGCAGCACTAAAGGGGCACTGATATGTGGCACTGATGGCCACTCATACGCAGCACTGATGGGCACTGATATATGACACTGATGGGCACTTATAGGCAGCACTGATGGATGGCACTGTTAAGCAGCACTGATCAGGGGGCACTGGCAGGCATCACTGATGGGCACAGTGCCATCCCTATTGCACATCCCTGGTGGTCCTGAGTGGGCATCCCTGGTGGTCCTGGGTGGGCATCCTCAGGGGATCTGCACTGATAATCAGTGCAGATCCCCCCTGTCAGAAGAGCAGCCGATCGGCTCTCCTCTACTCACGCCTGTCAGTGCGAGTGGAGGAAAAGCCAATGTAAGGCTCTTCCTGTTTACACTGTGATCAGCTGTGATTGGACACAGCTGATCATGTGGTAAAGAGCCTACGACAGAGGCTCTTTACCAGGATCAGAGATGTGCTGTGTCAGACTGACACACCACTCCTCCGATCGCCGCGTGCCACCGCGGGCACACGCTAACGGCTTATTCCGCTGGATGACATATGACGTTTAGCCAGGATAATGCAACCACTTTGCGCACATCATATTGCTATATGGTGGGCAGGAAGTTTTTAAAGCTTCACAGAAGGTCTGGTGCTAGAATTATGGCTCTTGCAGGCATCATCCCAGTATAACCTCAAACTCTAGGACGTCATATGATGTCCTATCAGTAGCAAGTGGTTAATCTGCTTATATTGTGCCTTCACTGGTTCCTCCTTTCCCCCCTCATTAACATGCATAAAATGAATAAATAAAATCTGTTTTCATTACAAATCTAATGTTAGACCCATTGACCTCATCGCTAGGTCTATGTAATGCAAGAAGATTGTGGCTGGTAGAAGGGGCCAGCAGTGTGTTGTATGTAGCATCTCCAGAGGCTGTGGTAATTTCCACATGTAGTGCTGAGTTTCTGTGGTTGAAAGAACTAAAAGCCAATAAATAAAGGGGCAGGGCTGAACAGTAGGGCTGTGGAAGAAATCATGATGCTGCATGCTCCAAGGAGAGGGTGGAAAACAAGATGTAGGAAATAACAGAGAAGGACAGCCTAGGCCCCTTTTGTGGTTAAAAACTTTGAACCAATCAAAAGATGAGCCTGTGACGAATAATATATCTGAACGGAGGGAAACGGATTATTATTATTATACAGGTTTTATATAGCATCAACAGTTTTTGCAGCGCTTTATAACATCAGGGAAGACCGTACAATTACAATACAATTCAATACAGAAGGGATCAGAGGGCCCTGCTCATTAGAGCTCACAATCTAGAAGGGAGGGTCAAGTGGAACAAAGGGTAGTAGCTGTGGGGGATGATCCGATGGACAAAATTAAAATGCAGTTGTTAGGTGTGGGTAGGATAGGCTTCTTTGAAGAGGAGGGTTTTCAGGGATTGTCCAAAACCTAATAGAGTAGGAGATAAACGGAAAGATTGGGGTAAGGAGTTCCATAGGCTTGGAGAGGCTCTGGAAAAGTCCTGGAGATGAGCATGGGAGGAGGTGATGAGAGAGCAGGAGGTGTTGAGAAGAACAAAGAGAATGATTAGGTTGGTATTTTGAGACTAGGTCAGTGATGTAGCTGGGGGCAGAGTTGTGGATGGCTTTGTATGTAGTTGCTAGTATTTTTAATTTAATTTGTTGGGTGAGTGGAAGATGTGCAAAGGTCCGGTTCCCTAATGCCTACAAAGCTGGAAATGGCTGATATGTTTACAAAACTGGAACAATCCATTAAAGCTGATATGGCAGTAATACAGGGGTGCCCAGTCACTGGCCCGTGGAGCCTTCTGATGTGGTCCGCGACCTCCTTCTCTGGAATGGCAGATCAGAAAGCCCAGACCGCGGGTTACTGATCTTCCAGAAATCATTTAAATCATTTAAGGCAGTAAGATAAGTGTTATTATGCCACATGTGGGAGTGTCCAAAAATAAGAGTTTTGGCAGAAGGTGGTACAATTGATGTTGGAACTAACAGGTGTTAATATTCCTATTCCTAATTCCTTTTACATTGTACCAGATTTACAATAAAGCAATATAAGTTTATATGTTGATTCTCTATCTACTAAACGCAGGAAAATGGCTCATCTCGAAATTTTGGCAGGTACAGGAGAGCTCAGCAGTAAAATACTGAATTAAGAGAGGACAATATGTGTACAGCATGGAAGAACTGACTGTGGAGAAGATAAAATGGGAAAATGGGAACATTTGTAGAAAAATGGAGAGGATAGCTAAAATTTAAGAACTCAAGGAAGTATACTAAAATGGTGGGAAAATAGAGAGGGGAAGGAGTGGACTGAGATGAGAAGGGAGAGAGACAGTTAAAAGAATGTGGTTGGAGAAAACATATTAGGTATTTATATGTATAGAGGGGATGAGGGATAAACATGGGGAAGGGAGGGAATGTTGAAATGATTTGTGCCTACATTTTTACCACTTCAGCCCTGGCTGCTCAATGACCAGAGCACTTTTTGCGATATGGCACTGCGTTGCTTTAACAATTGCGTGGTCTTGCGTTGCTGTATCCAAACAAAATTGATGTCTGTTTTTTCCACAAATAAAGCTTTCTTTTGGTGGTATTTGATCATCTCTGCTATAAACAAAACAATTTTGAAAAAAACACAATATTTTGTACTTTTTGCTATAATAAATATCCCCAATTTTTTTCTAAAAAAAGCTAATTTTTTTCTCAGTTTAGGCTGATATGTATTCTTCTAAATATTTTTGGTTTTAGAAAATCGCAATAAGATAATGTTTGATTTGGGCAAAAGTTATAGTGTCTACAAAATAGGGGATAGATTTACGGCATTTTTATTATAATTTTTTTTTACTAGTAATGGCAGCGATCTGCGATTTATATCATGACTGTGACATTATTGGCGAACACATTGGACACTTTTGACACATTTTCTGGGACAATTGACAATTATACAGGGATCAGTGCTATAAAAATGCATTGATTACTGTATAAATGTCACTGACAGGGAAGGGGTTAACACTAGGGGGCGATCAAGGGATTAACTGTGTTCCCTGACTGTGTGTTCTAACTGTAGGGGGAGGGGACTGACTAAAGGAGATGACAGATCGTGGTTCCTAGCTTTTAGGAACTCATGACCTGCATCTCCTATCAGAACAGAACAGGGATTTATGTGTTTACACACACACACACATCCCTGTTCTGTGTCTCATGATCGCTCATGGCTGGCAGTCATTGCGACCACCGGTCACAAGCATCAGGCACCCCCCGAGTGCATTAGGCGTGAACCTGCTATCCTGCTTAAAGGAGCTGACGTATAGCTACGACGGCTCGGGGGATCTTGTTAAAGTGATTGTAAACGATCACCTTGTAAAACAGTCCATTCATTTAAAAGTGAACTACAAAGCAAAACATTTGTATATCGATATAAAAATAAATAAATAAATATATATATAATATATATATATATATATATATATATATATATATATATATATATATATATATATATATTTAAATACCTTTTCCCCCCTTTTTATAACTGATCACATTCTTTCTACTCCCTCTGTTATCTGCTTTATAAGAGCTGGGGGGGAGGAGAAGCAACAGTACACCGAGCCTCCCATTGAATGGCTGTGCAGTAGGGGGGGTGGGGGGGGGGGGGTGTCAGGAAGTCTGATTATTGGAAGAGAGCAGGCTGAGTTCCTAGCACACCTAGAAAACTGTGTGTTCTCCTGCTTAGT
Organism: Lithobates sylvaticus; assembly: GCA_028564925.1. Classification (NCBI taxonomy): domain Eukaryota; kingdom Metazoa; phylum Chordata; class Amphibia; order Anura; family Ranidae; genus Lithobates; species Lithobates sylvaticus. The sequence goes on from CM053036.1 coordinate 97,528,980, forward strand.
GTGGACAGTTTCTAATAGGAAAACAGAGGGACTGGCAGGAGCTCCAAGGATTTCACACAAATGAAGCAATAATGGATAATTTTTCATAAAGTACATGGTACAGCAGGCACATATCAGGAATATGAAATGCTGGGGTAACAAACACTTTAATGCCCCGTACACACGAGCGGAAATTCTGCCAGCAAAAGTCCGATGTGAGCTTTTGGTCGGAAATTCTGACCGTGTGTATGCTCCATCAGACTTTTGCTGGCGGAATTTCTGTCAGCAAAAGATTGGAAGCAGGTTCTCTATTTTTCCGACGGAAAAAGTACCGATCGGAAATTCCGATCGTCTGTGGCAATTCCGACACGCAAAATTCCGACGCATGCTTGGAAACAATTTGACGCATGCTCGGAAGCATTGAACTTAATTTTCTTGGCTCGTTGTAGTGTTCTTGACGGTCGAAAGTTCCGAGAACTTTTGTGTGACCGTGGGTATGCAAACCAAGCTTGAGCAAAATTCTGCTCTATTTTTGGAAAGTTATTAAAAAGTTATTAAAAAAATTATAAAATAAAAAAAGAGGATGCTGCATGCCCTCTAGCTAGGAAGTTAGACAGGCTCTATCTGACTTGTTAACATAATATAAGTCTTCAGTGCACTCTACTGTATAGAAGTATGCAAAAACACACAGTGTGGAAATATGGTAAATGTTACAGGTCACTAAAAAAAATCAGTGGGTGATCAGTTAATTGTTGTTGGATGAAGCAACTAATCAGATAAGCTGTAAGGTCCAACCAAACAGAATTATAGGATCAAATAGATTAGAGCTGAAAACAAATGTTAATGAGATAAGTCCTCTTTATTAGATAAAAACATGTAAAGTGTCACTTACATCCAGGAAATACAGCACCTCCGCAGCCCCACATGGGACCAGGTTCTGGTGCAGAGAAATACCATCTGTACTGCTTGTAGCCACCAGGAAAGCACAGAATGGGAAGATGAATAAACCAGCTGGGAGGAGAGATATGAATGCGCTGCGCATCTTTGTATCCAGGAAGAGCCACCAGACATCGTCAATCACGGGAGACTGGAAATGCCGTCCCTGGAAGTGACATTACACCAACCGAACGCACAATAAATCCTGTATAATAATCTCGGTCGCCACAGCAACATTTCCCCAGGTCCAGTGATCTAGTTGGCGCCATGTTGGCGTGGTGGTCCTTCCTTGTACGCCGTGACTGGCAACGCCCGGTGGCTCTTCCTGGATACAAAGATGCGCATCACCATCTACATCTCTTCTGCCAGCTGATTCATTAATCTTCTCATTCTTTGCTTTCCTGGTGGCCACAGGCAGCACACAGATGGTATTTCTTTACACCAGAACCTGATTACATGTTGGCTGTTGGTTCTATTTCCTGGATGTGAGTGGCACTTTACATGTTTTTTTTCAAATAAAGAGGACTTCTTTCATTGACATTTGTTTTCAGCTTTAATCTATTGGATTCTATAATTTTGTTTGGTTGGACCTGACAACTAATCTGATTGGTTGTTTCATCCAATAACAAATAACTGGTCACCCTTTTCGATTTTTTTGTGACTTGGAACATATAATATACATTTACAATGCGTGTGGCCAGGTTTTTGCATACTTCTATGCAGTTGAGTGCGCTGAAGACTTTTTTGTTTTTGCATTCTCCAGGACTCCTTAAAGTATGTTTTTTAGCAGCACTAGTCTATTTGGACATTTTTTTTTTTTATAATATACATGTGATTTCTGGTTCTATAGATTATTTCTTGACCATGGTGATTGGGCCTATCCTTTGATAAAATTGTCATGGTGGCAGGTCCCGTTTTCCTTGCTCTATCCGTGCAGTGGTTCACTCTATCTGACTTGTAACTTCTAATGCACATTATGAGAAGTTCACAGTGTGCAGTGAAATCAGACTTTCAGATTGAAATCATCCAAAATCGTCTTTCTTTCATAGATGGACTAAGTTTACTTCCATAAATATGTTTCCACTGTGGGAGATTTCAATCCATATAATTTTGACAGTAATGACTGTACTCTAGAGGCTTTTCTTAGTACGTTTTTGACAGATGAATATTTCACATCATTTTTGACATTGGGAACATGTTTTCACAATTGCCTAAAGAATGTAATTAAAAGAAGACCTGTGATGATACCTGCCACTTATCTGTTCAGCAGACAGTGCTTAGGATGCAATGAAAAGCATTGTGAGCTGACAAAAAAATGTATGCTCTCTAAAGACTTCTCTGCTTTAAAATCATATGCCAATAGACTGAAGCCCATCTACAGCTCATTCATTTTGTGGAAAATATTATATGTATATATATATATATATATATATATCTATATATATATATATATATATATATCTATATATATATATATATATATATATATATATATATATATATAGATATATATATCTAGATATAGATATATAGATATCTATATCTATATATATATATATTAATTTTCCCAGGGGTTTGTGCTTTTTGAAGAGAAAGGTGAAATAAACAGTATTAAAATGTAAGTTCACCTTAAGGTTTTGAAATCCCCGCAGCTTTCTCTCCTCTTTGCCCGCGGTGACAGGACGGGCTACGCAGGTTCTGATTGGTCGGAGCCGCTCATGTGACGTGCCGACCAATTAGAATGTGCCTAAACGTACCACCTCCTGATGAGGTACATTTTGGAGATTAAGCTGCAGGGATTTCTAAGCCCCGGAGGGTGAGGCGGCGACCCGATGTGTCAGTGCGGGTGATCGCCACTCTCCAGGTCAGTGGGATTGGGGGGGTGAGGAGGGCATCCTGTGCAAGTTCACCTTAAAGGTAAAGGTGAACTTACCCTTTAAGGTCTTTTGCCATTGATGATGTTGTATGTACCTGCATAGAAAACAGGCTACGGGAGCACGTCCAGAGGGCGGTGATTAATGGTATATTTTCGGAATGGTCTTGAGTTGTGAGTGGGGTGCCCCAGGGCTCTGTCCTGAGACCAATCTGTTTAACTTATTCCTAAACAATATAGAGATTGGAATAAATAGTACAGTAGACATGTGCACTGCCGAAAAAGATTTTTTTCCGTTTCATTCATTTTTGTTTTTTTTGTTAATCTAATTTGTAATGATTCGGATGCATTCATATTAGTTACGTTCCATTCGTTTAAATGTGACATTCCTTATTTTGGATAGTTTGTAACTTCCGATGAATTCGTATTAAATTCATGAACAGTTAGCCAAATTTGAAAGAAAATTCCAATACCTATAATTTAATAGTTTATAACTATTACTATAGTTTTTATTATTATTATTATTATTATTAGTATTATGTATTATTAATAAATAAATAAAAATAATTAAAAAAACTTTAATAAGGGTTAATAAATTAATTATAGAAGAACATATGAAAAACTAAATTATCCAAATGTTTTTCGTTCTTTTGGACTTTTGTTCTTTCTGATTTTCGTTCTTTTAAAAAATTAGTTTTCGAAAAAATTTGTTAAACAGTCTTTTGTTCATTTGGATGCTTCCAAATGAACGAATATGCCAAATTTTGACATAAAATGTCTATAGTACAGTCTCAGTGTTTGCTGAAGATGCAAAGATAAGCAGTACAATAACTTCACAACAGGATATAGCAACTTTGGAACGCCTAGTTGAAATAGAGGCAATTACATTTGTAGATGGCAGATATTGCTGAATAGTGATGCACTTGGGAGCTAAAATATGCATGCAAGTTGCTTGCTGGGGGAGAATCTTTGGAGGAATTGAGGATGTAAAAGGATTTGAGGGTCCTAGTAGCTCACTGATTCATCAATAGCATGAAATGCAGCAAGCAAGGATAGCACACTATTAGCATGCATCGAAGAGAATATTTACTCAAAACTATAATTCTACCCTTTTACAAAAGTCTGGCTTGGTCACATCTTGCAGATGCCTTCCAGTTCTGGTCACCAGCCCTCAGGAAAGATGTCCTTGAACTAGAGAGGGTCCAAAGAAGTTCAACAAAGCTAATAAGGGGGCTGATGAACAACTATAAAAAATTTAATTATTCTCCCTGAAGAAAAGGTGCTTAAGATGGAATCACAATCACAATATACAAATATTTAAATGGGAGAAAACTATTTAATCTAAGGTCTTTAAAGAGGACACACAGCCACACAATGGCGTTGGACAAAAGAGGTTTGTTACTGTTATACCCCATACACACGGTTGGATATTCCGATGGAAAAAGTCTGATCGGATTATGTTGTCAGAAAATCTGATCGTGTGTGGGCTCTAGTGGACTTTTTCCGTCGGAATTTCCGAAGGAAAAAATTTGAGAGCAGGATCTAAAATTTTCCGACAACAAAATCCGATCAGACTTTTTCCGATTCTGTGTAGAGAATTACGACGCACAAAGTGCCATGCATGCTCAGAAGAAATTTGGAGACTAAAGCTATTGGCTACTGGCCTCTACGTAGTCCCGTCATATGTGTTGTCATATGTCCGACCGTGTGTACAGGGCATTAGAGTGTTAAGGATGTAGAACTCTTTTACACAGTTAACCAAAACTGTATGTTGGATTAATATGAGCAGTTAAAAAAGAGAGATATTATCATTCAGTAATATTTTATATCAGGGATATACAATTAGTGGACCTCCAGCTGTTGCAGAACTACAAGTCCCATAAGGCATAGCAAGACCCTGACAGCCACAATAATGACACCCAGAGGCAGAGGCATGATGGCACTGGTAGTTTTGCAACAGCTGGAGTTCCGCTAATTGCATATCCATGTTCTATATGATATATTTTTTAAGCATGAAATGGGGGAAGAAATTACTCCTCTTGTACAGACTTATATGTTTAAATTTAATACATATTTTAATTTGATTGCCTGCTAGAATATATGATACTTTGGCTCAACTGATCATTGATACACTGTCCATATTAGAGCATATTATAGCCCTGTCAATTTATGCTGTGCTTTACATATATTATACATTCACATCAGTCTATGCCCTCAAGGAGCTTACAATCTAAGGTCCCTAACTCACATTCATACATACATATGCTAGTTTATACATTTTGAATTGTCTTAGGACTGCAATAATTTTTAGCATTAAAATAGTACTAAAAAAAAAAAAAAAAAACCTCCGAACCTAAGCAAATAATAAATTGGCTAACCAGCTAACCATTGTTCATGAGAAAATGTGAAAATGTGTGAGCGTTCACAACATGTTTAAGGCGGTTCATTTGGCAATAAAAAAAAATCAAGACGGTCCCTGATAAATTGCTGATATATATATATCTATATATATATACAGTGGTGTGAAAAAGTGTTTGCCCCCTTCCTCATTTCCTGTTCCTTTGCATGTTTGTCACACTTAAGTGTTTCGGAACATCAAACCAATTTAAACAATAGTCAAGGACAACACAAGTAAACACAAAATGCAATTTGTAAATGAAGGTGTTTATTATTAAAGGTGAAAAAAAATCCAAACCATCATGGCCCTGTGTGAAAAAGTGATTGCCCCCTAAACCTAATAACTGGTTGGGCCACCCTTAGCAGCAACAACTGCAACCAAGCGTTTGCGATAACGTGCAATGAGGCTTTTACAGCGTCCTGGAGGAATTTTGGCCCACTCATCTTTGCAGAATTGTCCTAATTCAGTTACATTAGAGGGTTTTCCAGCATGAACGGCCTTTTTAAGGTCATACCACAACATCTCAATAGGATTCAGGTCAGGACTTTGGCTAGGCCACTCCAAAGTCTTCATTTTGTTTTTCTTCAGCCATTCGGTGGTGGACTTGCTGGTGTGTTTAGGATCATTGTCCTGCTGCAGAACCCAAGTTCGTTTCAGCTTGAGTACACGAACAGATGGTCGGACATTCTCCTTCAGGATCTCTTGGTAGACAGCAGAATTCATAGTTCCTTTTATCACGGCAAGTCTTCCAGGTCCTGAAGCAGCAAAACAGCCCCAGACCATCACACTACCACCACCATATTTTACTGTTGGTATAATGTTCTTTTTCTGAAATGCAGTGTTCCTTCTACGCCAGATATACTTGGACACACACCTTCCAAAGAGTTCCACTTTTGTCTCATCGGTCCACAGAATGTTGTCCCAAAAGTCTTGGGGATCATCAAGATGTGTTGTGGAGAAATTGAGACGAGCTTTGATGTTCTTTTTGCTCAGCAGTGGTTTTCTCCTTGGAACTCTGCCATGCAGGCCATTTTTGCCCAGTCTTTTCCTGATGGTGGAGGCATGAACGCTGACCTTAACTGAGGCAAGTGAGGCCTGCAGTTCCTTGGACGTTGTTGTGGGGTCTTTTGTGACCTCTTGGATGAGTCGTCGCTGCGCTCTTGGGGTAATTTTGGGCAGCCGGCCACTCCTGGGAAGGTTCACCACTGTTCCATGTCTTCGCCATTTGTGGATAATGGCTCTCACTGTGGTTCGCTGGATTCCCAAAGCTTTGGAAATGGCTTTATAACCCTTTCCAGACTGATAGATCTCAATTACTTTCTTTCTCAATTGTTCCTGAATTTCTTTGGGTCTCGGCATGATGTGTAGCTTTTAAGGATCTTCTGGTGGACCTTACTGTGTCAAGCAGCTCCTATTTAAGTGATGCCTTGATTGTGAACAGGTGTGGCAATAATCAGGCCTGGGTGTGGCTAGAGAAATTGAACTCAGATGTGGACAACCACAGTTATAGTATGTTTTAACAAGGGGGGCAATCACTTTTTCACACAGGGCCATGATGGTTTGGATTTTTTTTCACCTTTAATAATAAACACCTTCATTTACAAATTGCATTTTGTGTTTACTTGTGTTGTCCTTGACTATTGTTTGAATTGGTTTGATGTTCCGAAACACTTAAGTGGGACAAACATGCAAAGGAACAGGAAATGAGGAAGGGGGCAAACACTTTTTCACACCACTGTATATCTATATGTATATATATATATATATATATATATATATATATATATATATATATATATATATATATATATATATATATATATATATATATATACATACATATAATATATGATTTTTTTTTTTTTTTTTTTTTTACATAAAATAGTCACGTCAATTTCATTCTTGACTACAGCCATAAACTGCTACTATTCAAGCTATATGAGAGATGTTTCAAAGTTAAAGATAAGGTTTTTGTTAGAACTTTCTCTTTAACAGGTTTTTCTTTGTGTTGTCATGTAAGGATGAATAGCACCTAGTAAATAGTCTGGGTACAATTAATTAAGCCTCTAAATTATCTTTGGTGATTGAATTACATGCTATTCTATGTTAATAAAAAGCCTGAAGAAATTCATCATGGAGGTAATAGCTGGCTAATTTTTCATTATATGAGATTAAAAGCAATTACTACCTACTTTGCCACATGTTTTACTGTATTAAAAAACAGTTGTATATCAGGTCCATTTGCTGTACAATTTTATGCTGGTAACAAAAGATACAGTAACAAATTATATTTACAGTGCTGAAGGTTTGCTTTTGGTCACAATAAAAAAAATACAGCAATGTAGTGTTTAAAAAGAACATTATATACTTGTTTCACAATTTTGCAGTAGTTTCACAAGGAAATTTTTTTTTATAATTTTAGATTCTATAACCAACATAACCAAAAGCATGCTTTTATATCTTGCAGGCTTGTAAATGAAACCTGTGTAGGGAGAGCTAGTTAACCTAGTTCTAAATATTTCTGATCTGGCCCATAACATGCATGCAAATTAAAACAAGGGAGAATATAATATAAAGTTCTTTTTCTGCAGATATAGTCTGGCTTAGTGGTTCAGAAAGTACTAAAATCAATGATCCAGAATGACAGACAGGCAAACATTTCCAGGAGAAGAATTCAGCAATATCACCCCCTTAACTATCCCTGGTACAGTTTTTTTAAGCCCAAATCAAGGCTTGCCATGACACCCCCTAACTCCCAACTCAATTGGAGCACTACAGCATAAAAAAATTCAATATATATTATTCTAGGGGTCTTCGGTCTGATCTTCCTTACCCTCTTTTTTACTCCAATAGTGGGCAGATCCTTAATGCTGCATAGAGTTGTACACTTTCCAGCTTTCTCCTGAAAGTCCAAAGCTGGGGGTTGAGCCTTGATGCCCTGGGCTCACAGGAAGTGGATTGAATAACACTGAATGTCATTTAACTCAGAAGACAACCATCGCAGGACCAGTGACTGGTGCGTCTGTAAGGGACAGCACTGGAGAATGGATGAGCATAGCAATTGGTATTGCCTTTTAATTTTTAGGCTGTAGTTAAGGGCTTTTTCAGGTAATGCTTTCAGATAAAATAATGGAAAATCTCCTGACATACTGACTGAGTGCATTCACAATTTGGAGCTCGCATTGCTGACTTCTGAGGTAGAGCTACATAGCAAGAAGCTGAGCTCCCCTAAGCACCATAGCAGACTTGGATCTGCCTTCAGCTGCCCTTAGTGGACTGCAAAAACAAACAAACAAATACAAAAAACGTTGGTCTACATCAGCTGCAATGTCTGGGATTTTCCACTCTTAATAAAAATGCTTAAATGCCTTACTCTGCTGGGAGTCACATGAGGTCATACAGGGTAGTAAGAGCCAGATGGAAGTGGGTATTACAAATGTGAATGGATCATACCATGTTACAGATTTGTTAGGAGCACATAATAATAATAGACATGCCTGCGTGAAATGGTGTTCATATTTACAATGTTTTAATAGCAAGATGGTTATTTTTGTCCCTGTAAATGATTAACATTTTTTTTCTCATAAGCATTTATTCTTGAAATGATCCACATCATTTTGAGACTTAGCATATGCAATTCCCACAGCTGGGCCCTATGCCTGTGTTAATTAGTATGAACATTTTAGTAATGCTATTTTGCTAAACTCACCCTTCCAGTTTGTATAATGCTGATAGAAAGTAGTGCCAACTTTAAATATTGTCTACCTACTGCATGTTAATTTTTGTTTAATTATAAATATCATTGGTGTTAAGAGTAACACCATAAATATGTGCCCTTTAATGATATCATATTAAAAAAAACTGATGTTCAAACTATACTGAATACAGATTAGTCAAGGTTTGGAGCTGAAGTTTGGCAAAGAACACAATGAGTTCTTATGCAACTTCATTTTAAAGCAATGCTATTCTGCCATTTCATAGACATTTTCTCTATTCTCTTCAATTGATATGCTATACAAGGTGCTGTATTTGTTAAAGTTTTCTTAATGTGAATGAATAGTTTTGGAGAAGCTTCATAAAGGTTAATTTGTTCTAACTTCTTACACCAGTAAACCTCAAGAGAGTAATCTTTGATATCACTACATCAGCTTCAAAGCTGTATAGCCAGGTTTTGATATTAATATTAATTAGTGATCCCATTATGCATAAATTTGAAATTAGAAGTTAATTTTTAAAAGCTTCACAAATGACTCTTAATATGAAAAACAATCTTCTACCTGTATATCTAAAGGAGTCTGCATACCTTATGTTCATAGTTTATTATAGATGTATTTTTAATGTTTGCATATTAAAAGCAGATTTGTACCCTAGAGTTTTAGGTGGACAAATTTAGAGTGCTTAAATCCACCACTATGAACATTGCATGCCAAACTTTAACATCAATGGTGTTCTTTGTTGAGAATGGTAGAAGATTTTTCCACTTAAAGGATAACTAAACCTTTGTTTTTTGTTTGTTTTTTAAATAACAAACGTGTCATACTTACCTCCTCTGTGCAGTTGGTTTTGCTCAGAGTGGCACCAATCCTCCTCTTGGGGTCCCTTGGCAGCGCTCCTGGCTCCTCCTCTTCTCGAGTGCCCCGGTAGAGAAGTGCTCTCTCTTGGGGCACCCATGTCCTGCTCCTGCGTCTATTGACACAGATCGCAGGACTCGGCCCCACCCCCGGCTCCCACGTCATTGGATTTGATTGACAGCAGCGGGAGCCAATGGCTGCGCTGCTATCAATCTATCCAATCAGGACCTGAGACACCGCCTGGAGCTGGTGTGCTCATTCTCTTTTGAACAGTGTGCACAAGAGTTGGGACCTTTGTCAGGTTTATATTGCTGTCTGGTCTTCTGTTGTAGAGATTTCTCCTAACTTTCTATTGTGTCCCTGGGATTAAAAACAAGGGAAACGTCTTTCCAATGTTGACATAAATAGCAAAAAATAAATAAAAATGAAGTTTTCCACTAGAGCGAGGAGGAGTTAGAACCTCTGCAAGGTTGTTTTTGCTCTCTATGTCTCTTTTGGGAAAGTAGACCACAATAAAACTTGTCAGCTCACCAAGATCTAGTTAGCACACCACTGAAGTTCTGTTAGACCAATGTAATGTTTTTTTTGTTATTGTTTTTTTATGTTATTAAGGTAACAGACACTAATGGAGCTCCAGTAAAGGCTCAAACTGGAACCTGGTGTAAAGCCTCAAACTGGTGTGCTGGTGTTCCTGTCAACTTTACATGATACTACCGTTTGCCAAGCACGCTGTATGTTATGTATGACCCAAATCTATTAGTGTATGGCCACATGTTATCTAATGCATCCGGACTGTGAATAAACCACTTCCACATAAAAATCATGCTTTAAAATCAAATGGATACCAGTATTTAAGGCAAAGACTAGAGTAAATATTGAGAATATAATTCTTCAGTGGAAGTTTCCAGTGATTGTAAAGCTCTGCATTTTAATTTATTTAAATAACAAACATGTTCTACTCACTGTTTGTGCAATGGTTTAGCACAGAGGAGCCCATATCCATCTATTCTCGGGTCCCCCGTGGGTCACCCCCTCTACTGAGTGCCCCCATAGCAAGTATACTCACTCCTAAGTCGTGCTGTGTGTGTGCATTGACACAAAGAGCATGGCTAAGCCCCACCCCCTGCTCCCTTCTCACTGGCTGTGATTGACTGTAGCAGGAGCCAATGCCCCCCCCCCCCCCAGATGCTGCCTCTCTGTTCAGTGAGGAGAGAAAGAGCCCCTGCCCTTGTGCACATTGCTGGATTAAGATCGGGCTCAGGTAAATATGGGGGGGGCTGGAGGGGGAGCGGAACACTGAAGGTTTTTTACCACTGAAGGTAAAAAACCTTCAGGCTTTTGAACTATTTTCAGTCTGCCTAAATATAAATTCCTGTACACTGTACAAAATGTCTTTAGCTATTACAATGTGCATAACACTAAAGGACAAATAATCAATTTTGTTCTTGTTGTTTGAGTGTGCTCCTGTTTCATGTAATTGTGTTCTTGGGACATTAGGGACATTTGTTATGTTTTGTTCTTTTATTTCTTCATGTAGATTTTAAAAAGTTGAGAAAATATATTTTTCGGGTCTATTCTCAAAGTATTTCTGTACAATCTAAAACAATACAGTTGCGTTCAAGTACCACATCATTAAAAGAATATCAAAAGTAAATCAGTTGTGACTTGTAACATATAAACCATTCTGATGGGTCCAGGAAGGAAGGCAGATGAGCTAGAGGAGTCAGCTCAGAGGGTGAATGAAAGCTCCAGACAAGGCAGCAGCATGTGTTCAGTCATTTGTGAAATGGGATATCAGTTGAAAAGATTTCCAATTCGATGAAAATAACATATGATTCTGAAACTCTCACTAAAGGCACACACATACTATTATATAATTATGACAGTAACTCACACATTAACATTTTATATTCATTGTTTTAAAGATTTGCTATAATCTTTAATACATTTTAAATATATTTTTTAGATCCTCGTAGGCTCTTCCATATAGACCAGTTTACCAACCTGCTTCATGGTCGCTAGCTTTAATGGCATAGGTGTTGCAACCCAGGGCTTCAGAGACAGGGGTCTCTCTAATTTGGTAATTCCAATGTTAAAAGCTAGGAAGTCCAGCTTACACAAGGTTTAACATTGCACATAGAATGTATACTTTGGTTGTTGCGAGGAAAAATATTTTCACCCTAGGAAGTACTCTGTGAGAATAATCCTGACCTTTTTGCAGGCCTGGATCAGCATTTGGCCCTGAGTATAATTAAGTGAAAAATCTCTGACCTTGCGATCTTAGTCCAAAGACCGATAGCATCCCATTCTTTGGTTAAACCATTTGTACAGGGTTTTTCAGGCAGCTCCTCTTTTGCAACCACCTGTGACTCAGTGGAATTTAAAATTGATTCTGTTGGCATTTCAAAGACTGGCTTTTAAACCTATCTGGGATATTCCCTTGTTCACTCTTACTCACAAGGTTGCTGTGTGAGTCATCACAGTTGCTGTTGTCATCATCACCTCTGCAAGGCATGTGTCTCAGCTGGAAGTTGTTTATTGTAAAGAACTTCTTTCCTAAGAAGGTTTTTGGCCTCCTACCTCAACCATAACATTGTTCTTCCATCTCTCTGTTCAGCTCCAGTACACAGATTAATATTTTTTTTACTTTCTGGATGTAGTTTATGCTGTGTGGTTTTACCTTTCAGATGTGGCTTCCATTAGAAAGACAGACTTGTGTTTGTATTATTCCTGGTGGTCTCTGTGAAAGGAAATCAGCTTTTCACTCTACAGTGTTTGATGTCTCAGGTAGATAATTGTACAGGATTATGCTTTTAAGCATAAGGTTCTACTCTTTCCTATCAAATCTAACTCTACTAGGTCTGTGAAGCTTTGTTGGGCTTTTTGGCATTAGGCATCTGTTTCCCAGTTTTGCAAGGCTGTCACCTGGTCTTCTATTCACACATTATCAGCTTTACCAGGTGGATGTTTAGGCCTCATTTGAAACCAGTTCAATGTGTAATGTCCTTCAATCAGGACAGGTAGCTGCAGGCTACCCCCAGTTCTGTTGTATTTTTATGTGGGCAAGTTAGAGTTTTATCTGTTGCCCACCCCTCAGTTGGATTGCTTTTTGATGACTCAATTGTCTATGAATGACAGAATCCTATGTCCCTGACAGAACTCCAGGAAACTGATTTTTACAGTGAATACTAAATCCTTATTTTGCTGGCGTTTCAATTATGTAAAAATCTAGGATTTGTTATCAATTATATAACTGTCCAGAGATGGATTTGGCTTTTGTGAGGGGGTCAAAAGTATTTTTAAATCTGGTGTTGTCTGATCTTACACACTGCACATTGGGTGGCAATATGTAAGGTCTGGAAGATATAAAAAACGAAACCGCTTTTGCAAATTTATGTTGTGGAACCTCTAACAGCTTTTTCAAATGGCTATCTGTAGTGAGAAAAATTATGTAGGCTACCAATGAACTGCAGACCTCTCTCTCTGAAAAACTGGCTGTCATGTTGCTCTAACAGTTTGGGTAGTGTTTAAATGGATGACCCAGAAAAAGTGTACAGCTTGGGGTATGTGGTTGTTTTTTTATTCTTACTCAGAAACAAACTAATTCAAAGAGAACCAAACTACCATTTTCTGAAACGGGTCTCAGCAATTATAGTCCTCTGCTTTCTTTATATGGAGTTTTCCTTTTCCTTTAAAGTAGTTTTTTACCTTCATGCATTATGCCTCTGGGGACTTGTACTCCTGATTAGCCATCGGCTCCCACTGTTGTCAATCACAGCCAGTGAGCCAATCAGGAGACAGAGGGGGGGCTTAACCACTGCTCCATATGTGACTGGACACACAGAGCAGCGGCATGGCTTGGTCAGGAGGGAGGAGCCAGGAACGCCGGTTGTGGGACCCAAAAAGAGGAGGATCCAGGCCACTCTGTACAAAACCACTGCACAGAGCAGGTAAGTATAATATGTTTATTATTTTAAATAAAAAAATAATAAAACCTTTAATCACACTTGAGTATTCTGCTGTAGTGTGTTAATGCCAACACATTAATGTGTGTGCCATTAAGACAGCCCTTTCTTTATGAATAAGCTGCCAACAGATCACAGTGAATGAAAAACTATGCATTATTGTATATGTAATGTGGTATGATGCAGTACAATGTGCTCTACTGTATGATGCGTTGGGGTGCTTTTAAATATTACTATACATTGTGGAAACATGCAGTAACAAATGCATTTAGCATGCGTTTCTGCAATCCACAAGTGTGAATGAGCTTTAAATGTGTCCAGACCTGTGCAATTTGTAGAGGAATTCACACAGAGAAATTAAATTTATCCTATAGAATGTAATGATATATAAAATTTGCCATGAATTTCACCATGGCGTGCCTTCACAGTTTGAAAATCAGTGACACCAGGGAGGTGAATCATCAGGTACACTTAGGGGGTCCATTTATAAAGCAGGGGTATGGCCGTACTGCAGCCATAACATGAGTGCACATTTAGGAAACACAGAAATGTTTTCTACAAAAGTGCATCATACTCTTCAGGGAGTCCAAAGTCAGCTGAATGCAATAAGAATGAACAGGAGTTAGAAAGAGGTCTGTCACATAATCAGCTTTCCTCCAATAACAGAGCTCTTTGTGATGTGTTAATCACTGCAGGCTGCACACCATGGCCTGCGTTCTATGGGCCATAAAATGTAGGCTCCTGTGTGCAAAAGAGAAAAGTATAACTAAATCCTCCATGTACTATAAATGTACCCCCTTAGTCCCCTCAGTTGGCTTTGTGAAGTAACACACCTATTCAGACTACAGCTACATCTGCCAGCACCTGAGCCCTAAACTGTGTATTTTCATACTGGCCAACCAACAATAGGTTTTGCGGAACAGGTTTGGTTAAGCTGAGGGGCAGGCTGGACAAAATAAAACACAAGAACATCCTGCTGTGTCTAATGTACCCGACACTGAGCCAGTTCATAAACTACATGGAATTGTTGTTAAGGTGACACAATAGGGCTTTTCAGTGCTATGATTAAGTGGTTTCATCTGGCAACTGAAAGAGAGCCAACCATCAGTTTTTCGGCCAGATTACTTTATCCACTGCAGGGAAAGGGAGGCACAATTACATATAACATGTAGACATTTAGACTTTTTGTTTAATGCCTGTTTCATTTATATTTTTGGTATTGTCAGGAGATCTGATTTACTGTGTAGATTTTCTCAAGTCACGGTGACACATTTTGACACAGATCTCAGCATTTCTCTCTTTCACAATATACACATAAATGAATCAATAAGTGAAAATAGCTCTAACAAAGGCAATTTGGCTTGTTACTGCTGACTGAACATCTTAACAATGATCTGGAGTGTTCCTGCTGGCTGAACAACACAGTCAGAAAGAAATCCTGCTTTTAACAATATAAAAAGTTGAGAAATCTCATCTGTAGATAGCTGCCGCATGCTGTGGTGACCTGACAAGGTGAGGCAGTGCTAAGGTCCGTTTTCTCTGCTGTGCCACATACAACTCTGTTAATGAACAAGGGCTTACATCAAGTTTCTGTACAGCGTGAATTCTTTTAGCTTGCTTACAATCACAGCAGACTGCTAGTTGATGAATTTAATTATTTTTGTCAGAGTTTGAAAAGTTATATATATGTTCTTTTGTCTGTGAACATGCCATCCATAGAAAACAAAAAAATGAAATCCTGCAGATAGCATATATACATTATTAAACACATCTTCTTTAATTCATTTTCTAAAGAGTTGGATTAGAAAAATGAAATTAAAACAGACAAATATACTCTGTACAGCAACTTTATCTCTTTCTGAAGAAAGCACATTTGTAGCAATTTTTTATTTTTTTTTTATGAATGCGGCATTGCAGAATATTGTATTAACATCAGGTATGCATTTGGCATAGCCTATTTTCAGTTATATCAATTAGAAAACGCAAGCAAAGACCTTTGTTGGCAAAAATTTTAAAAACATAATATTTTTTGTAGTGCAATTTGAAGTACGGTAACCTTTCCAAGCACAATGCTATTTGTCAAGCTAATCATAATCCATTTCATGGTTAACACATTACTGTATTACAGCTGGGTCATAAACTGTTAAATATTTTTTTAAGGGCCTGTAAGTATGCATTTTTAATTTATAGTGGTTTTTGCTAATATGTCAGATGTCCATTATGACAGGACAAGAACCTGTACCATGAAAGTTGATGACAGTAAAATAGGATGATACTTGAATGTAATTAAGTCTACGAGAATCTACATGTACACAGCATGTGAAGCTGAAGATTGGCATCAATAAATGTTGTGGAGAACTTGAGCAGATGAGAAATGTAACCAGTGAAACATCATCCTGGATATGAATATTTATAGGAGAGACCATTAAGATGAGAAGTTTTTACTGCAGTTGGACAGACAGACAATTTTATTCTGCCTAGATAAGATCACTCTAAATCAGTGGTCATCAACCCTGTCCTCAGGGCCCACTAACAGGCCAGGTTTTATGTATTACCTTGGGGAGATGCAGACTAGAATACGGAAATCACTGAGCAGCAAATTATATCACCTGTGATGTATTTCAGTTACATTGCAAACCTGGCCTGTTAGTGGGCCCTAAAGGACAGGGTTGATGACCACTGCTCTAAATTATTTCTCTGTTAGAGGAAGGCAAAACCTTTTTTTTTTATCCAATACTATGGGTGAATAAAATATGAGCCCATCTGTTAATGACTTGATTATCGATGGAGCCTTTTGTAATTATTTTCCTTATTTGGCAAATAAGTTGTGTAACACACATGTGGTGATGCTTTTCCATGGGAAGAGAGGCAATCACCATTTATTTATAAAGAGACTTCTAGCTAGTAGCAATCAAAAGTCCCAGATATCACATCACTCGTATCACTATCATATCACTTTGGTTATCTTTGGTGCATTAAAGTGAAACTGTGGCCAGACAATGGGCATTTAAGGAGGAAGTAAACCCTGATGGGTTTTACTTCCTCTTTTGCTCCCTGTATAGCCTGCAAATTAAAAGCATAATGAGCTAGTATGCATCGCATACTTGCCCATTATGTGACACTTGCCTGCAAAAGAATTCAGCGATGTCCCCTGTGTAGGCAGCATCCATCTTCAAGCCCCTCTTCCTTCCGGGCTGCGGACTCCGGTTCTGTGATTCACCGGAGCCGCATGACGTCACTCCTGCGCATGTGCACAGTAACGGCACACGCTAGGGAAGAAACGGCACAGAGTTTTGCTTCTTCCGCGCGCATGCACCGTTCACTTTATCGGCGGACTACAAGTGAAATATCTCCTAAACGGCGCACATTTAGGAGATATTTCCACTACCTATAGGTAAGCCTTATTCTAGGCTTACCTATAGGTAGAAGTCCTAAAAAAGGGTTTACAACCACTTTATGTATTTACCTATATTTAAAGGAGAAGTATTGACATACATACTCAACTTCATGCTGCAGAATCAGCTTGATACTGCATCTGTCCCTCGCTGGCTCTAAGTCCGAGAACTAAGCTATCACATGACCACTGGTCGCTTAGTTCTCTGTCCACTCAGAGTAGGGAGCAATGGCTGTCGGCACTTACAGGTTTGCCCTTCCAGCGTCCCCTGACCTGGGCTTGGGGGATGGGAGGAGCTGGCTCTGGCTCTCAGCAGCATGCTGAGAGGTTGATCCAGCTGCCGATTAGGCAGCTAGGTGGATCTCGACAATTTGGTAGGGATCCTTCCAGAATCTGGAGCAGCTCTGCAATGTCAACTGACAGCAGACTTTAGCCTACTGTCAGATGATTCTAGGTCACAAGAGAGCAAAGGTAAGTAACTCCTGTGACCTAGAAGAGAAGTATGGCAAACCAAACGGTAAACAAGCTTTCAAGCCTCCCCGCAGGTTTACTTTAAATTGCTAGTCCTTGCAGTTCATAACCAATATTTATACAGAACTTGAAACATTTTTTTTAGTTGTCAAATGCCTTTTTTAGAATAACACTGTAATATCAGCACATGGCAATACTGCTAACAAATATTATACATGTTTTTTTTTTTTTTTATGTTGGTTCGTGTTTTAAAAAAATCTGTTAAAATACAAGTAAAAACAAAATGCATAATTATATGGCTCAAAAGCCATTATGAAAATAATTTTCCATCCACAAATCACTGGGAGTCTAATTTATTTTTGTGTGGATTCTTGATTGCCGTGACTTAGATCATTCAACCGCTACAAACAGATAATCATTAAATTTATTCAGCAATTTCGAGCATGTGGAGAGGTGTTGTAACAATGTAGATGAAAAAGCAACAATCTTGTTTATATATGTATGCAGTGAGCTCTTTATTGGCTATCAGATATGTTGTCACAATTGATGTTTGTTTAAACTAGACAATACTGCAGTTTGTTATATTTACTAATCTACTCTGGGAATTTTTGCTTTTTAAAATAATATTTTAAATCAATTCACAAATCCTAGTCAACAGCTGAGACATGGAAGATTTCTAAGTTTGGATCAGAGGCATTCAATTTTCCCTTAGCTTAGTGAATGAGGTGAAGCTCTGCTGACTTCCATAATGCAATCATGTGCAGGAAAATCATCTCCTGCTGTCAATCAAATGCTGTGAGGAATGAGTGGGCAAAGCCGGGCTATGTATGTGTGTCTTGACTAGGGATCAAGTCCGCTTGATTGTCCCCATAGCAAGCGGCTTGCTATAGGGGCACTCAAAGGAAGGAGCTGAGAGTGTTGCCGGGGCACCCCAGAAGAGGAGGTTTGAGGTCACACTTTGCAAAACCATTGGACAGAGCGGGTAACTATAACATATTTATTATTAAGAATAAATTAACCTTTACAATCAAGTTAATGTAATAAACTGCATTTATGGCTATTTTCCATGTGTGATGCACACAAAATCAGCAAGATACTTTTTTCTTTAGTTTTCTTTCACACCTTTCAGTGAGCTCAGTACGAAGTGATGTGGTCATGTAAAGAGCTGTCAATCTTTAAACATTAGATGCTTAAAAATCTTTTGTTTTTAGCAATGTGTCAATGTATTTTAGAATACATGAATGTTTGTTCACACAATATACAACAATAATAAGAAAACAGACTAAAAGGAAGCAATCACACTACTTCTTATAGGATGTGTTGCTGTAGTGGATGTAATGTTCACTGTGGGTTTCTTTCCTTAACCTCTTGGTATCGGCTGCACACAAATATGTGGCCTCTCAGCGGGTGGGCCTTGGTGCTAAGCAGCCACATATTTGTTTGCATTAGTGCAAATACAGCTGTGTTGAGAGCGCGTGCCCTTCACGCTCCCGGCACAGTTACCGGTGGCTAATGGAAAGCTCCCGATCATGTGACTGCTGTGACAGCCAATCATGGAAACCTTGGGTAGCCACTGCAAGGACTCCAGGATAGGGGCAATATGATCACTTGTACCAGACCTAGTCAGCAGAATAAGCAGTGATAATGGTGTGTCTGTATGTGATAAATTTACAATGTACATGGAGGTGATGATTTGTGCACGTTGATGCATTATAACACATTGGGGTTGATTTACTAAAAGCAAATAGACTGAACTTTAGAAGTGTAATTGTGCTCTGCAAGCTTGGTAAATAAGGTAAAGCTTCACTTTACAAATAATACCCAATCCCATGCAAGGAAAAGAAACTGCATTTTAGCTTGCACATAATAAGTTGATGGCGGTCAGCAGAGCTTCCCCTCATTTACTAAGCTCTGGCTCAAATTCCAAAGTGTGCAGTCTATGTGCCTTTAGTAAATCAATCCCATTGCATTGCATATTTACAGTATTATTACAATATTCTTTAACAGTTATCTTTACAATGTACTTTCAAAAGCATCAAATATCTAGATGCCTTTTATTTTACATCAGAATTTATACAAAATTAGGAGAATTGAAGAAAAAAATAGTTAACACTGTCACTTCTTAGAAAATATACATTTAAACAACTCCCAGGTCATTTGCGGGGTGAATGATTTGGCTTAAACTCTGTTGATGTCATGCACAACCAGCAGTGAGTGACCTGAATGTATGTTTTCTTTTTGTGCTCTGCCTATACATCTTGAGGATAAAAGCATCTACAAAATAGTGTGACCATCATTCTATCCTGGGGGAGCAGACTCTGAATCGACTGATGTCTGCTCCAGTGCTCCACACTACTGCCATCTGCTTGGCACTCATGCCTTTATAAATGCTTTTGGAATGAGGATAAAAGTGGCTCTCAAGTGTGTTGAGATGGGGTAATCTGTAAGTAACAGATTGCCTGTATTTTTCTTCTTTTAAAATAGGCGTTCCATTAAAGGTCACTTAAATTATTTTCTAGCCGTAGGTAAGGTTTTACTAATATACAGCATCATGGACCAATGCATTTTTAAGCCTTTTCTGTTTAAAAAAAAAAGAAACCAAAACAATACTGATAAATGTAAATGGCTTATTATATAAGGGTGGCACAAATGTAGAATTAAGATCTTTGGCAAAAAAAAATGGTTATAAGCATGTCAATTTCGTTTTTTCTTGACAAGCAACCTAAAAGCAGACCTTATAGAAAACAGGGTTTACTTATTTAGTGAGGGCCCCTCCTCGATCTCACAACAAAAATTAAGAAAAAAAACCTGCGGGGGGGGGGGGCTAGTTAGGTAATATAATTGTTTCAACCCTGCACAGGGTGGTGTCAATATCCTTCCAGCATGATAATGGGGAATGCTGAGTAGCCCAAATATCTGGTGAAGGTGAATCTTCTGTTGAGAGTTTTGTTACTCTGTATTTCCCGGGATCTTGCCAGGAGGATACTGACCGCACCCCTGCAATATGGAAGCTGGGAGTAAAGTAGGTAAAGTAAGTAACTTAACCAACTTATTTTACTTCTGTCGTTTTTTTAATTTGTGTGCCAAAGTTTGAGATACAGTAGATGAGCGGGCCCCCAGTCAATAAATGGACCTTGCTTGGAGTGCAAATTCCATAATAATTTTTCTTGGTCAAATAAAAGATTTGATATTACATTTTAGAAACATGGAGTGAGGGAAACACTGCGCTAACTCAAAAAGTGAAAATGATGAAATCAATCCAAAAAATAATACTATAGTGTACTGTGTACAGTGAATATCCTGAAAATATATGTGAAAGCAGCCAACACTCTAACAAACAAAGTCAAACAAGCAAATAACCACAATGTGTAGCGCTAACAAAAAATAGAGCCAATAGACTCATAAAGTGAGAAAAAGTCCGGTGCAATATAATATAGTGAAACAATGATAAAGTCCTTTGTTAAAGAAAATAAATCATATGGCATAGATCATCCTTGCACATGAGATGTATGTGGAGAAACTCTGCAAACACAGATGCTAATGTGTATAGACGAGTATATAAACCCTCCAATGGTTATGGAATGCATACGCTTACCAGCGATGTTGGACCCACCTACCATACGGCAGTGGGTCAGTAAGGCTTATGGTAACTCCTGTAGGTGGCGCTCAAGGGATGAAAGCTGGATTCTGGCAGCACTCCTCCAGGTCTGGGATGGACTCTCGGCTGGATATTCCGGAATCCTCAAAAACGACACACGTGTGGGGCGCGACACCAGGAACAAACCAGGAAGCAGGATACGGAAAAAGGAAAAAGGAACTCCAATAGTGTGATTCCACCACTAATTTATTGGGTATGGGGTATAAATAATGGTACAAACAGGGAATTCACCCAAGCAGTACAGAGCATATACTGATAAAATCAAAAATAAAACAGAGTAAAAGCAGTATAAGGGTCTCAAAATCAGCAAAGCCCGACGCGTTTCGACCAATAGGTCTTCTACTGGGGCATCATTTGATGGCTCATACTGCTACTGGCTTTATACTGTGTTTTGGCGCCAAAATTTCACAAACAGGAAGTGGTCACAAACAGGAAGTGGTCACAAACAGGAAGTGGTCACAAACAGGAAGTGGTCACAAGGCTTACTAACCAAGCCTCTCTGTGGTGAACCACTTCACAAACAGGAAGTGGTCACAAACAGGAAGTGGTCACAAACAGGAAGTGGTCACAAGGCCTACTAACCAAGCCTCTCTGTGGTGAACCACTTCCGGGTTGGTGTAAACAATAACAAAACATGAATAGCGTTCATAATTGGAAAATATCCCTAATCCAACATAACTATACTGAAACTATATACTGTGTCAAATGGTATGACACTACTGGCGAGTTATAAGCCGTCCATTGGATAAGGGAAGAGGTGAACGGCCGAGGCCGGCAGGAAATGCAGGGCTCACTTGTGCTCCACACCTCCTATCCAAACGGAGGGTGTAAGCGCATTAACCATCTCCGTCGCTCCGTAGTAGCCAGAGTGTAAAGACACCACCTATGCCAATTGGTGTATGGCGGACCGTCATCCCCAACCGGAGCGGAATGTCACTTCCGCCCGGAACGTGACATCACTTCCGCCTCCATGCGCTCCAAGCCTCGCACCCCGCACACCTCAGCGGGCTGGAGCGCATTCACACCACCGGCTAGGTGCTGTAACAATGGCCAATAGGACGTCATGGCAGGCGGGTCATGTGGTCTGCACTCCTCCTATCCCCCAGCAGGTCCCCATGTCAACGAACCAATAAAGGATGATGATTTTGGCATAGATGTACTTATAAGTGGAAATGGGCGTCATCCAGCAAAAAATGCTGGAAAAAATATATCAAGCCATTTGATACGTGAAGGGCAATATGTTCCAAATAAATGAACGCAAACATGTATGCATGAATGTGGGTCGGTGTATATGGATATCCATCTATCCCATAATAATTGGGGAATGGACATCTACACACCCGACTGCATGTCCATAGAATGAACGGAAATGCAAAATACGCACAATTAGTGCAACAATACAATCAACAAAGAAATAAGCGTAAAATAGCAGTGATACTAAACCAACACCATCTAATTGGTATTAAACAAAGGATATGGACAAATGTACTAGAATATCCATATCTAGGGGATACCTATTAAAGTATCAATACGTAGGACCAAAAAGCGGTCCACCAAAATAGGATATGAGATAAAATCTGAAGCGAAAAAAGGGGACATTAATAAAGGGGTATGTTGTTAGGTTGATGACATTAAGCTCTATTGATAAAACTATTAATGTCCCACTCTACATTGATACCATGCGGCGAGTAACATTTAAGTTCATGTATCCAGTATGTCTCAAGGCGGGACACCCCCCTGAGACAGGATTCACCTCGCCAATGGGGGACAAATTTATCAATAATTTGAAAGGTGGTTCCAGTAGGGTCTCTATTATGATGCTCCCTATAGTGCCGGGGAACGGTATGTTTGACACATCCCTTTATTATTTTTGAGATATGTTCGTTCACCCTTATTGAGAAGGTCCTAATGGTTCTCCCTACGTATTGCTTTTTGCAGGGACACGTCAAAAGATATACAATGTATTTGGAAGCACAAGTTGTGAAGTGCTTCATCTTATAGCTCAATTGTGTGACTGCAGACACAAACTCTGTGGATTTTCTTCTGCCACAGACATTGTAACTGCACACCCTACACTTCCTGCAAGGGAAATACCCCTTGCAGTCTTTAAAGAAAGAAAAGGCACTGGGGGGATCCAAAACATTGGGAGCTATTTCGCCCTGAATAGAACGGGCACCCCTAAAGGTGACCATAGCTTTGTCTGGCAGGGCGGGTCCTAGAATCTTGTCACTACGTAGGACGTTCCAGTGCCTACTCATGATCTTTTTAATTTCTCTGTGTTGGGTTGAGTAAGATGTAAAAAAAGACCACCTAAATCTATCATCAACATTACCCTTAGGTCGATCGATCAAAAGGGACGACCTCTCAATCTCTACGACCTTCTGAATTTCATAATCCAATTCTTCAAGTTTGTAGCCCTTCTCCACAAACCTATCCTTCAAGAGGCACTAGAGGGGGGAGGCACATACAAAGGAAAAAGAAAAAGGACACAGTAGGTATAGGCATATACAATCTTAGCCAAACACAACTCACCATAGAAGAAAAATACGTTTTAGATAAAGGTTTGAAATTTGTTCCCCCCAGGAAACTGAACAAGTTTTCAACCTTTATCGACGTACAAAAATACGTTCGTAAATTAAACATTCAACGTCATTTTTTGTCCTTACCTAGCAGTGATACGAGAGTTAAAAACCAGAGTGATATCACACACTCTGGTCTCTCTAACCCATCTCTTTTTAATCCTCCCAGCATTTCTTCACATGCTACTAATGTTTTTAAAAATCTTGTTTTAGATGATTTAGACAAACTACCCAATAAAAGGTATTACCAAGATCCCACCGTCCAAAAGGGGATTAAATCCCTTCGTGATAATAAGAATCTCATTGTCCGCCCTGCGGACAAGGGAGGTGGTATTGTTGTCCTTGACAAAACTGATTACATCAAGGAGATGACCAGACTGTTGAGCGATCGTGTCACTTATAGAATCCTTCCAAAGGATCCCACCAAGGATCTTAAGAGGGACCTGACAAGATTGATCGATGAGGGTTTCTCTCTGTCTATTCTCAACAAAAAAGAAAGGGACCACTTGGTCCCTTTGTCCCCTAGGATACCGACTATCTATTATCTGCCAAAGGTTCACAAGAGTACCACCAATCCTCCTGGTCGACCAATAGTCAGTGGCATTGACTCGGTGACCTCGAGGATTGGTCGGTACATTGATTTCTACCTACAGCCTTTGGTTAAATTGGTCCCTTCTTACTTGAAGGACACCAGTGACACTATCAGGATCTTGGAGAATGTCGAATACCATCCAGACATGCTTTTGGTCACAGCAGATGTATCTGCATTATATACATCAATACCACATTCCTTGGGTTTGGAGGCAGTTGAGCTTGCTCTGTCCAAAAGTGCCTCACTGCCCATTGTTCACCGCAACTTTGTCATGGAGCTATTAAAGTTCGCAACCGGGAATAACTATTTCTGGTTCCAGGGTCTTTTTTACCTACAAACCCAGGGTGTGGCCATGGGGGCTAAGTATGCCCCCAGCTTGGCCAATTTGTTCATGGCCCAGTGGGAGGAGGATGTCGTCTATGCTTTAGAGAGATCAGAATTGGCCCTATGGGCCAGATACATAGACGACATCCTCCTCCTATGGAAAGGAGACAGAAACTCCCTGGACGCCTTCATGTCCATTTTGAACTATAATGATCGTGGGATCGTTTTGGAATACAAGGCCTCTACTACTGCCATCCAGTTTTTGGACCTTGAAATCATGGCTGTCAATGACCATCTGGAGTTTAAGACCTACTTCAAGGCGACTGACAGGAATGGGTATATCCCAATAGATAGCTGCCACTACGATCAGTGGTTAAAGTCAGTCCCTAGAAGCCAGTTCCTCCGCCTTCGGCGTAACTGCACTAACACCCATGATTTCATGTCACAGTCCCAGATATTGAAGGATAGGTTTGTGGAGAAGGGCTACAAACTTGAAGAATTGGATTATGAAATTCAGAAGGTCGTAGAGATTGAGAGGTCGTCCCTTTTGATCGATCGACCTAAGGGTAATGTTGATGATAGATTTAGGTGGTCTTTTTTTACATCTTACTCAACCCAACACAGAGAAATTAAAAAGATCATGAGTAGGCACTGGAACGTCCTACGTAGTGACAAGATTCTAGGACCCGCCCTGCCAGACAAAGCTATGGTCACCTTTAGGGGTGCCCGTTCTATTCAGGGCGAAATAGCTCCCAATGTTTTGGATCCCCCCAGTGCCTTTTCTTTCTTTAAAGACTGCAAGGGGTATTTCCCTTGCAGGAAGTGTAGGGTGTGCAGTTACAATGTCTGTGGCAGAAGAAAATCCACAGAGTTTGTGTCTGCAGTCACACAATTGAGCTATAAGATGAAGCACTTCACAACTTGTGCTTCCAAATACATTGTATATCTTTTGACGTGTCCCTGCAAAAAGCAATACGTAGGGAGAACCATTAGGACCTTCTCAATAAGGGTGAACGAACATATCTCAAAAATAATAAAGGGATGTGTCAAACATACCGTTCCCCGGCACTATAGGGAGCATCATAATAGAGACCCTACTGGAACCACCTTTCAAATTATTGATAAATTTGTCCCCCATTGGCGAGGTGAATCCTGTCTCAGGGGGGTGTCCCGCCTTGAGACATACTGGATACATGAACTTAAATGTTACTCGCCGCATGGTATCAATGTAGAGTGGGACATTAATAGTTTTATCAATAGAGCTTAATGTCATCAACCTAACAACATACCCCTTTATTAATGTCCCCTTTTTTCGCTTCAGATTTTATCTCATATCCTATTTTGGTGGACCGCTTTTTGGTCCTACGTATTGATACTTTAATAGGTATCCCCTAGATATGGATATTCTAGTACATTTGTCCATATCCTTTGTTTAATACCAATTAGATGGTGTTGGTTTAGTATCACTGCTATTTTACGCTTATTTCTTTGTTGATTGTATTGTTGCACTAATTGTGCGTATTTTGCATTTCCGTTCATTCTATGGACATGCAGTCGGGTGTGTAGATGTCCATTCCCCAATTATTATGGGATAGATGGATATCCATATACACCGACCCACATTCATGCATACATGTTTGCGTTCATTTACTTGGAACATATTGCCCTTCACGTATCAAATGGCTTGATATATTTTTTCCAGCATTTTTTGCTGGATGACGCCCATTTCCACTTATAAGTACATCTATGCCAAAATCATCATCCTTTATTGGTTCGTTGACATGGGGACCTGCTGGGGGATAGGAGGAGTGCAGACCACATGACCCGCCTGCCATGACGTCCTATTGGCCATTGTTACAGCACCTAGCCGGTGGTGTGAATGCGCTCCAGCCCGCTGAGGTGTGCGGGGTGCGAGGCTTGGAGCGCATGGAGGCGGAAGTGATGTCACGTTCCGGGCGGAAGTGACATTCCGCTCCGGTTGGGGATGACGGTCCGCCATACACCAATTGGCATAGGTGGTGTCTTTACACTCTGGCTACTACGGAGCGACGGAGATGGTTAATGCGCTTACACCCTCCGTTTGGATAGGAGGTGTGGAGCACAAGTGAGCCCTGCATTTCCTGCCGGCCTCGGCCGTTCACCTCTTCCCTTATCCAATGGACGGCTTATAACTCGCCAGTAGTGTCATACCATTTGACACAGTATATAGTTTCAGTATAGTTATGTTGGATTAGGGATATTTTCCAATTATGAACGCTATTCATGTTTTGTTATTGTTTACACCAACCCGGAAGTGGTTCACCACAGAGAGGCTTGGTTAGTAGGCCTTGTGACCACTTCCTGTTTGTGACCACTTCCTGTTTGTGACCACTTCCTGTTTGTGAAGTGGTTCACCACAGAAAGGCTTGGTTAGTAAGCCTTGTGACCACTTCCTGTTTGTGACCACTTCCTGTTTGTGACCACTTCCTGTTTGTGACCACTTCCTGTTTGTGAAATTTTGGCGCCAAAACACAGTATAAAGCCAGTAGCAGTATGAGCCATCAAATGATGCCCCAGTAGAAGACCTATTGGTCGAAACGCGTCGGGCTTTGCTGATTTTGAGACCCTTATACTGCTTTTACTCTGTTTTATTTTTGATTTTATCAGTATATGCTCTGTACTGCTTGGGTGAATTCCCCTGTTTGTACCATTATTTATACCCCATACCCAATAAATTAGTGGTGGAATCACACTATTGGAGTTCCTTTTTCCTTTTTCCGTATCCTGCTTCCTGGTTTGTTCCTGGTGTCGCGCCCCACACGTGTGTCGTTTTTGAGGATTCCGGAATATCCAGCCGAGAGTCCATCCCAGACCTGGAGGAGTGCTGCCAGAATCCAGCTTTCATCCCTTGAGCGCCACCTACAGGAGTTACCATAAGCCTTACTGACCCACTGCCGTATGGTAGGTGGGTCCAACATCGCTGGTAAGCGTATGCATTCCATAACCATTGGAGGGTTTATATACTCGTCTATACACATTAGCATCTGTGTTTGCAGAGTTTCTCCACATACATCTCATGTGCAAGGATGATCTATGCCATATGATTTATTTTCTTTAACAAAGGACTTTATCATTGTTTCACTATATTATATTGCACCGGACTTTTTCTCACTTTATGAGTCTATTGGCTCTATTTTTTGTTAGCGCTACACATTGTGGTTATTTACATTTTAGAAACAGCCTAATTTGTTTGGTATCAGGAACACAGTAGCATAAGTGATGTTGCACTTACTTTAGGTAATTGACAATTAAAAAAACACAATTTTCAGTCTCTGTATTTTGAGAAGGGCAGACAGAAGAAGAATCCAACACTTATTCACTGAGGACATTTCATCAAACTAATACAAACGTGTTGTCTGGCTGCTGATTCAGAGCTTAGAAAATCAAAGTCAGTACCTTGTGGGTTGTTATAGGCCATGACATGTTTTTGTTTCTCTTTTTTAAGAAAACAAAATTATATTCTGCTTGCAATTTGAGTAATACATAGCGTGAGGTGTCACATTTTTCTTGTTGCATTCCATGCTGTGCTAAACTTTAAATGTTCTACAAAATTTTTTGGGGGTATATTGAAGTATACAAGACATTAAATGAATATAACAAACAATAAAAAAAATTAAGAACTTTATCTTGAATTTTTTTTTTCCTCCTTTTAACTCCATGTTTTGAGCAACAGAAAATAAATTGTTGCCCCTGGCTAGATATAAAATGTTTGGTCTGCATCTGTTGCTATTATAATGAACCCATCTACTCCAAACTGTTATCTCAGCAGGGAAATCCATACTGCACAGGAATATTAACTGACAACTGGAATAAATGGAAGGGATATCCACCCCCCCCCCCCCCCAATACACATATGTGGTAAATTACACAGAGTCAAAAAGCATGCCTTTTTCCATAGATCTAAACCTTAATGGATTACATTTTGTTTAAGGCCTGATTTACATTTATGCAGGTTGCAGTTTGCATATTGCAGGTGCATTTTGCGTTTTTCAATACATGCTTTTCATCCATTGAAGTCTGAGGAACCAACAACCAGAAAATAGTCCCTGGCCCTTTCCATAAAAAATGTGCAGATGTGAACTACATCCATAGGTAACCATGTTATATGGACTGTAGTGCGTTTCTGCAAAACTGAAAATGCGCTAAAAAATGCATAGGTGTGAACCAGGCCTAATTCCTTCATGTCAAAACAAACCTTAATGCCCAAACCAAATTTTGCAACTTTGACATGTTAGTATATCTGTGCATATCATCACAACTACTGTACTTAGTGTGTCTTGATGGATTATACCTTGTTTTTTTCTGCGACAGATTGGCCTTTCATTTGGTAAATGTTAATGGATATCTCCTAAATGTTAGCTTTATATTTTTATGCAATTATCATGACCCACCACAAAAATCCTGCAAAATAAATTCTCCCACTCCTGCTGATTGCAGAGATACCACACGTGTTATTTGTACCTGTACCTCCCTAAACATACTAATACTATTACTTGTACAGATACTAAGGTCTCTTGCACACTGCAGCTTTAAAAAGCTCAGTTCAGCTAAAATACAGCCCAATAATTGTAATGTGCCTATGCACAAAGGTGCATAAACAAGCGCTGTGTATTCTTCCGTAGAAAAATCAGCTTTTTTGGTCGGTAATTTATGCCTCATGCGCACAAATGCATGCAAATGCCTATTTACATATTGTGCAGAATGAGAATGCCAGAATAAGTTTAATAAAAATGCGTGAACGCATATAAGCGAAAATGCACGTAAATACGCACACAGATGTAGCATGCTGATGTTAAGGCAGGGTTTCTAGTAAATTTACCTGCCAGGTATAGTTGCATTGGCCAATTGATAGGAGTTCAATTGATTCCACACTAATTCTGGAATTGCTGCACTTCTCTCTTCTGTCACTAGATGGCTGGGTATCTGGTGGCATTAGAGAAGACAAGTGCATTGCAAAGACAGATTAGGAATAGATGGAGTATCTCAGCCAACGGGCAGGGATCTTCTTGGGTCCCTTGGCCTGCTGGGAGTGCCTATTTATTTGGGTGAGGTTAGGTGACCGAGTTCTGTGCCACCTGGACGGCTGTCTGGGTGGACGTGTGTTGTATTGCCCTGGGCTGCTATCCTGGGTACATCTGGCTGCTAGGCTGTCTAAGGGTCTATCCAGAAGCAAGAGAGCAGTGCAGGGTTGGGACTGCGGCTTGTAGATCAACCAAAAGTGATGGTTCTGCTGGCTGGCGAACCTGTCGTGGTCGGAGGTAGTGGGGAAGCTGTTTCCACTAAGTGGCCCATCCACCTTATTACCAGGGACCACTGTGAGTATTTGAAGCAAGTACCAGAGCAGTATTCTCATCAACCGGGGACGGTGAATAATTGGGAAACTTCAGCAGGTGTCAAACCCAGCCAGCAGCGGTGACGCTTGCAGAGCAGTCCTGTGTGCCAAGCCACGGACTGAGCAGGCCAGTGGGGTGACGCTTGAGGAGTATCTGTGAGTGCCAAGCTAGGGACCCAGCAGGGACACAGGGGGTGACACTTGAGGGAGATACTCAGTGAGAAGATTGGAAGCGCTTAGGAGATCCAGTGGCAGTGGCTTAGCGGTTCTAAGTAATAGACTGGGAGCTCAGTTGAAATTCAAGGTTGTTGCCGTAGGAGACAGAGTGTCTACACATGCAGATGTGGTGCTGGCTGGGTGCCTTTCCCTGCATGGCTGTCTACCTATAGAAGTCTCAAAGTCTGCTAATTAACATTGAAACTACTAAAGGGTGTCCTGGCCCTAACCCTCTCTCTCCCAGTTCTGTTCAAGATAAAAATAAATCTCTTTGCATTCAAGAAGTGTCTGGCACCTATGAATCTATCTTGCATTACACCCACCATGCCTCGTAACCCACTCTACATAGAAGGATGTCAGCTGTCCCTGGAGGTCACCATTAGGCCTGGAGAGGCCCGGGACTTGGCTACACATACATACAAAAAGAAATGTCTGAAAAAGTAGATGCTCAAACACATCATGTGCAAGAGACCCTAATATAAAACCTTTTTTTCTATCTAAAACACACTGACCCTAACACTGCCATTAACTACCACTAACACTGCTACTAACTGACACTAACATGAACACTGGTACTGACATTTACACTGCCAGAGACTGACAGTAACTGCCACTGCCACTAAGACCTACACTGACACTAACCATCACTAAACTGGATCATGATCAGATCTAGTTAATTATTTTTTTCAATTTTTTTTGCACAGACTTTTTTTCTAGTGTGGAGGAAGAGATACAATATATCTTTTCTTCTTGCTAGTGGAGAAGTCTGTTGTCACTTCTCTTCACAGAGGAGAAACAACACTGGAACGGGCTACAGAGTGAATGATCACTGTGATACCCAATCAGCACATATACAGGAAAACATATATGCAGTGCCCGTGATTAAAGCCTACCTGAACACCACATATATGTGTTACATTACCATTAACAACACAGATAAAATATGAGTATGAGAACTGTTTTACATACCAAAGGTTTTTTTAATGTATGTCATATCCATATTTGAGATTTATACAGCTCTATCACACAGCATTGCCCTGTCTGGCCCTGTTCACTTTGGCAATAGAAATAGGTGTTTATGGCACATATTTTGCAGCTCCCCGAATGCCTAGCAAAGCAGCCTATATTGGATAATATATGAAGCGGACAGAACTGTGCAGTAAAAACAAAGCTACATATCGAGCCTGGGAGGAGTTGAAGCTTGTCAACTCCTTCCATTTAAGTCTATGGTAATGCAGCATAAACTCACCTGTAGTGTGTACGTTTATCATGTGTGTGACAAGCATTTATCAAACAGGTGGTAAAAAAGCACCGCCCCTTTTAATACGAAAAAAAAAAAAACACTTGGACGGTGTCTCGCGTGCATTTTTTAATTGTACACCACAAATGTGCATTTACACTATAGCTGTGCTGGTTTGAGTTAGTGTCAGTATTAGAATTTTTTGCAAGTGTGAAGTTAGCCTAAAAGACCTGAATTTTTCTTTGTTGTACTTGAAACATCCTCCTATTTTGTACATCCAAGGAAGCTGCCAACTTAGCCTCTGTTTCAGACATCCCAACCTGCAAAAACTAATTTCAGGGGGTTGGCAAACTAATTTCAGGGAGACGGTGCTTCGCGCCTGCAACCCCCCCACAGCAAAATATTTTTTAAATTACCTTTTCAATATTTTTTTTAGTGCTTCTGGGGAAGGGGGTGGGTGGTATGTGGCAGTGGACAGTGCCAGTAGTTTTTTATTTTTAATAATAGATTTTTTTTACAATTAATTTTTTTTTTTCACATTGCTTTTTGGGGGGAGGGGGTTGGGGCAGTGGACAGTGTTTGTAGGGCAGGGGAAAGTGGTGTCAGTAGTTTTTTTATTTAATTTTATTACACTTTTTCATTTTTTTTTTTAACAATAACTTTTTTATATTTTTTGGGGGGCTTTGGTGAGAGGTCAGGGGTCTAAACAGACCCCTGACATCTCCCCTTTGAGACAGAGAAAAGGACAGAGGACACGGATTTCTCAGTCCCTTTCTCAGCACTAAAGATGAATGAACAGTTCATTCATAAACGGAGCAGAGTAAACACAGTTTACTCTGCTCAGTTACCACAGGAGCGATCTCGCTCACTGTGTCCCTCCAATTCCTGACAGATCCCCCCACAGCCAGTGGGAGAGGAGGGGAGCCGGTTTCGGGGGATGAGGGGGGGCGGAGGAGGAGGACAGGAGCGGCAGAGGAGAACACAGTGGCCGGGGGAGAACAGGGGGGCGGTGAAGGACACAGAGGGAGCCGGAGGAGCAGCACACAGAACAGCTGAGAATGATCGGTGCAGCGGAAGGGCCAGCTGTGAACACTGATCTCCCTGTATAGCCTTTTAGCTGACAGCCTCGGGAGGGAGAGAAGGAGAAGCGGCTATCGGCTAAAAATCTATAGAAAGGAGATCGGTGTTCACAGCTGTTCCCCGCCGCATTGATCATTTCTGGGAGAACAGGAGGCACTTGTGGGTGTGCGGGAGCCGCCGCAGGAAACCAAACCAAACCAAACCTTGCGGGAGACTTAGGATGTCTGCTGTTTGATCTTCAACTGCATGATGCTGCACATGTGATCAGTTATATCAACAGCCATTTGATAGTTTGACAGTTTGGTTGAGAGACCACCAACTGTGATAGTTACAATCAAGACATGCCATAAATGCTAGCTGTTTTGGGAAACAGTTGAATTGATGGGCTTGGTTCGACTTTAGAGTTTATTCACACAGGCAGAAAAACATGTTTACATGAGTACAGTTTTGTATGCATCTACGTGCAGCATTATAGTTATCAATAAGTCCATGAAAATAGCTGTATCCACATATGAAAATATGCACTGCATTTAGCCACGCACAAAACAAAGTAGGACACAGCTGCAGATTTTGTACATGTAGATTTTATGATTTTATGCACGTATCTGCATAAACGTGAGTACTTTAGGTGCGTATTTTATGCAGGATCTTCTAGCACTGCTAGCAAGAACCTTTAATCCAGAAAATATGCATATCCCTGCGCGAATGAGCCCTTAGATCCTGACCTAAACCAATTGATTCAACAGTTTCCCAAGACAGTTACATTAAAGGCATGCCTTGAATGAAGACTGTCACACTTACTAGTGCGTATGTTAGCTCTCAAACAAAATGTCAAGCCATCAATTGGCTGGTGTCATAGCTTATCATATGTGCAGCATCATTGGTTCCTTGTGCTGCTTTCTCTTTTCCCTGGTCTAAGCTTTGATGTACAGGGATCTGTAAGAGGTAATACTAAATTCTATTCAGGTATTTTCACTGCTTGTGTTAAAAAATAAACGTAAATATATATTAATTAATATATAGAGACCATCATTTGTGTCTTTTATATCCGACTGAAATTGAGCTTTAACGCACTATTTACCATAAACAACTGCAATATTTTTTTCATAAAAAAAATCTTTTTTTTTTTTTTTTTGCATCTTGGTGCTGCTAATCACTTTTGACTTTTATTAGCCACTTCCTGTCCACATGCATTCACTCCAGCATTGGCTATACATCATTGCTCTGGATCAGTTTCCTCATAGTGACAATAATAGATCATGCCTGAGAAATGTTGACATGGCCACTTGTAATCTCAACAAGGGAGGCATGTGATAATGTAACAATGTAAGGACAGGCAGCTGGGACCCTATACAAAAAAGGACCTTTGTGGCAGAATCCTCAGGTGTGTTTTTAATTGAAGTTGCATATTAAAAAGATTGAAAACAACACTTGAAATGATATTAACATGTTCAAGTTTACATGAATTTTAGTGACTAGGTTTGGATCTAAAAGCTGGAAATAGCCTCTGCTAAGTCATTCATTCCAGTGTGCCTTTTCACACTGGGGCAGTGTGCTTTCAGGACGGAAAAAAAGTCCTGCAAGCAGCATCCTTGGGGCTGGTTGGGAGCACTGGAAAAATGCCCCTACCCATTGGAATGAATGGGCAGCGCTTTGAAAGCTCTGTAAACTGGAGTTTTTAACCCCTTTTTTGGTGTTAAAAGTGCCCATCTAGCAGCCGAAAAGACAGCGTTTTAGCACCGCTAAAACGAGCGGCCCAGTGTGAAAGGGGTCTAACTGACATCAGTCCTCTTCTGGATCCTGAGAGGATCCCAATCGCTGGACATACAACAGAATGTAAGAAGAAAAGTTGCGCTATAAATAATAACAAAAGATCCTAAAAATACTGAAAATTAAAACCATAAATAAGGTGAATGTTTGTGAAACATATGTACCAGTAATGGTCCAAATGCTAAAAAATAAAAACCATAAATACAGTGAATGGTTGTGAGACATATGTACCAGTGATGGTCCAAATTATGTCAAAATATAAAGTTCATAAGTTAAATAACAAAGTCCACATTAGTGCTGTGCAGGATCGCTGATCAAATCAAATTGACATCCGTGCAAAAAGTGACTTCTTGTGAATGATCCCACCACCATCCAGATTTTAGGCTTACCAGCTGTTTAGAAAGAATGCACTTGCGGCTATAGCCCAGCCAAGGCCTTTTCCTCCTTGTTTCCTTTCCGTCTGGCAGATCGTAGCATCTGTGTCAGTTCCAGCACTGATCGATCGTTCAGAGCCACCAGGGACTTTAACCTCACCAGGTAGTATGTATTCCCCGAGAGCCAAAAAAAAAGGGAAAAGGCAGACCATGGGTATGATCCGAAGATTTATTAAAAAAGACGCCAACGGCGTATATACACCAATACAAAAAAAAGTTTAAAAGTTTGCGGCCGGCCAGCTGCAGTAACACACGCCCGGGACGTAGCACGCGGTGACGTCAGCACGTCGCTCCTCCACTGTCACAATATAAAAAAAAACAGCAGCAAGATGGTCACGTAATTCATTCACAGTTCCCTGTGAATGTGTGAACTCCAACTACCATCAGCCACTGTGGCCGATGGCTTGAAATTCTGAATGAACTGTGAGGGCACTGATGCGCACTCTCATAGTTCATTTGCAAGCCCTGCAGCTTTAAAACTGACAGTCCATATTAAGGTATGGGCAGAAAGCTGCAGGGCTTGTCTGCAGAAGCCTGTCATTGCATCCCTGTTTCACTGATCACAGGTGAAATGCTTTCCAGGCTCCTGTGGGAAAAAAAAATAAATGCAGATTTTTTTCCTGCAAAAATATGTGCATTTTGCATTATTATTTTTTCTTGAAAGGTAAACTTATACTATATGATAACAATGATTAGGAGTCCATTTTGACATGCCTTAAAATATGTGTTGTTTTAGCATGGTTTAAGCACTGTTTAGCACTATCGCCTTAGTGATATTGTAGCTAGATAAAGCAGAATCTTTTTCTGATCCCTGCTTCAAGCTGACAGTTCTCGCTGTCTATTTCCATCTTCTGCCTGCTCTTATTTCCAAGGTTGCCATACAAGTGTCACTTCATTAAAACTTTAGCACCATTGAGGGCACTCTATTTTGTGTCCAGAACACTCTGATGTGCCATTTTCTACTGATGTTACTGACTCCATCATTGTTTATTTCAACCACATATGGGACCAGTGACATAAAGGCTCTGTTAGCTGTTTTTTTTTACCATTTCCTAGGATTTTCTGCATATAGAAAATAGACAGGGATCTGACACTTTGCATACACCTACTTTAAAGAAGTACTTTTTTTTTAAATAGTCAGAGCCCACTTATTAAGCAGCAACTGTTGAGGCAATGAATGTTTTAGCCACAGGTATGTAATTACAATATATCAAGTAGCATGCAGGGGTCTGGAGTAAATCATATTCATAGTAGACATGTACAATTCGTTTTGTTTTTTTTCAGATTTTCGTTCGTTCGTTTTTGTACGAATGAACGAATCGTTCGAATCGTACGAATCTGAATAACGAATCGTACAAATCCGATTAACGAATCATTCGAATCGAACGAATCCGAAAAACAACGAAAATCCGAAAAAAACTAATTAATAACAACGAATGTACTAATGAAGAAAATCCGAAAAACGAACGAAAAAATTCGTACATTTGTAACTGTTTTTTTTTGTTGAATTGGTAATTTCCCGTGTCCCTTACAATGGTGCTTCTAAATGTGCTTCGAAAAAAATTTGTACATTCGTAACTTTTTTTTTGTTTCGTAACTTTTTTTTTTTCGATTTGTAATTTTCCGTGTTTCTATTGAACCAAAAAATTTGTACATTCGTAACTTTTTTTCGATTCGTAACTTTTTTTTTTTCGATTCGTTAATTATTAAAATGTAATAATAGCATACACATTACATAAAATTATGAATTATGCTCCAATTACGAATCTACGAATGTTACGAATGTACGAATAAATACGAATGCGTCCGAAAATTAAACTAACGAAAAAACGAATCAACGAAAAAAATAACTCTTACGAATGTACGAATCGTTACGAATACGAACACCGACGACTTACGAATGTACGAATCGTTACAAATCCGAACACCGCTGACTTACGAATGTAAGAATCGTTACGAATACGAACACCGACGACTTACGAATGTATGAATCGTTACGAATCAACGGAAACGAAAAAAACGAAACGAAAAAGAACAAATTTTTTTCGGAAACGAAAAAAACGAAACGAAAATAAACAAATTTTTTTGTTGTGCACATGTCTAATTCATAGTGTAAGGGGCACTGGTGTGTATTGTCCACCTACAGAATAAAGTTCCCCAGAAATATCCTTGCACAACCACTACCCATGTGAAAATTCCATCCAAAGAAAAAAAATTCTCCCTCCCAGCATGAATCCCCCTTCCTCTCTGAACTCATAAGACCCCCACTTGGTGTGGCACTAGCAAGAAATAGGGGAAGTACAGGTACACATAAACTTCCCTTCAGCTGTGTCATATTAAACTTTAGAGTTGAAAAGGATTTTAGGAGCAGTTCCTTTAGCTGTGGGTTGTAGCGCTGACAGGCAGGTGGGTGGGGCAAAAACTGACCACTACATAGGTCATTTTTAAAAATATAGTCACAGTGTCAGGCTTTTTTATCCACACAAGGAATCTTACAGGTAGAAAACATTCCTAAATTACATTTTACAATTAAATGCACATATATCAACTTATGGAAAGTGTTTTGTTCAGGTTTTTTGTTTAATTGGTGACATCAATATTCCCTTCCCTTGGATAATATATATATATTTTTTTTTAATAATTGGGACATTATAGTCTATCTCAGTTGCTACTGAGCAGAAACATGTAAGAAAATACAATGAATTTTGCTAAAATAATTTCAGTGCATATAAGTACAGTTAGGATGCTTTATTTTTTAACAAAACTTGTGGCGTTTCACTATAAAATTAGCTTGGCAGCATAGATAGATAGATATACAGTATTTATACACGTAGACATTCTGTCAGCTTATCTACCTGAGAACAAACTTGGTTACTTACTGTTCAGTTCTGTTTGCAGAGTAGAATTTATTTGTATAATTTACGTACATAATTCACTTTACATATACTTTACAGCCACAGACAGCCTTTATGTTTGTTGACATACCATTGGAATTTGTTGCCCCAAAGACTTTTTTTTCAAAACCGGAAACAAATCCATTAAATGTGTGCCAAATGCATTTACACACACTTTTATTTTGTGAACATAAACGCCTTCGGTTTGGACACAAATCAGTCAGTAAGCTTCGTAGACAGATTTAATCCTACCATTTTGTCAAACTATGTAAGCGTTTCTTAGTAGGAACACATTTGACACTGTTGGAAGAGACAAATCACGATCTCTTAATTCTACATGTTGAATGAAACAAATACAATCTAGTCTAGGCAGTGAATGGTAATTCTGTCTGATTTTGTTTTTTTTGTGTATGTGCAGCAGAGGACATGGCAGAGGACCCTGTTTTGAGATTGCCTTTATTCCCTGAAAGCTGAAGGAATTAGGCTGACGTTGAATACATTTGCGTTAACCTGACACATATCCTCTATTCTTCGATATATATCAGAAGACACAGTGCAATGAGAGGTCAATGTGCTCCAAATTATTCTGCCTGTGTGGTGACAGCATCTAGAATATTGAGTATCAAAGTAATTCTAGCTGGAGATAAACAGCCTCTAGCTTCTTTCTGAATATAACATCCATTTTAGCTGTGGAGTCCTCTTGGTGTAAGTGCTTCTGCCCAGATCATCCAAAAAAGGCCTTGTTCTAAATTTCCCATGCCTGATATAAAAAGATAAAGTACTGTGCAATGACACTTATATTGTGTATAAATTTTTTTTTTTCTCTGTTATAAAGTTTTCAATGCAGTAAGCATTTGTTTTTGTTTTCATTACATTTAAAATGCAAAAGGCTCACTTAACAATACTTTAACAGAAAAAGGGTCTGTACTTCAGCCATATGACTGTTTTACAACAGGGGGAGTCAGTACTGAGGAGTGGGTGCTAAGGACTAATTTCTTTGCTTTTCCCAAGCTGCACTTGGGCTTTAACTGACCGGACTGCGAAACGCTAAAATCTGCCATCGCTCTTTTGTATCCTTATTAAATGTTAATTTCTAGTCTAAAAAGTTAATCTTTGCCAACTTTGTTTTTAAACATATTGGATGCTAATATTCTGTGAACATAGATTGGCACTGCCTGTGTAACTGGTAACAACATTTTTTTCACCTATTAAGCACACCAAGAGGTGACAAGCATTTTGTATATTTGAAAGAATACTTATGAAGGTAGAATATGAATTTTATATAGCAAAGTGCTTCATAATTAGAAAATAGAACACTTATGGGAATTTGAGTGACCCAGTGGGGTTTATTTACTAAATGCAAATCCACTGGGCACTACAAGTGCGCTTGGAAGTGCAGTCGCTGTAGATCTCGGGGGAATATGCAAGGTAAATAATAAACAGTATTTTTGCTTGCACATGATTGGATGATTGAAATCAGCAGAGCTTTCCCTCATTTCATATCCTCCCCTTAGATCTACAGCGACTGCACTTCGAAGCACACTCCCAAGTGCACTTGAAGTGCACAGTGGATTTGGCTTTAGTAAATCAACTCCAATTAGCATTGTCACCAGTGTAATATTCAATGCCTCCCAACAGCCCTAGATTTCCTGGAACTGTCCTACATTCCAAAAAGATCTTGCTTTGCCTCGCTTAAATCCTATTGCTCTGTGCTGCAATCAAGCAACAGTAAATAATCCCCCTAACACTGTTCACACTACATCATTATTAGGGATGGGCCCGGTGTTTGATTCGAACCCATGTTCGAATCGAACATTGGCCGTTCGTCCGCTCGTCGAGTTCAGAACTCTGAGGGCCGTTGCATCAAATTTGTGTGATGCGAACGGTCCACAATGCACTGCGCTAGTCACAGTGCATTAATGGCTGATGATTGAGCCAGCAGCGAGGAGAGCAATAATTGGCCATAGGCAGGATGCCTGTGGCCAATTATGGCTCAGGTGGTTTAGTACACACCCCACTCTATATAAGGCCACTCCGCCGGCGGCCTCTTGTAGTGTGTTCCGGCGTTGAGGGAAAGAGTATTGCTAGGCAGGGACAGTCTACTGTACACTATATGTGAATCATTTCTGTGTGGGGAAAGTGTAGGGATAGAGGAAAAATAGGCAGGGATAGTGTATTCTTCTCAGCCTTTGCGTGTGGGGAAAGTGTAGGGATAGAGGAAAAATAGGCAGGGATAGTGTGTTCTTCTCAGGCATTTGCGTGTGGGGAAAGTGCTGTTCTCTACCAATACAGCCATATGCAGGAGTTAGTGTGTGTGCTATGTGAGTCTAGCACAGCACAGTATACAACCTGCACCTGTATCTTCCCTTCTGCCCTGTTGTCATCTAATCCAGCCATCTGCGACATGACATTAAAGCCGCAAGCAGTTTTAAATGGCTTCTTTTTTTCCTTTACAAATGTAATTTTGTGCAGGGACAGTTCTAAACACTGGAAACACATGTCACTTCACAGGCATACTTTAGACACCCCCCATGTACCATATTTAAAGGAATATTTCACTTTTTTTTTCACTTTATGCATCATTAAAATGAGTGCTCCAGAAAAAACGTCTGTTTTTAAAACTTCTGTTTGCATTGATACATGTCCCCTGGGGCAGGACCCGGGTCCCTAAACCTTTTTTATGACAATAACATGCATATTGGCCGTTATAATTAGCACTTTAGATTTCGAACGTTTGCGTCCATTGTAACTAATAGGGTTCTAACGTTCGTGCAAACTTTCGGTCCGGTTGCAGGTTCTGGCGCGAACCGAACCCGGGGGTGTTCGGCTCATCCCTAATCATTATGTTAGCAGAGTTGGTAAGTTAAAATAAAGAAACAAGTTTTCATGTACGTGTTACTGGAGCTTGAGAGGACAAGGATGACCTCTTGCACAATACCCCTGGTGGAGGAGACAGAAATTGCTAGGGCTAGGACAGCGCAGGTGCCAGGTAGTTGGTTCAGCAACCTTGGACTTGGAGATGCTGAGGTGGGATAAGCAAGTAAGGATGGGCCCGGTGCTCGATGCGAACCCACGTTCGCATCGAGCACCGGGCGTTCGCTCGCTCGGCGAGCCCAGAACTATTTTGGCCGCTCGATCACGTTCGTGTGATGCGAGCGGCCCCGCAATGCAGTGCGGCCGGCGCGGCCGACGCAGTGCATTGCTGGCTGATGATTGGCCAAGCATGCACTGTGACATGCTTGGCCAATCACAGCCCCGGAAACTCGAAGAGCCATAATTGGCTACAGGCAGGACGCCTGTAGCCAATTACAGCTCAGGGGCTGTAGTACACGCCCCCCCCTATAAAACGCCGCCACGCCGTCTGCGCCGGTCACATGCTGTCCGGCGCAGATTGAGCAGGCTGTTTCAGTGACACTCTGCAGCATTTAGATAGATAGAGAGATTCACTTGCAGAGATTGAGTTAGATAGATTCAGTTACAAAGATTGATTGACAAAGAGGGGCTTGTAGTGTGCTCGTGGCAGGCAGGCAGAGCTCCTATATTTTGTTACCAGAAGCACCTATAGGACTTGTAGTGTGTTCGTGGCAGGCAGGCAGAGCTCCTATATTTTGTTACCAGAAGCACCTATAGAACTTGTAGTGTGTTCGTGGCAGGCAGGCAGAGCTCCTATATTTTGTTACCAGAAGCACCATAGGACTTGTAGTGTGTTCGTGGCAGGCAGTCAGAGCTCCTATATTTTGTTACCAGAAGCACCTATAGGACTGGTAGTGTGTTAGTGGCAGGCAGGCAGAGCTCCTATATTTTTTACCAGGAAGCACCTATAGGACTTGTAGTGTGTTCGTGGCAGGCAGGCAGAGCTCCTATATTTTGTTACCAGAAGCACCTATAGGACTTGTAGTGTGTTTCGTGGCAGGCAGGCAGAGCTCCTATATTTTGTTCCCAGAGGCACCTATAGGACTTGAAGTGTGTTAGTCCCATTACACACACAGAGCTATATTTTCTTCCCAGAAGCACCTATAGGACTTGAAGTGTGTTAGTCCCATTACACACACAGAGCTAAATTTTCTTCCCAGAAGCACCTATAGGACTTGAAGTGTGTTAGTCCCATTACACACACAGAGCTATATTTTCTTCCAGAAGCACCTATAGGACTTGAAGTGTGTTAGTCCCATCACACACACAGAGCTATATTTTGTTCCCAGAAGCACTATAGGACTTGAAGTGTGTTAGTCCCATTACACACACAGAGCTATATTTTCTTCCCAGAAGCACCTATAGGACTTGAAGTGTGTTAGTCCCATCACACACACAGAGCTATATTTTGTTCCCAGAAGCACCTATAGGACTTGAAGTGTGTTAGTCCCATTACACACACAGAGCTATATTTTGTTCCCAGAAGCACCTATAGGACTTGAAGTGTGTTAGTCCCATTACACACACAGAGCTATATTTTCTTCCCAGAAGCACCTATAGGACTTGAAGTGTGTTAGTCCCATTACACACAAAGAGCTATACTTTGTTCCCAGAAGCACCTATAGGACTTGAAGTGTGTTAGTCCCATTACACACACAGAGCTATATTTTCTTCCCAGAAGCACCTATAGGACTTGTAGTGTGTTAGTGGCAGGCAGGCAGAGCTCCTATATTTTGTTACCAGAAGCACCTATAGGACTTGTAGTGTGTTCGTGGCAGGCAGGCAGAGCTCCTATATTTTGTTCCCAGAGGCACCTATAGGACTTGAAGTGTGTTAGTCCCATTACACACACAGAGCTATATTTTCTTCCCAGAAGCACCTATAGGACTTGAAGTGTGTTAGTCCCATTACACACACAGAGCTATATTTTCTTCCCAGAAGCACCTATAGGACTTGAAGTGTGTTAGTCCCATCACACACACAGAGCTATATTTTGTTCCCAGAAGCACCTATAGGACTTGAAGTGTGTTAGTCCCATTACACACACAGAGCTATATTTTGTTCCCAGAAGCACCTATAGGACTTGAAGTGTGTTAGTCCCATCACACACACAGAGCTATATTTTGTTCCCAGAAGCACCTATAGGACTTGAAGTGTGTTAGTCCCATTACACACACAGAGCTATATTTTCTTCCCAGAAGCACCTATAGGACTTGAAGTGTGTTAGTCCCATTACACACACAGAGCTATATTTTGTTCCCAGAAGCACCTATAGGACTTGAAGTGTGTTAGTCCCATTACACACACAGAGCTATATTTTCTTCCAGAAGCACCTATAGGACTTGAAGTGTGTTAGTCCCATCACACACACAGAGCTATATTTTCTTCCCAGAAGCACCTATAGGACTTGAAGTGTGTTAGTCCCATTACACACACAGAGCTATATTTTGTTCCCAGAAGCACCTATAGGACTTGAAGTGTGTTAGTCCCATTACACACACAGAGCTATATTTTCTTCCCAGAAGCACCTATAGGACTTGAAGTGTGTTAGTCCCATCACACACACAGAGCTATATTTTCTTCCCAGAAGCACCTATAGGACTTGAAGTGTGTTAGTCCCATCACACAGAGCTCCTCTATTTTCTTTGCATAAGCACCCACAGGACTTCTAGTGTGTTAGTGGCATCACACAGAGCTCCTATATATTCTTCTCAGCAGCACCCACAGGACTTCTAGTGTGTTAGTGGCATCACACAGAGCTCCTCTATTTTCTTTGCAGAAGCACCCATAGGACTTCTAGTGTGTTAGTGGCATCACACAGAGCTCCTATATATTCTTCTCAGCAGCACCCACAGGACTTCTAGTGTGTTAGTGGCATCACACAGAGCTCCTCTATTTTCTTTGCATAAGCACCCACAGGACTTCTAGTGTGTTAGTGGCATCACACAGAGCTCCTCTATTTTCTTTGCATAAGCACCCACAGGACTTCTAGTGTGTTAGTGGCATCACACAGAGCTCCTCTATTTTCTTTGCATAAGCACCCACAGGACTTCTAGTGTGTTAGTGGCATCACACAGAGCTCCTCTATTTTCTTGCAGAAGCACCCACAGGACTTCTAGTGTGTTAGTGGCATCACACAGAGCTCCTCTATTTTCTTTGCAGAAGCACCCATAGGACTTCTAGTGTGTTAGTGGCATCACACAGAGCTCCTATATATTCTTCTCAGCAGCACCCACAGGACTTCTAGTGTGTTAGTGGCATCACACAGAGCTCCTCTATTTTTTTGCAGAAGCACCCATAGGACTTCTAGTGTGTTAGTGGCATCACACAGAGCTCCTATATATTCTTCTCAGCAGCACCCACAGGACTTCTAGTGTGTTAGTGGCATCACACAGAGCTCCTCTATTTTCTTTGCATAAGCACCCACAGGACTTCTAGTGTGTTAGTGGCATCACACAGAGCTCCTCTATTTTCTTTGCAGAAGCACCCACAGGACTTCTAGTGTGTTAGTGCATCACACAGAGCTCCTCTATTTTCTTTGCAGAAGCACCCATAGGACTTC
This sequence comes from Lithobates sylvaticus, assembly GCA_028564925.1. Taxonomy (NCBI): domain Eukaryota; kingdom Metazoa; phylum Chordata; class Amphibia; order Anura; family Ranidae; genus Lithobates; species Lithobates sylvaticus. The sequence continues at coordinate 97,573,200 of CM053036.1, forward strand.
TAGTGTGTTAGTGGCATCACACAGAGCTCCTATATATTCTTCTCAGCAGCACCCACAGGACTTCTAGTGTGTTAGTGGCATCACACAGAGCTCCTCTATTTTCTTTGCAGAAGCACCCATAGGACTTCTAGTGTGTTAGTGGCATCACACAGAGCTCCTATATATTCTTCTCAGCAGCACCCACAGGACTTCTAGTGTGTTAGTGGCATCACACAGAGCTCCTCTATTTTCTTTGCATAAGCACCCACAGGACTTCTAGTGTGTTAGTGGCATCACACAGAGCTCCTCTATTTTCTTTGCATAAGCACCCACAGGACTTCTAGTGTGTTAGTGGCATCACACAGAGCTCCTCTATTTTCTTTGCAGAAGCACCCATAGGGACTTCTAGTGTGTTAGTTGCATCACACAGAGCTCCTATATATTCTTCTCAGCAGCACCCACAGGACTTCTAGTGTGTTAGTGGCATCACACAGAGCTCCTCTATTTTCTTTGCAGAAGCACCCATAGGACTTCTAGTGTGTTAGTGGCATCACACAGAGCTCCTATATATTCTTCTCAGCAGCACCCACAGGACTTCTAGTGTGTTAGTGGCATCACACAGAGCTCCTCTATTTTCTTTGCATAAGCACCCACAGGACTTCTAGTGTGTTAGTGGCATCACACAGAGCTCCTCTATTTTCTTTGCATAAGCACCCACAGGACTTCTAGTGTGTTAGTGGCATCACACAGAGCTCCTCTATTTTCTTTGCAGAAGCACCCATAGGACTTCTAGTGTGTTAGTGGCATCACACAGAGCTCCTCTATTTTCTTTGCAGAAGCACCCATAGGACTTCTAGTGTGTTAGTGGCATCACACAGAGCTCCTATATTTTCTTCTCAGCAGCACCCACAGGACTACCGACTACAATGGCTGGAAGACCGCCAAGGGGAGGCAGAGCGTGCAGAGCCAAGAACACAGGGCAGGCAGGCTCTGTTTCTAGTGGACGTGGCCGTGGACGTGGTCGTGCATCGTCATCAGCACGTGGCCATGGGACACGCGCGTCTTTGTTTTCGGCAGCTGGACATGTGGAGCCGCATCATGCTGAAGGCTTGGTAGAATGGATGACCAAGCCCTCCTCATCCTCCTCATCCTCTCTCACCCAGGCTCAGGGTACTGACAGAGCATCATCAGCCACCCCTTCCCTAGACCCACCATGTCCTCCTGAGGAGTCCCCCGAACTCTTTGAGCACAGTGTTGGGTACATGCTCCAGGAGGATGCCCAACGATTCGAAGGCTCGGATGACGATACCCAGCTTGAGGAATCTGGCAGTACAGTTCCACCAGCTGCAGCTTACTGCCAGGTTTGCTCTAGTGGTGAAGAGGGAGGGGATGATGAGGTCACTGACTCCACGTGGGTGCCTCAAGGGAGAGAGGATGAGGAGGAGGACGAGGAGGAGGAGGATGCGGCGTCACATGTCCAACGAGGCAGGATGCCCCCTGGAGGCCAGGTAGAGGCCAGCACAGCAACTGTACAACACCGCAGAGCTCCGCCTGTGCAGGGCGCTGCCTCTGCACGTTATCAGAAAAGTTCTTTGGTGTGGGCCTTTTTTGAGACGAGTGCAGCAGATCGCACCACTGCTATTTGCAATATTTGTCTCAAGCGTATCTCGCGTGGCCAAAACATCAGCCGCTTGGGCACGACAAGCATGACCAGACATATGGCGACCTGCCATGCAGCTCGTTGGCAGGCACACATAAAAGACCCACACCAAAGAACTAAGCGGACCTCTCCTTGCTCCTCCTCAGCTGGGATCTCCATCCCCACTACACCTTCAGTCCTCTCTGAAAGCTGCTCTGAGAGGACTGAAGGTGTAGAATTCGGTGTGTCACAACCAAGTACTTGCAGTACACCGACGTCCGAATGCAGCAGGCAAATTTCCCTGCCCCAGCTGCTGGACCGTAGAAAGAAGTACACTCCCAGCCATCCACATGCCCAGCGGTTGAATGCTAGCCTTGCTAAATTGCTAGCACTTCAACTGCTGCCTTTTCAGTTGGTAGACTCGGCCCCCTTCCGTGAGTTTGTTCAATGTGCGGTTCCTCAGTGGCAGGTTCCCAAACGCCACTTTTTCTCGCGGAAGGCGATTCCGTCTCTCTACCGGCATGTGGAGGGCAATGTCCATGCCTCGCTGGACAGGGCGGTCATCGGTAAGGTGCATATTACCGCTGACTCATGGTCCAGCAGGCATGGACAGGGACGGTACCTTTCTTTCACGCCCATTGGGTCACTCTATTGGCAGCTGGGAGGGATGCAGGACAAGGTGCAGTAGTGTTGGAGGTTGTTCCGCCACCACGCCTCCAAAACGCGACTACTGCTACTGGTTGTGACACACCTCTCTCCTCCACCCCCTCCTCTTCTTCTTCCTCCAGTGCTCTGTCCTTGGAACCAGCGGTGCTCCGTAGGCGTACAAGGGGCTACGCAAGTACGCAGGCAAAAAGATGCCATGCCGTGCTTGCGCTGGTGTGTTTGGGGGACAGGAGCCACACTGGGCCAGAGGTTCTGGCAGCTCTGCAGGGGCAGGCCGAGAGGGGGTTGACGCCACGTCAGCTTAAGCCAGGAATGGTCGTTTCTGACAATGGCACCAACCTCCTCTCCGCCCTGCGACAGGGGCAGCTCACCCATGTGCCCTGCATGGCTCACGTCCTCAACCTGGTGGTGCAGCGGTTCTTGGGCAGGTTCCCAGGCTTACAGGATGTCCTGAGGCAGGCCAGGAAAGTCTGTGTGCATTTCCGCCGATCTTATAATGCCAGTGCTCGGCTGACTGAGCTGCAAAAGGAGCTGAACCTGCCCAAGAACCGCCTAATATCTGACATGCCCACCAGGTGGAACTCAACGTTGGCCATGCTGCAGCGACTGCACACGCAGCAGAGGGCCATCAATGAGTACCTTTGCGACTACGGCACCAGGACAGGTCAGGGGAGCTTGGTTTTTTTTCCCCACGTCAGTGGAGCATGATCAGGGATGCATGCACTGTCCTCTCACCATTTGAGGAGGCCACGAGGATGGTGAGCAGTGACAGTGCATGCATCAGTGACACTGTCCCTCTTGTCCACCTGTTGGAGCATACGCTGCGTGGGATAATGGACAGGGCACTTGAGGCAGAACAGAGGCAGGAAGAGGAGGACTTCCTTGCCTCTCAAGGCCCCCTTTATCCGGACAGTGTTCCTTCTGTCCCACCCATCACACAGGAAGAGGATGAGGAGGAGGAGGAGGAGGAGGAGGAGGAGGATTGTGTGAGCATGGAGGTGGAGCCTGGCACTCAGCATCAGCAGCAGCAGTCTTTTAGGGATGATGTACAGTCCCAACAAGCCAGTGGACTTGTACGTGGCTGAGAGGAGGTGGCTGGCGATCATGTCATCCTCAGTGACCCAGAAGACTCCGGACCGAATGCCTCAGCTAACCTACGCTGCATGGCCTCCTGATCCTGCAAAGCCTGCGGAAGGATCCTCGTGTTCTTCGGATCAAGGAGAGGGACCATTACTGGCTGGCCACTCTCCTTGATCCGCGGTACAAGGGTAAGGTTGCGGACCTTATCTTGCCGTCGCAGAGGGAGCAGAGGATGAGACATCTCAGGGAGGCCTTGCAGAAAGGTCTGTGCAACGCGTTCCCAGAAACTGGGAGGCTACAAACTCCTGGTCCTGGGCGACGAGTTGCTGAGGCTTCGGTCAGTGGCAGAAGGAGCGGTGGGGAAGGTGGACGACGAGTTTGCTGAGGCTTCGGTCAGTGGCAGAAGGAGCGGTGGGGAAGGTGGACGTCTGAGCTATGGCCTGTCCTGCCTCCAGCGTTCTTTCCGAACGCACATTCAGTGCTGCTGGAGGATTTGTGACTGATCATAGGGTGCGCCTGTCCACCGCCTCGGTTGATCGACTGACATTCATCAAAATGAATCAGTCTTGGATCACCACCAGCTACCAGGCACCTGAGGCGGATATAACCGAATAAATTTTTAATGTCACATCCCTTCAAGACTGCCTATGCTGATGCTGAGTGACTGTCCTCTTATGTTCACTGACTATCCTCTTCCTCCTCCTCAATGATCCATGCCACAGCACCAGTGCCTAAGGCACAATTTTTCAGCCCCTGTTTAACAGGGGCGTGTACTTACAATTTTTTTAAAAAAATGCTTCGCAACACGTGTGACTGCTGTGCTCCAAGTACAGTCTCTGTGAGGGCCGTGTTGCAGTGTTGTGGCACCAGCACCAGTGCCTAAGGCACAATTTTTCAGCCCCTGTTTAACAGGGGCGTGTACTTACAATTTTTTAAAAAAATGCTTCGCAACACGTGTGACTGCTGTGCTCCAAGTACAGTCTCTGTGAGGGGTTGCAGTGTTGTGGCACCAGCACCAGTGCCTAAGGCACAATTTTTCAGCCCCTGTTTAACAGGGGCGGGTAATTACAAATCTTGATCTAATAGTTCACAGCAGGGCCCATTCCTGCGCCCACCAAGAGTAACTATGAGGGCCTGCAGTCTTGTGGCAACACCGTCCACCACCACCGCCAAAGGCCCAATTTTTCTGCCCTGTTCATCAGGTGCTTGCAATTACAAATCTTGATCTAATAACTCACAGCAGGGCCCATTCCTGCGCCCACCAAGAGTAACTATGAGGGCCTACAGTCTTGTGGCAACACCGTCCACCACCACCGCCAAAGGCCCAATTTTTCTGCCCTGTTCATCAGGTGCTTGCAATTACAAATCTTGATCTAATAACTCACAGCAGGGCCCATTCCTGCGCCCACCAAGAGTAACTGTGAGAGCTTACAGTCTTGTGGCAAAACCGTCCACCACCACCACCACCACCACCCCCAATTTTTCTGCCCTGTTCAACAGGTGCATGCAATTACAAATCTTGATCTATTAACTCACAGCAGGGCCCATTCCTGTGCCCACCAGTCTTGTGGCTACACCAACATCTAATAGGGCAAATTTCTGCAGAGTATATACGCCAGGCCCCTACTTTCAAACATCCAACTTACAAACGACTCCTACTTGCAAATGGAAAGAGAAAACAGGAAGTGAGAGGAAATCTACCCCTAGGAAGGGAAATTCTATCCTGTTAGATTTAATTTGGGAAAAAGGTATCTCCTCTCTACTGATACTTTATCACCAATCCTTGTTTCAATTAAAACCCCACTTTTCCAAAAACATTTGTCATTGGGACGGAAAGTGAGGTGACATGTTCTGAACAGATGTGCAAAGACAGCAAATGTTACAGGGGTGATAACCCCTCCCTATGTTCTCCAAAAAGCTTAAAAATAGATTTTTTTGGGATGGAGCTACACTTCATAATGTACCTGTTCAGATTCTACTTAAGATCAAACCTAAAGCCGCAAGTGGTTTTAAATGGCTTCTTTTTTTCCTTTACAAATGTCATTTTGTGCAAGGACAGTTCTAAACACGGGAAACACATGCCACTTCACAGGCATACTTTGGACACCCCCCAGGTACCATATTTAAAGGAAAATGTCACTTTTTTTTTTTCACTTTATGCATCATTAAAATGACTGCTCCCGAAAAAACGTTAGTTTTTAAAAGTTCTTTTTGCATTGATATATGTCCCCTGGGGCAGGACCCGGGTCCCCAAACCTGTTTTATGACATTAACATGCATATTGGCCGTTGTAATTAGCACTTTTGATTTCGAACGTTCGCGTCCATTATAACGTATAGGGTTCGAAAATTCGCGCGAACTTTCGGTCCGTTCGAAGGTTCTGGTTCGAACCGAACCCGGGGGTGTTCGGCTCATCCCTATAAGCAAGTAGTCAAGTCACAAGCCAAGTTTCGTAACAGCCAGTCAGATTGGTACAGAATCACGATCAGAGTCCAGGTCAGACAGGCAGAGCTGGCAGCAATGTACAAAATCAGCAGACAGGATCTTAGTCACACCCCCAGGCTAAGGTCAGTAACATGAATCAGGCAAGGGAAATCCAAAGAAAAGTCAGACATAGCCAGGTCAGTAACAGGATAAAGCAGTCTTTCAGGAACACAAGTCGCAAGGTAAAGCTGGAGACCACCCAGCAATGATACTAGGCAGGCTTCTGATTTAAATAGGCCACTGGTTGCCAGGATATATGGGTGTGCACTGTGACACATTACAGCCCATGAATGTACATGTTCTCCTTCTTGCAAGTCCAGTTATACATCTATGCTTTGTGAAAATTAACATAGACAGCCTTAGGTTCCTGACACAAGTCTGTCAAGTTCTGCCTGCGTGTGTGTTTGTGCTGCTATTAAATACCAAATCCCTGAGTACTGAGAAACACATTTAAAAGTTTTTTAATTCATAGACACTCTCCTCTGACCTCAATAACTGTAGAAGGGAGTTCCATATTTTTACTGCTCTTATAGTAAAGAACCCCTTACACAGTTTAACAACTTCTCATCCAACTTCATTGTTTCCTACTTGGAGACGCTAGATTAAATCGTTTTCTTCCAATGCTACAGTCACCATTGAAAAATGTGTATATTACAATCAAATCACTTCTTAAGCACCTCTTCTCCAGGGAGAATACGTTCAACCTTTGTAGTTGTTTCTCATAACTGAGGTCCTCAAGCCTCTTTTTAGTTTTGTTGCAATTCTCTGGACTCCCTCCAAATCAAGAACTTCCTTTCTGGTGACCAAAATTGCACGGTATACTCAAGATGTGGCTAAGCCAGAGTTTTGTAAAAAGGTACAATTCTAGTTTTATCTCCTAAATAAATACCCTTTGTATTGCAGGATAGTAGTCTATCAGGTGATCTATAAGGCCTCCCAGATTATTTTCCATCCCCTATTCCCCAAAGCCCCCCCTCTCCCCTAGTGAGTAACTTGCATGCACATCTTTCATTTTTCAATATTGAACCTCATCTGCCATATAGCTCTCCATCCCTCTATTTTATCTATCTCTACTTGTGAAGTTGCTATATCCTGATGTGAAGTTATTGTCCTGCTTATCTTTGTATCATCAGCAAACACTGAGATTGAACAAATTTGCAACTTTTTTACCACATTTTTTAATGGCAACAATGCTTTATAAAGTACACCGAAAAATTCAAATGAATGTCTTCTCACAAAGGACTTTGGAGCCCGATCATCCCTACCACACTTATGCAAGCACACACTATAGGGCCAGTTTGGTCAGACACCAATGATCTTTTCAGTGTGTTTTTTGATTGTGGAAGAAACCATAAAATTGGAGGGGCAAACACAGGGAGAACATACATACTCCATGAAGATGGCATGTCTGATGGAAAGCTAAGCTAGAACCTCTTAGTGGCAAGAGTATTAACCACTTCACCTCTCACACCTGTAGACCAGAACATTTTTTTTACATTTCAGCTATGGGCCTGTTTATTCAGCAATAATTTTTACATTATTTAAAGTAATACCTATTGTATATATATTTTTTGTGATGCTGTCTTGCATACATCATTTTTTATGCAATCTATAGGCAGAAAAGTAACCAAAAAAATGCAGGTTTTTCTTTATTGCTCAGTCTTAGTTTAAAAAAAAAAGTTGTATTAGGTTGGATAAAAAAGTAAATGCTATTCTTGGCTAATAAAATAGCATATGTATATAGCATTGTGCACTACTGTTTACCCTAAACCACTGCTTGCGATAGAATTTCTCTAGGTGGTTTCTGATAGAATGTCTCTTGGTGGTTTCTGGTGGGAAGTATAAAAACCCTTAACCAGCTTGCTTTTAAATCAGTGCATACCAATTAGCAATGTCTTTTTGTCTTTTGTAGTTTGTAGTAAAGTCAAAAAAGTTAAGCACATATTGTGATTAATATGTTCCTCTGCTTTGTGCATCAGTTCCCAAATTTTAAATCTTCAGTGACCGAAGGAAAAAAAGACCAAAGTTTCTTATTCTCCTCAAGTCCTGCAATGACCCACTGTAGTTTAATGTGATCTTATCTGTGAAATGCTGTTATTGTAAGCACTGTGGAATACTGTACAAAGAAAGCTAGAGTCTCATTGCACTTCTGCACTCAGGCAGTAGAATTCTTATCACATTCAGAATATTAAGCTGCATTCCATAATCCAATTCACTTGCTTTGCCTGCCTCCCAGACATTGTTTAAATTATACTTCCTAAAAATGTGTCCTAGTTATATACAATTTGTCATGCCAGCTTACAGATTTTGTTTTTCACATAATCAAAATGAAAGGGATATATGCACATGTTTTTTGCTTTTAAGAACAATATAAGAAAAAGCGATGGATATTTGAGAGGATCTTATAAGAACAGAATAAAGTAACAGCAGCATAAAAACCTACACTGATGCTGTAAGTGCTGATTTATGTTGACAAAGGGTAAAGCAATTATCTTCCTAGCAAACAGACAATCTCTAGTTGTGATTTTCCTGGTTCACCTTAAAAAAAAAAGAAAAATACAAGCCACAGTTGCATCCAACTAGAATAGGTGACCCAGACCCTTGAGACATGGCCCTGCTGGTTGGTCTACAGAGACTCACCTATGTTCAAAAGCCTAACCCAACAATAATTCGAGACACCTTTTTATTACTGTAAGATTTAAAACATCCTATCTGTATTTCCAACAGCTTCTTCTACTCATATGTTGTTGTACCTCACTTGAGACCTTCTGCTTCCTCCATTATACCTAATGCAAAATAGATTTAGTTAATATGAAATATGTCCACAGGGAGTACCTATTGCCATCTCATCCTTGTCCTCTCATACTTTTCCCATGTATATTACTGTTCTTCACTTATTGTACCTCACCGTTCCTGTGTTTTACTATACATTAAAATCCTAGGTGTTTTGTCCTATATATTACAAACACAATAACCGGGACACAGTGCTATCTCATGTATACTACTTTTGGTTGTCAGAATGTTTTATTTTTTACAAATGCAACATGAGGACAAACATCTGTTACTCAGAATTAAATGTATCCCTCTTCCTTCCCACATAACACCCCCGCCTTTTTTTTTTTTTACAATCATTACTGATGTGATGTTATGTATCACTATTGTAACACAATCTAAACTTTAATAAAAAAGAGATAAAAAAGTCACCATCTCATTGATTGCTATGGATCATAGTCAATAATAACAATGAAACAATTTAAATACTGTGTTCAGTAAGAATTTTTTAGTTATTATTGCAGTGTTTAAGCTTCGTTTTTGCTATTCTAATAAACAAAGATTTGTAGATTAGAGCAAGCTTTCATTGCAGAGTAATTACACTTTATCTCTCAAGGTGTAGGCTACCGTACCCAGAGCGTAAATTATTTCCAGTTCTATGAATCATAGGCTTTCATTGTTAAAAGGAGAAGCAATTTAGAACCATTGGGTGGTGCTGCAAAAAAGGTAGAAGAGCCTGCATATGTACTTAGCAAATATGGCTTCTTCCATGTACATATGTAATTAAAAATTATACATAGAAATACATAATAATTTAATTATTTACATCAAACTGATTTATTTTACATCTAAATGGAATATATAGGTTTATGATTAAGCTCCCAGGGCTGGGGGGGTGCGGGGTGAAACACATTGGGGACGTGGCCTGGTGGGAGGCCAGGCTGAAGTTGTCTCTCTTATCACACAACTCTGTTGATTCTCTCCTCCTTTATTTTTTTTTAACATGGCTGAATTTACGTTTTGTCCAAGATAATGATTATCAAATGTGATAAGGTACTGAAACTGGGTGGCACCGTAACCCCCCCAAACAAAAAATGTCACTTTTGAAATTAAAAAGATCCTGTAACCTATAGCAATATTTTAAAGGCAAGAAATGGTTAATTATTTTCCAAGCATCAAACAGATGTCCTATCAGATGGCAAAGAAACGGCTCTAGTATATTGGCAAAAAAGACAATTATATAAGTGACAAGGAAATTGCAAATAAAACTAAAAAAATCGTACTGCTGTTATTACCTAATTGAGAAAATTCAACAGGAAAACACCAGGAATCACTTACTTGGCCTATATGAACCTATGTTTAGAATAAGGGTATTTCAGTTTTATTTCTTCTGTTTTTCCTGCTAGGCATTCAGTGCCGCACATAAAACAAATGTCAACATCTGCCTTTTATAACCTTATTAATGTACAAAACAAAGGCTCAAAAAGCATTTAATGGGTTTGTGATAGATAAAAAAAACAAGCTTTCACTTTGTGGGAAGGCTCTTTCTCTGATAAACGATTTTTAAGCATTAAAATAGAAGAAAAAGAGAACATGTTTATTTCTGATAATTATACTGGTAACGCTGATGTGTTTTTGTTTGTGTTTGCCATGAAGCAAAGAAAACTAGTTGTACTGTATTTTTTTTTAAACCATCATTGATGATGGAATGCCTTGTATGTTTACCAGCTATATTCTGCTTTATTTTCCAATGGACTGTATAGCATGTGTATGAACAGTTAGAGAAAATAAAAAGCGTAGTGTTAATTTTTACCCAACAGTACCAAGCTACAGTTGCATTTGCAGTTGGCAGTACCTTCATTTTCCTGTTATCCAGTACATCACCATTGACATAATTTCACTAACACAAAAAGGTATATGAACATTTGTGTGTTCTGGTGCTGGTGTCTTCTCATTTACAGCCTGACAAATTCCAGAGATTCCAGAAGATCATAACTTTCTTGTTTGACCCTCATGCGTACTACAAACCTCTGTACCTTGTGGCTATTTATTCAGAGGCCGCTTATATTCTGTCAGCTGCATAGTTATCATAAAAAAATTATGGGAGGGGGAGAGAAGTGCAACAACCATAGTGTAGCATGTAAAGTGTAATTTTAATAGAATTTTTTTTAAAAGCACTCACAAAGATAAAATAGAGCTCAGCATGATAGTCAGGTAGCCCCTGGAACAAACATCAGACACGCAACCAGGATGCCTTGCTTTGGCCACAGAAAAGGGAGCAGAGATGAAATGGAAGCAGGGAACCGCTGTCACTGGAAAGCCAAAGCCATGGATCGAAGACAGGACCCAGGGTATGAAGCTACCTTATGTAGTAGGGAAATGCTGGAGCTGGAACTGGAACACGTTTCAAAGCAATCTTGCTTCTTCAGCCTGTCTAAAAATGAGCTACCCACCAGCATTTATATGATCAGGAAGAGGCAGGTCCCAGGGAGCCAGCACACACCCTCTCAAGCATTGATTACCAGAGCCCTGTGTTCCATCCATGGCTTTGGCTTTCCAGCAACAGCGGTTCCCTGCTTCCAATCCACCACCACTCCCTTGCTGGTGGCCAAGGCAAGGCCTTTTGGTTGCATGTCTGATCTCGGTCCCAGAGGTTCCGGACTGTCATGCTGAGCTCTATTTTATCTTTTTGAGTGCTTTTTTTTCATTTTCTATTAAAATTACACTTGGCATGCTACACTATGATGTTACACTTCTTTCCCCCTTCCAACTTGTTGTCTCCTACAGCCACACAGCATACCCATGCTGGAACAAATCAGCACTTCCAGAGTTAGATTAGTAGTGTGTTGTAGAGCACTCTGGGCTACCTGCAGCATCTAGCTTACATAAGCTTCATCTGTCATTTCGTTTTGTATTGTATCGTACAGTTTTACATTGTTTTACATTGCTTCACACTTGTAAACTCACATCTAGCTCATCAGGGCACCGATTTCTGACTAACACATCTGTGTATAGAGGTGGTTTCAGTTCAAGGGGTTGGTGCGCTGTGATTATTCTGGGTGTTCCCACCTTTGATATTTTCTCGCATAGGTATCATAGTGGCTAAAAAAAAATATAACCGACCAAAGCCATATCCTTTGATCACCACCTAAAAGTATTGCCTGCTAACTTGTGGTAATAAAACTATTTTCAGATACTGATAATAAAACACGTTGAAGTATACAATTTTTTACACCTTTGAAATAAAATATCTACAAGGTTTATTAGTTCATATTTGTGTCATCATATGATTTCTTTAATACTGTATATTGCACTGTATCAAATAAATACTTTGGCAAAAGAATATTATACAAGTGTTTTGTGGCAATCTTTATACTTCACTTATTAATCAAATATACTACAGAGATAATTTGGTTTTCTGGTTGTGCAGTAGATGTCAAATACAATCAGTGGGGCTAGACTGCTAAGAAAATGCATTTATTTGAAAAAGTGTAGCATGATCTCAGCTCACTCTACTTTTACTGCTGCATGATTTCTAAAGGGAAATAAAGCACATAGCACTTCTTATAAAGTTACTATAGAAACAAATACTGTGGATATAAATATCATAGAAAACTCCCATATACCTTTACATTTTCCCCTGGAGCTTGAGAAATCAAAATTGTGGTTTCTAGGCTTCTAGACATCATTCCAACTTTCCCTTTGGTTTTCAGTCTGAAGAAACTCTAATGCCCCGTACACACGAGCGGATGGATGTTTTTTTCGACGGAATTCCGCTTAAGCTTGGCTTGCATACACATGGTCACACAAAAGTTCTCCAGAACGCGGTGACGTACAATACTACGTTGAGCCAAGAAAATTAAGTTCAATGCTTCTGAGCATGCGTCAAATTGTTTCTGAGCATGCTTAGGAATTTTGCGTGACAAAATTGCTACAAACAGTCGGAATTTCCAATTGTAACTTTTTCCGTCAGAAAAAAAGAGAACCTGCTCTCAGTCATTTGCTGGCAGAAATTCTGCCAGAAAAAGTCCGATGGAGCATACACACGGTGGAAATTTCCGACCAAAAGCTCACATAGGACTTTTGCTGGCGGAATTTCCGATCGTGTGTACGGGGCGTTAGACTTTATTCACACTTATACATAGCAGTATTGCACAGCATTTGTGCATACATTTGATGTTCCATTTTTATATAAAATGGCACCCCAATGCACAGAATAGTAGGGGGTCTATGCATACAACGACTACTGCTGTGGGAATGTGTTAATCATTAGCATAAGCACCATAAATGTTTCCTGTATTGTTTGTATTATAATTATATCCTGTGACTGTCAGCTTTATCTAGTGGCCATATGTGGTATTTTCCTGAATTACCTCAATAAAAAAAAGACCTCATTATGGCAACTAAATAAAGATGACTAGCATAGGATATTAATCCACACAATAAGGCAAACATATGTATTGCCTCTGTGAATGCTTAACCACTTTCAGACCGGACCAATTTGCAGCCAAAGGACCAGGCCCCTTTTTGCGATTCGGCACTGCGTCGCTTTAACTGACAATTGCGCGGTCGTGCGACGTGGCTCCCAAACAAAATTGACGTCCTTTTTTTCCCACAAATAGAGCTTTCTTTTGGTGGTATTTGATCGCCCCTGCTGTTTTTATTTTTTGCGCTATAAACAAAAATAGAGCGACAATTTTGAAAAAAATGCATTATTTTTTATTTTTTGCTATAATAAATATCCCCCAAAAATATATAAAAAAACATTTTTTTTCCTCAGTTTAGGCCGATACGTATTCTTCTACATATTTTTGGTAAAAAAAATCGCAATAAGCGATTATTGATCGGTTTGCGCAGAAGTTATAGCGTTTACAAGATAGGGGATAGTTTTATAGCATTTTTATTAATAATTTTTTTTTATTATTAATGGCAGAGATCTGCGATTTTTTTTTGTGACTGCGACATTATGGCGGACACATCGGACATTTTTGACACATTTTTGGGACCATTGTCATTTTTACAGCAATTAATGCATTTAAATGCATTGATTTCTGTATAAATGACACTGGCAGTTTAGGAGTTAACCACAAGGTGGCAGTGTAGGGGTTAAGTAGGCCTAGGGGTGTTTTTTTTTTACTGTGGGGGGGGCGTGGCTGTCAGCTAGTGAATGCTGATCTCTGCTCCAATCCCAGGGAGCAGAGATCGGCGTCACTAGTTGCTAGGCAGAACGGGGAGATGCTGTTTATCTCGGCATCTCCCCGTTCAGCCGCTCCGTGAGACGATCGCGGGAGTCCCCGCGGCGATCGAGTCCGCGGGGACCGCGGCCGGACTCACGGGGGTCCCGACCGGCGCGGGAGCGCGCCGCTCCCGGCGCGCTCCCGATGGCACGGACAGGCTAAAGGAGGGACGTATATATACGCCCTCCTGCCTGTACGTGCCATTCTGTCGACGTATATCGTCGTGCGCCGGTCGGCAAGTGGTTAAAGAGGAAGTAAACTCTCCCACTTTCAGTCCATTATAATAAGTAATTATCAAACTATAGCCACTGTAATCCAGCCCAAATCACATATTACTTACTGTTTAAAGAAGCTTTAAAAAACTTGTTTCCAGGGGTAAGGTTCAAAGGTTAACCCTTTGATTGCCCCTAGGGTTAACCCCTTCCCTGCCATTGTCATTTATACAGTGATCAGTGTATTTTTTTAAGCATTGATCACTGTATTGGTGTCACTGGTCCCCAAAAAGTGTCACTTAGGGTCAGATTTGTCCGCCGCTATATCGCAGTCCTGCTAAAAATCGCTGTTTAAACCTGAAGAGGAAGCCCGGACAGCTTATTCTGTTGAAAAACAAGATCGCTAGGAGAAAATAAAGGAAAGGACTAATGCAGCCATCACATCTAAGAATTGGTACTGAGCTTAAAGTTATGAGTCGCACAACGCCAGGAGTGTTTGGAGAACCCATGCAGCCATTTATTTAAAGCTTACCTGATGATCTTCATACAAGCAAAGGCCTTGGCTGGGCTAAAGCCATCTGCCTGGTTTTGCTCACCAGCTGGTAAGCAAGTTTTTCTTAAGTTGGTGGCACAATTTGTTGATCAAGCTCACTTTGTTTACCTACAAGCAATTGTTTTCTGGTTTAAACCTTAAAATAGGGCAGCTTCTCCTTCCTACAATGCTTTTATGGCTGCTTTTTAGTTTTAGTGGTGATTTTGGATTAGTTTAGTGTCTTTTGAATTTTATTTCGTATGCATTTTATATTGAGGGAGTTTCATCCTGATGGTCATTTATTTGCATTGGTAAGGGTGGAGTTTTTATTTTTTTAGTATTAACATTATTGTTATAGAGTATTTCATAATTTAGTGAATATGGGAGATAATCTGCACATTTTTATTCATATATAGTTTTATTCACAGATATACACAGTCAGTAGCTGGAATTTCACACAATTTTTAAAAATACACAATTGTAAATAGGTAAGGTTCATTTGTTTTGGGATCATTCTGAAAAATTTCATTTTTTTCTCTTTCATTTATCAAATCATCATCGATTATCAATCATCATATCATTATCAATTAAATGCATTTTTTTTTCCTAAATACTATGGGGTCAATTCACTAAACTAAGTCCAATTCACAGAAAAAAATAGTGATTATGCGGTATTTACCCCCAAAAAAGTGCTGGTAAATACAGCATAAAAAGCTCTTCACAAATGCACCAGAGCATTAACCGCGCCATAGCCAAATGACAGTTACATTGCCATACATAGCCATACACAGCCATACTCAGGCATACCCAGCCATTCTCAGCCAAACCCAGCCATACCCAGCCATACTCAGTCATACCCAGTCGTACCCGACCGTACTTAGCCATACTCATTAATGCTCAGTCATTCCATCCATACTCAGCCATCCTCATCCACGGCTCATCCATCCCCATTCATGCTCATTCATGCCACATCAGTTCTCATCTATGCCACATCATGCCACTAGAGTGCCTCACAAAAGTGTAATAGGTAGTTAAATTAGATTTGACATTTATGCCCCTAGAACACCTGATGGTGCTCCCTGCATGTTGGGCCTCTGTATGTGGCCAGACTGTGTAAAAGTCTCCCACATGTGGTATTGACTCAAGAGGAGTAGGAGAATCTATTTTGGGGTGTCATTTTTGGTATGTACATGCCATGTGTTAGAAATATTGTATAAATGGACAACTTTGTCCATAGATTATACATTGGGTTGTTTTCTTTCCAAAATTGGGTAATTTTGTTGGGCGTTTCCATTGTCCTGGTGCTGCAGGGCCTTCAAAAGTGTAAGAGGTAGTCAAGGAATTATATGTGTAATTTATGCTCAAAGAACGCCTGATGGTGCTCCCTGCATGTTGCGCCTCTGTATGTGGCCACTCTGTGTAAAAGTCTCACACATGTGGTATCGCCATACTCAGGAGGAGCATCAGAATATGTTTTGGGGTGTAATTTGTGGTATGTATATGCTGTGTGTGAGAAATAACCTGCTAATATGACAATTTTGTGGGGGAAAAAAAGAAAAAAAAATTGTGGGAAAAAATTACAACTTTAAAAAACTCACCATGCCTCTTACTGAATACCTTGGAATGTCTACTTTCCAAAAAGGGGTAATTTGGGGAGTATTTTTACTTTCCTGGCTTGTCTCAAGAAATGAGATAGGCTGTCAGTACATCAGGTGTGATCAATTTTCAGAGATTGGCACCATAGCTTGTGGACTGTATAACTTTCACAAAGACCAAATAATATGCACTCATTTTGGTTATTTTTACCACAGATATGTAGCAGTATAAATTTTGGCCAAAATTTATGAAAAAAATGACTAATTTGCAAAATTTTATATCAGAAACAAAGTAAAATGCATTTTTTTTAAAGAATGTTTGGTCTTTTTTCTTTTATAGCGCAAAAAAAAAAAAAACAGCGTTGATTAAATACCACCAAAAGAAATCTCTATTTGTGTGAAAAAAAGGACAAAAATGTCATATAGGTACAGTGTTGCATGACTGAGTAATTGTCATTCAAAATGTGAGAGCATCGAAAACTGAAAATTGGTCTGGATAGGAAGGGGGTTTAAGTGCCGAGTTGTTAAAAAGCATGTGGTAATTACCACCAGGGTAACGGTATTGCATGTAGTATTTGTCAAAAAACAGCCTGATGGTGCTCCCTGACAGATCTTCCACCCCTATGTAAATGAGTATCGGGTACATCGTACCCCTACCCTTTCACCAAAAAAGTGTCACAAGGTAATAAAAAAACACACAGACCGTGTAAATAAAATCAAAAATCAAAAAATAGTGTCCCATGATGTGAATCCCCCATCAATTACGCTGCCGCCAGACCCAAAAAAAATAAAAATAAAATGCTCCCGCAGTCGGTGAAGGCTGGCTGCCTACTGCGGCTCCGCCATCAGACATTTCTTATATACAGTGGTGTGAAAAAGTGTTTGCCCCCTTCCTCATTTCCTGTTCCAGGACGCTGTAAAAGCCTCATTGCACGTTATCGCAAACGCTTGGTTGCAGTTGTTGCTGCTAAGGGTGGCCCAACCAGTTATTAGGTTTAGGGGGCAATCACTTTTTCACACAGGGCCATGATGGTTTGGATTTTTTTTCACCTTTAATAATAAACACCTTCATTTACAAATTGCATTTTGTGTTTACTTGTGTTGTCCTTGACTATTGTTTAAATTGGTTTGATGTTCCGAAACACTTAAGTGTGACAAACATGCAAAGGAACAGGAAATGAGGAAGGGGGCAAACACTTTTTCACACCACTGTAGGTAAGGGGTGGGGCCACCTGGCTACATCACCTGATGGCCCTGCCCCCTTGTGACATCATGTAGCGGTGCAGGGAAATTCTTAGTGAATTCAACACTTGCACAATTGTTACCACATGCAATATTTTAATACATATTATTAGCAGTTATTTAACTCTTAGTGAATTGACCCCTATAGCTTTATATTAAGTACTTGTGATTGTTAGCAGAATCATCTTTGTAGAGCTCCTGCATGATTTTATCTTAAACAATTCTTCTGGCCACACAACTTGCAATTTTGAAGCTTTCATTAGATTGTATTCACAGTAATCTGCAACTAATATAAGGGCATTTTCTTTAGTTTCCATGCCAATTTTATTATTTGGTCACTGAAAGCTGTGAAATAATTGAAACTGTGAATGGCAGATGGCTGTAATTGAAAGCTAATGACAACTTCCACAGTCTAAAGATATCTACAGATACAACTTTACCTTAAATAAAGAATGTCATACAAATGTAGCAAGGCATAACGTAACAGACATAAATTATGCGGGGTGCATCCATGTGTAAACTAGATTGTGCTGTAATGCACCCCTGAGGGTTACTGTGCTTACATGGCTGCTGTGGTGTTCATCATATTTGGAGATGGGGCATTACACATTCAGTGCATGGTAGTTTATCAAAAGTCAGAATGGTGGATTTGGTTTACCCACACCCAAGATAAAAGTAACCGCTTTCCTTCTCATTGCAATTCCTCGATGAAATAATGCTAGATACAGGAGGAGAGGGTGGAGGTATACTGTTTTGCTGTTCTGCATTGTCCAGTCAGAAGTCCAGTAAGATGGGCTGGTGATCAAGATGCATTGTAGAGTGACTAAACAAAATGTAATTTTCTTTGCTAGATATTTTTACACATATGTGTTTTGACTACAGAGCTTCTTGCTTGCCTAAAGCTGTAAAGAAAAGCAACTGTTATAGAAAATATACGCTTTCATTTAGATTTTAACTTTTTTTTTTCTTATTTACAAATATCTTTTTTTTCCCCAGTTAACCATAAGACATTTTGTGCACAATATGAAATATGGGCTGCCAGGATAATGTACACACAAGTGGGTCTTTATTTTACATTAATTAGGATGTCCTACAGAGATGTACATTTATAAGTCCATGTCTGGCTGTGAAAATGGCTTTTCCTGCAATAACATGCTGCCTTATTTGTTTTGGTTTTCCTCAGTGACAGGTGAAGGTGTTATAAATTGCGTGTACTAGTCTTAAGACTCATGATTGTGCATAAAATTTGGGCAAATTTCCAAAAACTTTTGTAGAGATATTGTAGCGCTAGCACAGAAAAGAGAAAACACATACATGGATCCAGTGTAGTCTTTATGTAAAGGCACATGGAGAGAGGGCATAACGGCATGTATTGTAGCAATGAGTGTTTAAAGGTTATCTGAATAGTATAAAGAATCTTTCCATGAAATAACCTAAAGTTACTCCAAATGAAGTTACTCCAAATTACTCCAAATGAGGCTACAGCATGTCCTTCAAAAGAAACATAAAACTGTTGTGAGCTATTGATGCTGATCACTTCTGTGAGTACTGCTTTGTAGATTAACTGTAAGTCTATATTTCGCAGAAGTCCCTGTGGTTTATTATCTGTTAAAATACCTGATACATAGAAAGGGCAGAACCTTCATATGAAATCCATGCTCAGATTGCTTTTCAGAGGCATTTGACAGCCGGTAAAGAGGCAATATGTTGCCTCCTGACCACCTGTCCATTTTACTCTGGGGAAAATGGAGAAATCAGTTCCTTTATATGCAGCCACCCACTTGTGACTGGGCCCTGGTGTTCCGCCACCGCACTCGGAGGAAAGGGACCTGTCCGAGGCTCCGGGGGCCCTTCATGGTTTCCTGCATCGGGGCCCCGAAGGTTCTAGTTACTCCACTGGGTTGGACCTGATTCTGTGTGTAGTAAGGGGGGGCAGTGTGTACAGGGAGGATGGCAGTAAAGTGTGGTAGACAGAAGTGGCTAAGTTGAGGCAGGACAGGGATGAGATTTTTGTCATAGGGTCAATTGCAGAGCAGAAAAGGGAAAGGTTGAGGTGGCGAAGGATTTTCTACGTGTAATTGTTAGGCGTTTGGAGGGAGAGGAGGTGGAAGAGAGGGAGAGAGTGAAACTAATAAGGTAGTGGTCAGAGAGAAGGAAATGATTATTGGAGAGGTTGCATGGAGTGCATAGGTGGGAGAAAACAAAGTCAAGGGTGTTACTGCCAGAGTGAGTCGAAGCATGTATCCATTGCTTCAGGTCAAAAGAGGAGCTTAGACTGAAAAGTTAGGAAGTAGCAGGAGTGTTGGTATTAACAGGGATGTTGAAGTCCCTAAGAATGATTGTAGGGATTTCAGAAGAGAGAAAGTAGGGTAGCCAGGCAGAGAAGTCATCAATAAAGGCTGATACTGTCCAGGGTGCCAGTAGATCACAGCTATACTTAGAGAAACTGGAGAGAAAAGATTAATGCAATGTACCTCAAATGAGGGGAGTGACAGAGAAGGATTTGGGTAAAGTACCTGAAAGGTGCTATGTATGGCTGGAAGTATTCCCCCTCCCCCTCCCTTCTGCCCACTGGGTCCAGAGAGGGCCACTATGGGAGAGGGCAGCAGGAAAAGCCGTGTACAGTTCATAAAGCCAGGTTTCTGTAATGGCAAGTAGATTAAATATGTTAGCAATACAGAGGTCATAGAGAGAAGTGAGTTTGTTACAGACAAAGTGGGCATTCCAAAGGGCACAAGAGAAGGGGAGTCTGGGCTTGGGAAGAAGAGGAATGGAAACAAAATTGTGTGGATTTCAGCTGCTGCCAGAGAGAGCAGGGTAATATGTGCCTTGGGTACAGTTAAGTGATGGAGGCCTAGGGTTTGGGCATACTGTATATAACCAGAGGCTAGGAGAAAAAGAAGGGTGAGGGAGGTAATGTGGGAGTGTTATTTATATGAAGGGTCATGCCCAATGTGTTCTCTTACACTGCTGTGTTTCTCCTTCCATTAGTGTTGAGTGTGTCCCCTTATGTTGATGATCTACCTGTCTCCTTACATTAGTGGTCTGCATGTCCCCTTTCATTAGTGGTCTGCATGTCCCCTTTCATTAGTGGTCAGCGAAAATGCCCCCTTATATTGGTGGTCAGTGTGTCACCTTACATTAACGGTCAGTGTAAATGTCACATACTCTGTGGTCAGTGTACTCATTTATATTTGTGGTCAGTGCTTAGTGTACCCCCTTACACTGGCGGTCAGGGCTTAGTGTGCCCCTTTCACTTGTGGTCAGTGTGTCCTCTACAAACTGTCAAGAAATTACCTAAGCATTTTTGTAGGTTGCATGATTTTTTTTTTGTTTCCGATCCTTTAAGTTTAGATCATCTTAGATCTAATGCCCCATACACACTATCAAAAATTCCATCAGAAAAAACTTGGATGGTGTTTCCGACGGAAGTCTGCTCAAGCTTGCCTTGCATAAACGCGGTCACACAAAAGTTCTCTGAACTTTCGACCGCCATAAAACGCGGTGACGTACAACACTACGACAAGCCGAGAAAATTAAGTTCAATGCTTCCGAGCATGCGTCGAATTGTTTCCGAGCATGCGTGATTTTTTGCGTGTCCGAATTGCATACAAACGCATTTTCGGATAGGAACTTTTTCCAACCGAAAAATAGAGAACCTGCTCTCAATCTTTTGCTGGCTGGAATGGAGCATACACACGGTCGGAATTTCTGACCAAAAGCTCACATCCAACTTTTGCTGGCAGAATTTCTGTTCGTGTGTACGGGGTATTACAGTTACAGTTTTAATCATTTTACAATGTAAATTTTAAAGCAGACATGTCCATAAACTATACTCAGGCACCTAAAATTAGTTATTATATGTAGTAATTTTGCAGAGACACTGCATCTCCCACTTGTTTTCCCAAAGGCATATGCCAGTGATCTTCAGCGAACTGTAGGCAGATTTAATTATAAAATTACTATTTTGTAATTTTAGTATCCTTGCCATGAAAAGCTAATGTAACATAATGAACATTGGTGGCCCTCCATGCATGCTTATGAGGGAGATCATTTGTTGCTTTGGTGTAATTAAGGAAATTATTCTGAAGGGTAATATTGTTTACAGCATCTAATGCACATGAATACATATCTATTTAGACTGACTAGAGGTTGTCTATAATTAATGATATACCTAAAAGCATACTAACTGTGACACTATGATACATTACAGCTACCTCAAACTAATGTGCTTTTCACTAAAGTTTTATGAGATAATCCACTGTATGTCATTACATGTACACTTGCTCTGTAGGCGTTCAAGTTGTAACTCTTTTGTTTAATTATACTTCCTAGGATGTGACATTAATGTATGATCAGCTACTTAAAAAGAGTTCTTAGATTTTGTTCAAACAAGAAAGGCACATATTTTACAATAAATTTATACTGTCAAACCTGATCTCCAGCTTTTAGTGAACTTTATATAGCTCCGAGCTGGTCCAAATGAACGGTTAGCTTCACTAATCGATGCAGAGGCTGGGAACACTGCATAAACTGCATGTAGCCTCAGCTATACACAGTATACAACAAACAAAAATAGAAAACGCACTGGTGTGGACGGAACCTTCACGCACGACACTGCCATACTTCTTTGGAGTTTGAACCTTTTGCTGTACAGCTTGAAATTTGCACTTTTTATGTGCTTAACCTTTTTTATCATGTGAGTAGAATGTGTATCATGTGTTTACATTAAAGTCTTTAGCTGATTTACACTATGTGGCTTTCCTTGCTTTGATTCCATGTGGATATTTGATTATGCATGTGGTCACTACTGTCTTTACTAATCTTGGAGAGAAAGCCAGCCTGACTTATTGGAACCAATGGGTGTGAACTGAATGCTCCCGGTGGAATTATTTATAACAGATGAATCATGCTCTGTAGTGGGGTCATTTCAGTCTGGTAAGAGTGCATTTCTTACAATGGTGATGGCTCATGTGGTGATTACAATAATGGAGTAGCACGATCTCTGTACAATATCAGTGATGTTTTCCTCAAGACATACATTGGATTAGAACTATTTTATACACTCTATTTACCTTTTATTAGATTCCATTTTGATATGGACTTTTGTTTTTAGCAATTTATTTTCATTTTAGTGTGGCAACATATATGATAGACACAGTATACTGTACAGTGCTGTGTTCCAGCAGTGGGATGGGAACTTCCTGTCCCACTCCCAGAACAAAACCAAGTCATCTGAGCAGTGCTCAGCCTTTGGGTTAGTGGTTAGTGCTTCTACTTGGAAGCACTAGGGATGTTGGTTCAAATCACAACCACAGCCCAACCTGCCTGGAATTTGCATGTTAACTGGCTTCTGTCTAAATTGGTTCTAGTATGTGTATGTGTGAATGTGGGTTAGGGGTCATTAATTGTAAGCTCCTTGAGGGCAAAGACTAATGTGAAGTCAGAGCTCCAGACTTTTTGCTCATTGGACGTAAGCTGAACGTCACATATAATAATGGTATTTATAGTGTTACTATATATGACTGCTACCTTCCTGTCTACCAGTGATGTCACCTTGCCCCATTCATTTGCTGGCTGGGAATCCTTGGTCATGTAAATAAAAGGGTGGAGATAGCATGATGCCACATGGTCATATTTGCATACTTGCCAACTGTCCTGAATTTGACAGAAAAGTCACGCTTTTTATTAAGCTGTCCTAAGATGGCTATGTTCCGGGCTTCATCCCAGAAGCGGGGACCGCAGCAGCCCTGTCTGCTCTCTCTCCCAGCTCCCTCCCTCTCTGGCTCTCCTTGCACCTCTCCTGACCCTCTCCAACATCCCCCCATTCTTCTTTGCGCCCCAGCTCTGATCCCCCCACAGCACTGATCCCCATGTGGCTCCCCTGCTGCCAGCTTTAGTACACCCCATGTGAAAAATACCTTAGTAGGAATTTAGTAGGTATTTTGTAAGTTATGTTGTGTTTGTACCCGCTAATAATGTATTTTTAGGGAAAATAATGATTTTATCAATACTTATGCAACTATTGCAAGGGCTAAAAAGTTAGTTTTCAACTTGTTTTACTCTACAGGTCATATGCTTTCAAAAAAAGTTTTTCCCCATCCTGTCCCCACAGTACTATGCCCTGGTGCCCCCTGTATATTGCCCTTCAGACTCCCCAGTACTGTACCCTGCTGCCCCCTGTACTTTTTTCTCCTGACTCTCCAGTAATGTGCCTTGATGCTCCTTGTAGAACAACACTCATTTTAGATGAATGTTCAACCCCTAATTAAAGTACTTTCTCTGCATACAATGACTTGCTGGACACACACCAAAAATGTGTCCCTGGAAACTTTTTAAAATGCTGAAAACTATGTATTTGGAAATCATCCATGTGTATACTTTTAGTGGTGGGGTCCTGGAGGATGTCTTTTGTAATGAGGCAGGATTAGATGTATGTTGGTTGGCTGGAATTATTTATTTTCTTTTTTCTTTCATTGTGATTGACATGAATCTGCATCGCTGGATGATGTAATTGATGATGGGTCTAAATGTAAATGTACATTTTTTGAGTGGGAAATAATGTGCAAGTGTCTTTATAGTTTACATTTTTTTGTGTGAAGAAGTCAGGGGTATTTACCCCTGATTAATTCACATGGGGGTTCTGGTATCTGGGGGCCCTCTTACTGTTAACCGCTTCAGCACCGGGCCATTTTACACCCTTCCTTACCAGAGCACTTTTTGCGATTCGGCACTGCATCGCTTTAACTAACAATTGCGCGGTCGTGCAATGTTACACCCAAACAAAATTGACGTCCTTTTTTTCCCACAAATAGAGCTTTCTTTTGGTGGTATTTGATCACCTCTGCGGTTTTTATTTTTTGCGCTATAAACAAAAGAAGAGCGACAATTTTGAAAAAAAACACAATATTTTTTACTTTTTGCTATAATAAATATCCCATTTTTTTTTAAAAAAAACATTTTTTTTCCTCAGTTAAGGCAGATTCGTATTCTTCTACATATTTTTGGTAAAAAAAATCGCAATAAGCGTATATAGATCGGTTTGCGCAAAAGTTATAGCGTTTACAAAATAGGGGATAGATTTATTGCATTTTTTTTTTTTACTAGTAATGGCGGCGATCTGCGATTTTTTTTCGTGACTGCGACATTTCGGCGGACACTTCGGACACTTTTGACACATTTTTGGGACCATTCACATTTACACAGCGATCGTTGCTATAAAATTGCAGTGATTACTGTGTAAATGTGACTGGCAGGGAAGGGGTTAACACTAGGGGGCGCTGCAGGGGTTAAAATGTTCCCTAAGGTAGTGATTCTAACTGTGGGGGGGAGGGGACTGACAAGGGGAGGAGACCGATCGGTGTTCCTCCGTACTGGGATCACATGATCGGTCTCCTCTCCGCTGACAAGACGTGGAGCTGTGTGTTTACACACACAGCTCCACGGTCCCGTTGTTTTAACGGGCAATCGCGGGTGCCTGGTGGACATCGCGGCCGCCGGGCAGTCGCACCGGGTCCCGAGCGACGCGCCGGCGCGCGTGCGCCCCCTAGGCGGCCGGGAATGGGAGGACGTCATATGACGCCCACCCAGGATGGGAGATCCACCTTGTGGGCGTCATATGACAGTGGGCAGTAGGGAAGTGGTTAAAGGAGGATTCCAAATTCTGATAAGCCCCCCACTTACCGTACACACCCCCACAGCCACTGGGCCACAGAATTGTGGGGAAGAGACCCTCATAAACATGAGGACAAGGTGCTTTGCCATGGAAGTATCCCCCTAGTTGAGCGTATGTAGCTTGACAGACCTGATATGGGTCAGGACGAGGTTTGCATGCCCCCCCCCCCCCCCAATTCAGTCAGACTTGGAATTAGGGAACTTTAATATTGTTTGATCTCAGTTCAAAATTAAGACTCACAGATGTGTATTTTGTTACACGACAGGTTATGTACAGCAAGTGTATGCTAATAGTGCTTATGATACTTCTAGAATTTTTATGACCCCCCTGTCTGGCATCTATCTTTCTCTATTTTCCATCTGTTTTCTGTCAAATGTGCTTTAATTGGAATGTTTTCTTTTGTCAGATATATTGCGTTCCATGAATGTGAAGCACAGATGTGAGATTTAAATCTCACCATTTTTGTTTCTGACTTTGGGAGAAATTAGGGTGGCATGGTGTTCAGTACAACTTACATTTTCTTCCCACTCAGTTTGGGGTTCCTCAGACCTCATTATCATCACATTGGTAACCTCTGTGTCAGTATAGATGTGGAGGTTTCGATTTTTTACTTTACAAGTCCTTAGGATTATAGTTGAAATTCTAGGTGGAAAATGCACAGTAATAACAGACTTTTTTTGTTGCATGTAGAATCCAATTGCCTGGCAGCATAAATACTTAACTGATACTGAATACCTGTGATCCTAAGTCTGGCACTTTATTATTCATTATACTTCAGGCACCTAGTTACAGTTTTAGAGCCATTGTTTGTCTGCTCTGCTACATGTCTTCCTTATTTAATCATTCTCTTGGTGTACTAATATAAAAGAATAAGTAAGGAACTGCATTCAAATCTGTTATACTCAAGAAACAGTTATTGTTATCAGTGCAGAGATACATCTTAATATCTCAATAGTCTGGAATACAAAATACAGGGTAGAAGTTTTGAATACTGACTCCAATGCTGATTGTATTCATGCTTGAAATATAATCAGCTTCTTTTAACAAAAATAGTGTTTTGCTTTGTAATATATAGGGCAACCTTTGTCAGTTTTGATGGAAACATAGATCTCAAGTCATTACATATTTTCTGTGATTAACAGGAACATTAAATATGATTCCCTTAAAGCTAAACTCCAGCAAAAAAGTTAAATACATATTTAAATATGCCCAAAGAAGCTGTTACCTGCCAAAGGATTTATGTTTCTGTTTAGCTGGTTCTAAAATGTTGAAAGCCCTAATAGCCAGCACAGCCACTCTGGTGACCTGACTTTTGTCGATTGCAATTAGGCAGCTCAACTAGGTCAGCTAGCTTTCCCCACTCTGAAAATGGACAGTAAAGCAGCAGCAAAAGACTGATAAGGTCATTACTCTGTCCTATCTTCCTGTAAACATGTTCCTTGTCAGCACATGTACATGTAGAACACCCCTTTCTATTAATTGGAATCTTGTTGTACAGAGGATTACAAGTGGCTTATATCAAGTCAAATCAAGTATTTACACTGACTGCATTCAAAATACTTATTATTTGTTTGTTTATAACAGGAGTGTCCAACCTATGGCCCATGGGTCACATGGGACCCAAGGTAGTTATGAATGTGTCTAAAACAAAATTATAAACTTAAATATTTAGATTTTTTTGGGGGGATTTTTTTTGTAAAAAATATGTTTACGCTTAGCGAACACATATGGCCAAAGAAAAAAAATGACAGTGTCTCTTTACTGGACTTTTATCTTCCCAAAGAAAAAATATCCCATTCTTCACAATCATGCCTTTTTCATGTCATCAGTTTTCAGCAGCACTTCTATTTGTGATCAACTATTTTCAAGGATGAAGCACATGGACGGCAAAATTAGAACCAAAATATCTAAAGAGCACCTTTTAGAATTCATTAAAAATTGCTACTACATCCATCGAACCAGATATTGATCTGTTAGTTTATCAAAAACAGCATCAAATATCACACTAGTTTTATGTTGCCCTCTTTTACTTTTATAATAAAAAATATTCTGAAAAAATTTACTTGTATTATTTAGACAGGTACAATATCTATAACAGTGATCATTAACTTCTGATATGCCCAACTTTTTTCTGCTCGTCAGCTATCCTTATTGTTAATGTATTTATTATGTGGCCCAAGACAATTTCTCTTTTTTCAGTGTGACCAAAATCAAAAGGTTGGATGCCCCTGGTTTAAAAGTATATAGCTGTTTACATTGTTATTTATTTATCTGCCTTTAGGTTTAGCTTTCACTGTCTAAACTTTGAAAAATTAATGGTGTTTTAAGAATCAACAGATGGACTAAAGAACAAAAAAATGACTGTTTAGCCACCTCCTAACATCGTATTGTATACAAACGGCAGGCAGATGAATGTGTATTTTTGGAGTGACATTTATAAACATCACTCAACAAGGGAAAGGATGAGCATGACAACCTGAACAATTGTGTCATTGAAAAAAGGTATAACAAGGCATTGCACAGTCAAAGCCCAAGTGGACCTAGGTTTTAAAAAACAAAAACATAGCAAGAAATGATACTCTGGTAAAAGGTGTGCCCCATCTTCCAGGAGGTAAGAGAAGGAATACATTATATGAATGAAAAAAGGGAGAAAAGCTTGGACTAAGACACCAACATCTGAATCAGAAGCCCCCTTATCCCCAAAAAAAAGGAACCAAAAAGGGGAAGGAGGAGGGAAAATGAGGGAAGGTAGAAAAAAAATAGGGGGGAGGGGGGATTTCAGCACCGACTTGCCACTCACTCCCACCTTCTACAGGAGTAGAGATTCTAGATCAACAGAGGGTGGCATATATACTTTAATCCATGATTCCCATAGTTTTCAAAATTGTATCCATTCTGTCATTTTGTCCAGTAGTAATTCAATCAAAAAACATTACTTGTGAAACTCGGTGTTTGACCTAATCAAAGGGGAAATGGGGTCTTCCAGGCTTTCACTATAGCCCTCTTCACTTGCGTTTGAATTTTTAGTGCATTCCTCAGGTTGTTGGTTCAAAAGAAGTAAGTGTTGTTTTTGAACCCTTTCACTACTGCTCCTCTCCTGCACATCTAATATAAGTTATGTCTCTTAATTTGACCTGTGGTAAAGTGTGACTCGGTCCACCCCCAGCTCCCTCATCACTGCATTTTATTGACTGCAGCGGGAGCAAATGGCTTCTGCTGCTCTCACTGAGTCCAGTGAGGAGGAAGAGAGAGAGCAACACGGCTTCTCTCGTGCACAGCTCTGGATCAAGATTGGGCTTAGGTAAATATTGGGGGGGGGGGGCAATGGTTAAGAATAGAAGTTTTTTACCTTAATGAAGCGAATGCGCTAAGGTAAAAGAACCTTCAGCCTTTATAATCACTTTAAACTATCACTGCAATGAAAATGAATCTGGTAATGTAGGGGTAAAACAGGCTGGTACTGAAGTGGATAATGAATTGAAACAAAACGCTGTGAACAAAAGGTTTAAGTGAGGAACCTTTCCTATTTTGCTCAGAAAATAATTAGCAAGCTTGGAATGCAGATGTTCCAGACCTGTAATATAGTAATTGCCATTATATTTTAATGATCTAACTTCAGCCCAGCTGCAGTTTTCTAAACCTATTTGCTAAAGTGGACTAGTACTGTGGCTCAAATGCCCAATTACCAATTATTTCCTGATGTGTAAAGTGTGCAGTGGTCTCCACCAAACAGTAACCCCACACTTCAAATGAGACCCTTCTGCTGATGACATTGGAAAAAAGTTTTGATTTGCATAGAATATTTTTGGCTTAGTTACACCATGTGTAAAATGTGCATATTTCCAATGTAGGTTGCTACAAGGACACAAAGAAAGCTATTATTTTCTATAAGCCCTGTTCACACTATAACTCTGCAGTCATATGAGATTTTTTCTGTGCAGAAAACTTCATACACGTTGCAAATTTCTGCACAGAAAAAAATATGCACCTAGTACCAGTGTTGTGGTGTGAACAGGGTACGTAAAGAACAATTTGGTGCAGAAAAACTCATGTCTCTGCACATGGTGAGAACGAGACCTAATTCCTACTAGGGAAGTGATACCACACAGCTGGCTTCACTGGTGCAATGCATAAAGGGGTCTACTTTATTGAGTCCCATGGATTAAAAATCATCTAGTTTCATTGTGAAAATCATGAGAGAATGGATCAATTCACTCATCTCTTAAGTACATTGAATACCTTTTACAATTGGACACTAGGAAAATCAGTTTCTCAAACAAATCTATCTAAAGCATTTGAATAGATTTGAAGACTTTCCTTTGATAAATTAATTAAATGTAGAAAACAATAACATTCAAGAAACACATCAGATATAACATCAGCCATAACTCTGCATAGCCAACCAGCTTGGGGATTTGGAATGCATCATACTTCACTCAAGCTGATGTTCAAATCATGTTTACTGTCATTAGACAGCTTGACAGTTGTTAAAAATATGCAAATGTTCTCCAATTTCCAGATTTTGGGAAGAGCCACTGATTTTCTTTTTGGTAAGTGGAGTGTTTTAGGGAGGCAGCATACCTTAACAACATAAGTACAACCTATTTAGGTATTACACTAGAGGATAGATATTCTCTCTGTTTTGACATTTGTATAATCTGTATGAAAGATTAGGCAAAGGGAACAGAATGTTTAAGCATGCTTAAACATACAATATGCTGTCTTGGTGCATTATGGAAATTAGATTGAAAATATATAAAAGAAAGTTAAAATTAAACATCAAATGGTTCCGAGTTAACAAGTAATGTTGGCGCTACATTAAAAAATCTATTATACTAAAAATATATATTTAGGACAACAAAAAAATGATTAGATTCAAGCAGGGTTTGGCAAAATTCTGAGAAAGGAAGAGGATGTAAAAAAAAAAAATAATGTTTGGGGGGCACTGCTCTGGGGAATGTATACCAAGCCCAAAAAAAAATAGATTTTTTAACCACTTGACCACTGGGCACTTAAACCCCCCTTTCTAACCAGACCAATTTTCAGCTTTCGGTGCTCTCAAAATTTGAATGACAATTACTCAGTCATGCAACACTGTACCCATATGACGTTGTTGTCCTTTTTTTTCTCACAAA
This sequence comes from Lithobates sylvaticus, assembly GCA_028564925.1. Classification (NCBI taxonomy): domain Eukaryota; kingdom Metazoa; phylum Chordata; class Amphibia; order Anura; family Ranidae; genus Lithobates; species Lithobates sylvaticus. The sequence continues at coordinate 97,603,448 of CM053036.1, forward strand.
TATAGATTTATTTTGGTGGTATTTAATCACCTCTGGGTTTTTAATTTTTTGCGCTATAAAAGAAAAAAGACTGAAAAGTCTGTAAAAAAAATGAATTTTTCTTGGTTTCTGTTATAAAAGTTTGCAAATTAGTAGATTTTCTTCATACATTTTGGCAATAATTTATACTGCTACATATCTTTGGTAAAAATAACCCAAATCAGTGTATATTATTTGGTTTTTGTGAAAGTTATAGAGTCCACAAGCTATGGTGCCAATCTCTGAAAATGTATCACACCTGAAGTGCTGACGGCCTATCTTATTTCTTGAGACCCTAATATGCCAGGAAAGTACAAATACCCCCCCAAATGACCCATTTTTGGAAAGTAGACATTCCAAGGTATTTAGTAAGAGGCATAATGAGTTTTTTGAAGTTGTAATTTTTTCCCACAATTCTTTGCAAAATCAAGTTTTTTTTCTTTTTTTTTCCCCACAAAATTGTCATATTAGCATGTTATTTCTCACACACAGCATATACATACCACAAATTACACCCCAAAATACATTCTACTATTACTCCAGAGTATGGCGATACCACATGTGTGAGACTTTTACACAGCATGGCCACATACAGAGGCTTCATGCAGGGAGCACCTTCAGGGGTTCTAGAGCATAAATTACACATACAATTTCCTGACTACCTATTACACTTTTGAAGGCCCTGGAGCACCAGGACAATGGAAACGCCCCAAAATTTTTGGAAAGGAAACACCCCGCCATATAATCTATGAGGCATAATGAGTCTTTTGAACATGTAATTTTTTGCTAAAGGTTTTTGGAAAATGTGGAAAGAAAATGAAAACGCATTTTTTTTACACAAAGTTGTCCATTCATACAATATTTCTAACACATAGCATGTACATAGCAAAAATGATACCCCAAAATAGATTTGCCTACTTCTGAGTATGGTGATACCACATATGGGATACTTCCACAGCCTGGCCACATACAGAGGCGGAGTATGGCTTGGTACTGCTGAGTACGGCTGGGTACTGCTGAGTACGGTTGGGTATGGCTGGGTATTGCCGAGTATGGCTGAGTACGGCTGGGTATGACTGGGTACGGCCAAGTGTGGCTGGGTATCACCGAGTATGGCTGGGTATCACTGACTATGGCTGAGTAAGGCTGAATATCACAGAGTATGGCTGGGGGTGGATGGGATGGATGTTGGAGGGATGGCAGAGTATGGTGGACGTATGGCAGGATGGCAGAGTATGGTAGAGGGATGGCAGGATGCAGAGTATTGTGGAGGGATAACAGAGGCTGCAGTTGTCATGCATTGACATTTGTTTTACCCTGTGCCACTAAGGAGTTAGGTATACAATTATTGACGTGTTCTTAAAGGGGAATGCAGTTTACTAACTTAGTTGACAAAATTAAGATTGAACTAAAATCTATCAGACAATGGACCAGCATGTTTGCTACTCTACCATTTTATGGAAAGGAGTAAAGTATATTATATTTAGTGATTTTAAAGTACAATTTTTTATTTGAGGAAAAAAGTAGAGCTTGTGTCAGGTTTTTATTGCTGTCTGTGTCTGTATTGAAGAGATTTCTCCATGGGCTAGCACAGAGGTAATGTATTTAAGAAGGAAACACCACACCATGAGGTTTAAATAAATAAACCTTTATTATGGGATATATATGGCCACGGTGTTATCCCAGAGGGGGTTAAATATTCAACATTAAGTAAATATAAATTAATATCAAGCCATTCTGGCCAAAATTTAATTAAAATACATGATGTCCATCCAAAATATTGGACGACTACTCCCCACTGGCTGAGGCCAACTGGGAACCAAAGGCCGAGGCCCCCCCCAACACCGTGGCTGATTCTATCAAATTTTGTAAACCCATATTAAATATGTCCAAACCAATCTCAGATAAGTGAACCATATCCTCCCGAAACAGACCAGGAATAAAACCTTCCAATTCCACATGACGCAAGGATACATCCCCGGATGATACTAGGAAACTATGTACTGTCCTATTGAGACGTTTTCTGATTCTGTCGACATAAAACAGGCTTTCAAAAGGAGCCCATAATAGCCGAGGAATCATTTCCGAAAATGCTAATGTGACGGAAGGAAACATAGACTTAATAACCTTAAGATCCCTTTTCATCTCACATAGTAGCTCCCAAGTGCCAACTTTACCCAAGTCATTAGCCCCCATATGTGGGACCAATACCCGAGGCGGAGGCCAAGATTCTGCTAGATGGACTAAGTGAGGAACTAAATTACGCCAACGAAAACCCCTAACACCTGACCATAAGATTTGAAAGGAACCTGAATCTAGTCCTAAATTGGCGGAATAGGTCCTGGAATCCGCATGCTTGGCTGCCCAAAAAATGTAAGAGTGACCAACAATCCAGTTGACCGATTTATTGGAATCTGAAAAATAAAGTCACAGTGTTAGCATATCAGGGCGAACATATATCTTATATCTATTGCTAACCCAACGGCCTACTTTCTTTAGTCCATCAGCAGAAAAGCCTAAAGCGTCGGCTGTCGTGGCTGCCCCAATACGGAAGGAATGGGAAGAAAAACCAAATTTTGACAAATTCAGCCGTTTTAGACAGGCAGCCAAGACAGCCGAAAACTGATACCTGGACAAGGAGGACAGGTCCTGGTGGATAAAAAATGAATCTGAAAAAACTGGCCGCAAAGCCATAAAACTGGAAACCAATAAAAACAGGCAGATTGATGGGTTACCCGATTTTGATAAAGAAATCCAATGCCCCACACCAGATGGTGCAATCTTTGAACGACAGAGAAAAAGGTTAACAGATTGTGCCTCTAATATTACATGGCCCCATAGCAGAAAAGATGATGAAATCCTATTTGGGGCAGTGAATTCTCCAAGCCTCAAGGCTCCAAAGAAAGCCACCGAAAAAGCAGCCCTAAACAATGCAGTCTCATATTCTGAAACGCAAACCTCACCCAAAACCCGAATTATATCCACTAACATGGATACCGAAATAGGGCACCTATTATCACTTGAAGGCCTAACCTTTCTAAAACCTTTCAGAACTTGATTCACTTGGAAAAAGGATGTCAAAGCTGAAACACCGGCAAATTTTAGAAAAAAGGATACACCTGCTAGAATTCTGCTAATAGACGCCGGGCTCAAGTTGGCCTGCATTAAATAAGATACAAAGGACAACGCAACATAAGAGGAGACATCCAACGTATCTATGCCGTAGTGTTGACAAAAAGATAGCCATTTTGACCAAGAAAGGCGATAATCCACCCAAGTTTTTAACGATACCGAGTTCTTGAGGTTCCTGAGCATCAGCTCCAGATTAAGCCCCAGAGGAAAGCTGGGCACGGGGTTCCCAAAAGATCCGCCGCTGGAGCCAATTCCCGAAACTTCTTGAACTGTGAACGAGACAAAGAGTCAGCAATATTATTTTTACAGCCAGCAATGTGTTCTGCTTTCAACCAAATGTTTAAACGCATACAATGTAAGACTAAGAAGCGTAACAATTTAATCACCGGGTCCGATTTGGACGAAAGGGAATTAACTGCATGCATAACACCCTTGTTATCTGTCCTAACTAATACCCTCCGGTTAGAAAATTGTTCTTCCCAAATCACTAACAAAACTATGACAGGGAATAGTTCCAAAAGGACCAAATTCTGTAGAATATCCTTCTGCAACCACTCCCTGTGCCATAACTCGGAACACCAATGTCCATTCAAAAAAGCGCCGAAACCCACCGACCCAGCCGCATCTGTAAAGAAATTCAGCTGATCATTCGAGGCAAAATCCTTTTGCCATATCGTCGACCCATTGAAGTTGTTCAGAAAGGCATCCCAAACCTTGAGATCCTCCTTGATGCCCTTAGAAAGTCGAACATGGCAATAAGGGTTGGACAAACCACCTAATGCCAATGAAAATCTGCGGGAGAAAACCCAAGCCATAGGGATCACCCTTGCCGCAAAGGCAAATAGACCCAGTAATGATTGAGCTTCCTTCAAAAGAACTTTCTTCTTCCCAAGGAAAGACCCAATCATTGACTTCATCTTATCCAGCTTCAAAGGAGGTAACCTAAATTCCATTAATACAGAATCTATGGTGATGCCTAGGAACTCAATCGTAGAAGAAGGGAAAACAGTTTTTTCTGCTGCCAGGGGAACCCCAAAAGTTGCACACATATCAAAGAATAAATTTAATGATTGCAAACAATCTGATGAAAAGGGGGGACCAACAAATAACAAATCATCTAAATAATGGAGAAACCCCCCGCCCGGAAAAATTTCGGACAAAATCCAATGCAAAAATGTGGCAAAAGCCTCAAAATAAAAACAAGATAAAGAAAAACCCATAGGCATAAATTTGTCGAAAAAATATTGACCTTGAAAATGAAAGCCAAGCGAATTGAAACCCTGAGGATGGACTGGCAGCAAACAAAAGGCTGATTTAATATCTGCTTTGGCTAGGAGAGAGCCCTGTCCAAAATTCCTCAAAGGCCTCATCGAATGAGGAATAACTAACTGGGGCGTTGATACCTATAACCTCATCATTAAGGGAAGTCCCCGGTGGATAAGATAAATGGTGAATCATGCAGAAGGAACCGACCTCCTTTTTGGGTACTAAACCTTACAGGAGAAAGTCTGAAATTGGGGAAGGGGGGAGCAGAAAAGGGGCCTGCAATCCTCCCTTCTGCCAATTCTAGTGCAATTTTGGCTTGCACTACTAAGGGCTGCAGGTAAATAGACTTTAAATTGTTTACTAACGTGCAACCCATACCAGAGAATTGGGGAACCAGAAAACCTTCCTTAAAACCTTCAATTAGCAGAACCGCCATCTTGCGGTCGGGGTAACGTTCTAACCATGGAAGCATTTTTTGTAGATTCACTGGGGTCAGTGCCCTTCCCAGCACTGTGCCCGGGCATAGGTTGCAAGCTGGCTGCTGCAGCCTTACGGAAACATCTATTTGCTGCGTGGGTACCAGAGCAGTACGAGCATTCATGCTTGTACTTACAGTTGTTGAGGAACTTGCACTGCCCTTCATTAAAGGAAAAACAGAATCCTTTACGAAAAGTATGTGGACTAGGGGTCAGCCGAGGAACAAATTGCTGCTTTGGTGGAAGCATGAGATTCAACCATAATCCCACATCCTTAGACCCCCAATGTAATGAGGGGTGGACTGCCAATTTCTGACGAAAGTTCTCGTCCTATGTAAACCAAGCAGAACCACCAAAGTGACGAAAAGCCTCGGCAATGATATCTAAATGCTGGAATAGGCCTGAGCACTTTGTAGGAAAACGCTCACCCATAACCGCAGCGTATATGCAGAATGCTTGTAACCAGTTTTGAAATGTCTTGGGGATAGCCCGACGTCTATCCTCCTCCGCTGACTGCTTATCAACTTTAGCCAAAAATTCCTTGGAAGCCGGCAGAAGTGATAAAATGTCTAGGAATTCCCCTCTCCAGATTTTTTCTTTAACCGATTTTGGCAGGTGGAAACCCAAAGGGGAAAGTTTGCACGGCAAAGGTTCTTTAAATGATGTTTCACCAACTGTAGCCGCAGAGGGCCTTATGGGCAACAAGGGGTTAAAACACAAAGGACTCATGAATTGTGGCCTCTCTGCCATAACACAGTCCTCCTTAGGAGACTCACCCAAATTCTGCCATACTGCACTAGCATCCTCCATATAATTTGAAAACTGCATGGAGTTCCCACAAGCACCACTAGAGTGTGCCCCTGAATTAACATCAACATTGTGTTGTAAATCATAAGCACCAGATAACTGTGTTCTCCTGTTAACATTATCAGCGCCACTTGTGTGCGCTCCTGTATTTTTAAAAACAGTGACATTCCTGTGAGGTGATTGACACACATTCCCAGCACCAGTGACCTGTGCCCTTTGTTCTCTATTTAACATTGCACCAGTAGCCTGTGCCCCTTTAAATTGATGTAACACATTATATAAGGAATTCACCAGCAAAGACACCTCAGACACAGGAGAATGTACCACATGCTCACCACATTGCAAAACGGACTGCTCACTCTCTTCCACCTGAAGCTGAGTAGCGCTGCTCCCTCTCAGCAGAGGAGCCCCTTGTGACACATTTTCTTTAGCTCTCGCCTCAAACAGCTGAGGGGAAGCCCCTGCTCTAGTCTTCTTCTTCCTCCTATTAGGTTGCTGGCGAGTCCCGCCTCCGGCTGAGACGGACTGTCCATCCATCATGGCGACAGGTGGGGGCGTCACCGCAGGCGGAGCCGAGGTCTGTTCCTCCTCCAGGCAGCGTAGTAACCATTCTTCACCGCCGCTCGTCTCTGCCTTCTCGAGCAAGCGGCATAGCAGCGCCTCACGAGCTCCTGGGAGAGCTGCACTTCCACTCCGTCGCTTGTCCTGTCAGACGGTCAGTGAGATTTCTGTGCTCCTGATCTTTAAATAGGCTTCCTCAGCGCGGGCTCTGGATACCGTCCGAATTAACCAATCCTCAGACAGCATTACCGCACCAATCACATCGCTGTTGCTGCCCTTGGTAACGGCAGAAACTAGCAGCAACCTGTAAAATACAAAAAGGGGAGGGGAAAACAAGCAGCATCTCCCTCTGAGCCATCCCACGTGGGCCCCTGCATACTGCTCTGACCCTTCATTCTGTCAAGACAAGAAATAATGGGAAATCTCTCTTACAGGCACATAGACAAAAGTACAGTTTTAGCACAGTGGAGAAAATTTTCAATTTGTATGATTTTATTGCTATCCGTGCTTTCCTGTCATGGTGACAGCTGCACTCAACATTTCTTTCACAGGTATCACATGGACAGGAAGTGATAGAAATCTCCTCACTGGGGTTATAGACAATGGGGGTGATTTGATTAAAACTGGAGCATGTCAAATCTTGTACAGTTCTGCATAGAAACCGATCAGCTTTCAGGTTTTACTGCCAAAGCCTAATTGTGCAAGCTCAAGTTAGAGGCTGATTGGCTACCATGCATAGCTACATCAGATTCTGAGTTTTAGTAAATCTGCCCCAATATCTTTCAAACTATATTTAAATCAAAGTTGATGTTAGTCTTTAACATCTCCTAATTTTGAAACAGTATCCTGTTTTTCAATGATACCAGAATTATTTAAACTTGTCTAGTAGTGTGAAAGTAGAAGAAGTCATCTATGTCTGAAAGGGGATTGGGGCTTGCTTAGCTACATGTTCTAACTAAGAACTGGAATTACCTATATATCCTAAGGAGACATAACTCTTGGTATGATGATTACAAACTTCTCACCTTGCACATAGATTTTCCAGCTCATAGCACCAGCAGATTAAGCGTGACCCTACCTTTGGCAGGGCAATGATCAGTCAACCTTTACACTCATGCATGGTAGCCACCACATGTTGTATTGAAAATGCAAACATTTTCAGCATCCATTATTGCAATTGACCTCTAAAAATGCTTGTATCACTTACTGCCAAACCAAGAGAGAAATGTAAAAGAGTCTATGCTACTGTAGCTTCTTCACAGAAGCAAAGTCCTTTAATTTCTACTTTTCAGAGATTTGTCTTAACAATGGTATTTTATTGTATTAACCGCTTAAGAACTGCTCCACGTACATGTACTGTGGCAGGACGGGCCTTAAGTGCAAAATCATGTACCTGTATGTGATTTTCTTCCTTTGCTTCAGGGTGCACGCGCGCTGCCGGGGCCACGCTCCCTCTGTGATTGGACACAGCAGGAGCCAATCAGCAAGTCTGGCGGGTGCAATTTCCGCTAGGACCCGCTGATCATTCTGAGGAGAGGCAGAACAGTGGTCTGCCTATGTAAACAAGGCAGATCGCCATTCTGCCAGAGGGGAAAATGGAGATCTTATTTTTCTGCTGAAACACGGATCTCTGTTTCCCCCCAGTCAAACCACATCCCCCACAGTTAGAAAGCACCCCCTAGGGACACACTTAACACTTTGATCACCCCTGAAGTTAACCCCTTCCCTGCCAGTGTCATTAGTACAGTAACAGTGCATTTTTAGCACTGATCACTCTAATAATGTCACTGGTCCCCAAAAAGTGTCAAAAGTGTCAGGTGTCCTGTCTGATTTGTCTGGGGAAATGTCTCAGTCCCACTAAAAATTACAAGTACTAGTAAAAAAATAAAATAAATACAAACTCTAAAAAAAATATGCCATTGTTTGTAAAAGCTTTCTTTTTTAGCGCAAACCAATCAATATAAGCTTATTGTTTTTTTTTAACTAAAAATATGTCGCAGAATACATATTGACCTAAATTGATGAAGAAATTCAATTTTTTTAATGGGTATGTTTTATATCAGAAAGTAAAAAATATTGTTTTTTTTTTTTTTTCAAAACTGTCTCTATTTTGTTGTTTATAGAGCAAAAAATAAAAATCGCAGAGGTGATCAAATACCACCAAAAGAAAACTCTATTTGTGGGAAAAAAAGGACATCAATTTTATTTGGGTACAGCATCGCATGACCGCACAATTGTCAGTTAAAGCAACGCAGTGCATTTTTGCAAAAAATGGCCTGGTCAGGGAGGGGGTAAAACCTTCCAGAGCTAAAGTGGTTAATGAAATGACAAGAAAAATGAAGTTGTAGTTTACGAGTCTTTGGTTCAGTGCGTGTCTATTGATAACCCTAAAAGAGAATATTATATGCATTTAATGAGACCTAGTGAGATACAATCAATGTCACTTTACCAGTACGAGGGGTGTTCCTGTGTGTGGACTCATCTGCACAGCGTTTTTTACCTTTTATTTTTTTTGGAGTAATACAGCCATTTCTGTGTGCTATATATTCACATTTAGGCTGCTTTCACACTGGGGCGGTTTGCAGGCGTTATTGCGCTAAGAATAGCGCCTGCAAACCGACCCGAAACAGCTGTTTCTGTTCCTTCAGTGTGAAAGCCCGAGGGCTTTCACACTGAAGCGTTGCGCTTGCAGGACGCTCAAAAATGTCCTGCAAGCCGCATCTTTGGCTCGCTATAGCGCTATACCGCTCCTATAGCGCCCGGTCCCATTGAAAACAATGGGGGAGCGCGCCGAACCCGCCCGCCCGCCGAACCCGCCGAACCCGCCCGCAAAACGCAGCTGAAGCGGCGGTTTGCGGGCGGTATTGACCCTTTTTCGGCCGCTCGCGGGGGTAAAAAACACCCCGCGAGCGGCCGCAATGTGCCGCTAAAACGCCGGTAAAGCGGCGCTAAATATAGCGCCGCTTTACCGCCTGCGCCCCCACCGCTCCAGTGTGAAAGCAGCCTTAGAGACTAAAGGGTGTGCAGACTAAAGACTAAAGTGTCTTTTGATGCTTATGCCTGCAGAGACTATTTACAACAAAACACATTGCTGAAGGTTACATATTAGTAAACACTGTGCATGAGAATTCTGTGGCTCCCACTATTTAAGAGTTCTTGTTCCTTGATGAACATGCCTGTAGAGATTATATATAGAAGAAATACATAGTGATATATATATATGAATGGCGAAAGTTATAAAGAAGTGAATACTTTGTATAAGAACTCTGTAACCTTTACAAATGAAATATTTATGTTTGTGGATGCGTAGGCCTCTAGAGACTATTCACATATAATACTTGTTTTAGCAAACAGCTTTATATGGTTAAAGAGGGGATGCAGGGCCCTGCAGTGTGTGCTATGTTTTTATAAAATGGTGCTTTATGGGGAATAAAGAATGGTTGTGATAATTTACTTACTTGCACATATTGTTGGATTTAAAGGATAAGTTCACCTTTGGTAATATGTTACATGTTCCACCCGTTTTTGGGGTGAAACATGTAACATGTTCTCATTGTTGCAACGTTTCCCCGATCTGCTGCCTGTAGTGCCAGCGAGCCATGGCTCCGTCTGCCCGGCCATGTCATTTATTCACAGAGATCTGTGAATGGGAAAACCACAGTTTTCAATGAACTACCAGGGCTCTGTTGAGCGCTTTAGGTAGTTCATTGAGGCTTCCTATCAGTATGTAACTGCCTGCCCATATGAGGTATGAGAAGACAGCTTACACTCAGTCTGCAAGAGGCCTGCATTGCACCTGCGATCTGCTGATCATGGGTGCAATGCTATCCAGGCAACTAATAAAAGAAATTATAAATGCACATTTTTTTACCTGCAAAAAAGATATACATTTGTTATCTTTTTTTTTTTTTTTTAAAGTGAACTTATCCTTTAATCTATGTACTTCTTCATGTTCAGGTGTTTAAAAGGTGAAGAATACTTTGTTACTTTAAGATCTAAATGTAACCATTTTTGTTACCAACCTGCAAATTCTGGGGGAAATTAGGGTACTACTGTGATGAGTACTACTACCCTATTCTCTTCACATAGTTTGGGGTCACCCAGATCTCACTATACTTACACATGTAGATATACAATATAAGATCCTATGGCAGTGATGGCGAACCTTGGCACCCCAGATGTTTTGGAACTACATTTCCCATGATGCTCATGCACTCTGCAGTGTAGTTGAGCATCATGGGAAATGTAGTTCCAAAACATCTGAGGTGCCAAGGTTCACCATCACTGCCCTATAGGGGTTTATTCACTAAGGCTTGATGGTGCAAAATCAGGCTCACTTCTGCATAGAAACCAATCGGCTTCTAACCTCAGCTTGCTCAGTTAGGCTTTGGCAATAAAACCTGGAAGCTGGTTGTTTTCTATGCAGAAGTGAGACTGATTTTAGACATGTGGATGATGAAAAAAATTGTTTAGTTTCGTTCAGATTCATTAATCTAGTTATTTAGTTTGTTAAATTCATTTGATTTGTTTAATTTGTATTCTGAATTTTTTGAATTTTCTTCAAATTTACAGATTTTTTTCTATTCGAAATGTTCAAATTGATAAATTTTGAATCAGTCGAAAGGAAAATTTAATTTTTTTCAATGCGAATGCGGCAAAGTGAACAAACAAAAGAAAAATCTTTATCAAATGATTACAATGAGTCTATAAATCACCTGTGGCTTAACAAAAACAGCATTTATTTGAAATTGTACTCTAATAACACACACAGTCTTTGATTTCAGAAATATGTGTACAGTTTGAATTCAAATGGAATTCGATGTAAAATTAGATTCAAATTTCAATTAGAATTTCGGAAATTCAGACGAATTTAGTTTCGTTATTCAGAGCATTCGGTACACTTGGTTTATACAGTAATGTAATTTGGTATCCGAAAATATTTCCGAATAGCGAAAAATTTGTCCAAATATTAATTCAGAACAAAATGAACCATACATGTCTACTGATTTTGCACTCTCAAGTTTTAGTAACTAAAGCCCTATGTGTTTGGAGTCACTAACAAATATCATTTTTATTTTAGCATATGCCAGAATAAATGCTTATGTAAATTACTTTTTAATTATACTTCTAATTTACTTAAACTTATCATTCAGTCATTTACCACCCCTACCTTCTCTTAATTAGTTCTACAAACTTTGGCATTTGTTTGATGTATGCTCTTTCCTGGGAAATCACAGTGGTACATATGATGCTTGCGGTTAAGCACTAATAGCAAGAGCATTAGTTTCATGTTCCTTATGTCTTTCAGGCATTATTAATGTTCCTTTATTTAACCTGCTGTGCAGTTTGCAGCCCAAATGTCAAACCCATGAAAACTGTTTGCAAACCATGCGTGGCAGAGTGGTGTTTAATGCTATGCTAGAGGTCTTGAAGCTTGTCAAGGGCTGTGGATTAAGTGCGTTTTAAAACTGTAGCATTTGTGTCTAACCTAGCAATTAATATTCTCCACTTTCTAAAAAAAAAAAAATCAAAACTACTTTTGAACTTGTTTGTGTAGTAACATAGAAGGCTCCCTACTGCTACACCCCCGTGTAAACTGCATTGTTCACATTTACTAAAGTATCAGCTATACAGGCATAAGAACACAGTGTCTGTAACTTATGTACCAGTCACAAATGCCATTGCAGATTTGTGCTTGGCTATCGTGGGATCCTACAATCTGTGTATTAGGTTACAGGTCCTGTTACTTGTTATAGAGACCACAGTCAAACATGTGTCAGTAGCAACAATTCTTGGCCATACTTGTGTATGACTCAAATGGTGACCTTGAAGAAAGGTTCTGTGCCTTAAGGGAGCAGCACAAATTACTAATATTTTTCAAAAGCTTATTGTCCGGGTGTCTTTTAAGTGTAAGTGTGAATCTGAATAATCAGTGTAAATACAGACTGTTCTTGTTTCAGACACGTTCATTAACAAGTCTAGCTTCAACCAGAGGTGATAATTAACAAATGAGTCCTTTACTAACTTCTGTAAGAAGAAAGAACTGTCAAGAATAACTTCTCTTATGTAGTAAAATCCATTACCCTCTGTTATATTTGCATCAGAACTTGGGTATAATGGCAGCAGCAGATACCTCACATATATTTTAGTGCTTGAATTGGTGAATAAGGATGAGCCAAACACAGCTGGGTTCAGGTCACAGCAATTCAACCGAACATTCAAAATTTGGATGCTGAATATGAACCCCACTGAAGTCAGTAGGAGCCAAATCTGTCAAATCAATTTTTTCCTTTTTTTTAAAGGTTAACAGCCAGAGAATTGGCAAAAATGCACACAGGGACTGGTCACTGCCAATATAATGTACTATTTTTATCCCCTCAAAACCTACCTGTGAAGTGGTTCATCTCTACCATAAACATAATAGTATAACAAAAGTGACATCTTCAAAGGAAAAAAAAGCCAATTAAAATGTTGGTAATGCTGCTCTTAATTGGGATTTGTCTTAGATTTTAATGGGTAACCCTATCAAAAAAAAAAAAGACATAGGCCCCCCAAAAATTCATACAAGGCCCTTAAATTCTGTTACAAATTTTAAGATGAAAAGCCATTAACAATTGCTTTTGATCCCTTGCCAAATCCATACCCAACCCCTAATCTGAGCAAATTGGGGGGGGGGGGGCAGCTCAGTATAGCCTTAAATGTACCAGGCTACATGCCCCCAAACTTGCGAGGATGTTGATAAGGACAAGGGCCTCTTCTCCACAACTCTGTTCTGGCGATTGCAGGAGCGTGGGGGGGGGGGGGGCATCTATTGGACTATGGAGGCCCCCATTAAGATGATCAGGCTATCCACCCCCCCCCCCCCACATGAATGAATACTGATTCGCAAATAAAAAAAAATGAGTTGTAAATGAAAATACAAAAGCTTTTGACTCTTCCTTTTTTTAAATGGGGGAAAAAAACGGCATTGTAAATTTGGCATCACTCACTTGCTGATCGTGGCCTGCCCGCCATCGAAAGAAAAAGACCAGCTGATACCCAGATCCATCCATTCATGCTACACTTGACAGCTCTCTGGAGCTGTCATTAGGTTTATATTCCAGTGGGAGGGGATGTGATGACATCATTGTCCAAATATGGCCATATCCATATTTGGTCAGTAATGTCACTACCACCTCACCCCCTGCTTATATGGCTTTTAGAAAACAGCATTTGAACACCAAAGTATTTTCCATTCTAGCATTCTTTCAGTGAAGGTATAACAGATATGAAGATTCATGTCCTTTTTAAAGTGTTACAAAAATGTAAGCACAAAAGATAGTTTATTGATAAATATGTCTCTAAAAATGTATCCTCTCTTAACCCTTCCTCTTATTGCCTGAGTTTACTGTACACATAAATAAAGACAAGGAGAGACATCTCTGCCAAGCAACTTGATTTTGTTCTTGGTTGTTTCTGGTATAAAATATAGATATCTCAGTAACACCATCCAAAAATAAATCTATACTATTTTACCGCTTTTTATGAATGCCCTATGTGTATAACCCAAGATGCTCCTCTAACATTTTACAAAATAGTCTGACCTTAAGCTACAGTGCAATAATACATTATTTATTTTAAATATCCAAGCATTCCGGGCATGTTGCTTTTCTGTAAAACTGCATGGTAGTTTATTCTTATATTTTAGGATTTTCTTGCTGCTTTGTTCTTGGCACTGTTAAATCAAAAGGCATACACAATGCATTGCTTTTGTGATAAGAGATAATATATCCACACTCACAGTGGAAATACAGTAGATCTAATACTATGTATATCTATCTATATATCTATTTCTATATAGATATATAAAAAATATATATATAGATATATATATACACATTTTAAACAGCAATACACATACAATCACAGTGTCCTTTTCCACCAGTGATCACATTTTACTATCTCTAGCTTACTTAACTGGAATACCTATGTAAAAACTGAATACACACTATTCATATGTGGGAAGAGTGAATTCCTGTTGGCATCATAAATAAAAGTAATTCAAATGTTGCTCATAGAAACCTATTGTGCACAGGCTCCCTGCTGCAGAAGATGCACTACTTATTGTCAGCAGGAATGTGAGTATCTTACACGGAGCTGAGCAAACGACTGGACATAGGCTTGACATCCAAAATAAATCAATGTTTTATGAACAGAAGAGTAAATCAAACTGCATTATTTGAAGTTGACCCTATCCTTTGGCAAATTTACAACAAACATACGTTTGTCAAAATAACCTCATCTTTATTTATATTTTTAGTTTTTCTTAACATTTCTCTTGACATAAAAAGACATACAGTCCTCTCTTTCCCTCTTGAGATACTAGCCCAGAACACCAGACATAATTCAACACAGGTTGGTATAGTTGGAGAACTTTGAACATGCAGACTTTTATATTGACACCTACACATATGCAACACTCTGTCATGCCTTCATTAAGAAGTTTTGGTTGTACTCTTGTGTATTATTAACCAGCCAGTAGGATTCTAGGAGATTTTTAGCAGACCAGTTTGTCATATCTAAGTACAGTATATCTAAACCCCCCAAAAAAATGTAATACAATGCAGCTTACCAGTCGTTAATCCTTGACCAGATGTGGTGGCTGCATTAGTATTGTTTTTTCATACTTTCTCCCTTTATTTTTACTTGGCAGTCCTGTAAATAGCCTAGTTTCTGTCCCTTTGTGTATACTCTTATCATTCATCTATGTAAGGAGCCATGTTATCACACTGGCTGGACTTAAAACATGTCTGGCTTTTCGCATCTCCAGGGCTGCTGATCAGAGGCAGGTGGTGCTCCATCGATTGGGGGGGGTGGCGGCAGGCAGACCTGACAACAGACCCCCCCATCACTCAAACTCACCACCCCACACTAACCCCCGTCGCTTGAGCACGCCACCACACATCATTGACAACACCGCCCACCCCCCAGTCACTGGCTCGCCCTCTCGCCTACAAGGCCCCCGTCAGCCCTGCACTTACCCCTTGCAGGTCACGGCTGCTGAGGTGGCTTCCCCCCTCTATCTCCTCCTTGACTCGGTCATTGCTTTTCCTCCCGGCCAATCAGGTCTTTGGACTCCCGGCCAATGGGCTCTCAGGAAGACTTTAGGGAGTATTCGCTAATGTCACACAACAGGGTGGGCTCAGGGCGCAGTTCTCTGTGCCCTGAGCCCACCCTTTTTTTAAGCCAATCATGTGCTTCTAAACAAAATCCATAGAAATTCATTTGTCTGGCGCCCTGCATGTCGATTAGGGGGCCAGTACCTGTGGGTCCCTAATGAGCGGCCTTCACTGCTGCTGATAGAAATCACGGGGCCCTGTACAGCCTACCTGACAGGGCCCTCCTCCTCTGAAAATATCAAAGGATATTTTTGCTAAAATGCAAAGGCCGATATGCTATGCAGCCATGGAAGAAATTATACCCCCATCGAACAAAAACATTCAAGTGAATAGTGGCACGGAGGCAATGTCTGCACCTCCACAGTGAGCGATCAGTACTGATCACTCGCTGCATTTTTTCAGGATGGTATGTTTGTTCTGGATGGTGAGCCCCACCCCCCTGCCATCCTGAAATAGCCCTCCTGTGTGTATTCAACAGCTGCCGGGGGGAGAGGAGTGAAATCAGCAGCACTGTGGGGAAAGGGGCACACAGGGTTCCCAAACAGCAGGGGGTGCAGATGACTAAAGGGAGCACCCTCAAGGGCCACTAACCACCCCCTCAGCACTCCATCTTCCACCTAACTGCTCCTGCTGGCATGACTCATGCCTATTTATGAAGGGACCGCCCCCCTCCAGGCCATTTGCTGGGGATTGTCTGGGGTCCTCCTAAATATGGCAAGCAGCTCCAACTAGCTTCTGCCCACTACATCTGGAAGCTTCTCTAAGGTTCCGGAAGACAAGGGGAGGCACCAGAGATGCTGCTCTCGGAGTCGCTCAACCCTGACGCAGATTCAACCCAGGTCTGGCTCTCAGCCAAGCCAAATTTTCCTACACTACAAACCTATTTACATCTAGCACACTAGAGGGTGCTACACTAGTGTCAGCACTAAGGCAGTACTGCCGGGCCTCCCTTTTGAGAGCTCGAGGAATGAAGAGAATGATTTGGTTGGTATCTTGAGACAAGGATAGTAATGTAGCTGGGGGCAGAGTTATTGAACGGCTTTGTAAGTTGTTGTTAGTATCTCAAATTAAATGTGTTGGGTGAGCATACACCAGTGCAGGGATCGGCAGAGAGGGGTAGAAGACACAGAATGATTGGTAAGGTGGATGAGTCTGGCAGCAGCATTCATGATGGACTGAAGGGGGTATGTGAAGGTAAGCCAATGAGGGGGGAGTTGCTGTAGTCAAGGCAGAAGATGGCCAGGGAGTGATTTAGAAGCTTTATGATGTGAGCTGAGGGGTAGAGAGATAGATGATCTTAAACAAAGTAAATGATGCAACTTACATTTTAAGAACTGGTAAGCTGCGATATATAACTTACTAAAATATATTAAAGATATTTTGTTAAACATTTTTATTATACATCTGTATTTAATAATAAATATATGTTTTCTATTTCCTTTGCAGCACTTACAAATGTGAAACTGTGGGCAATAGATCGACAATGTTTTCAAACTATAATGATGAGGACAGGGCTAATCAAGCACACCGAATATATGGAATTTTTAAAAAGGTATGTGCTGTTCTTTCAATCTAATTGTATGCTAAAGTTGTGCTACATTGGGAAAACAGCGATCTATATTTGCTTGTTTGTTTTACATATGCTCATCTTTGACGGTCCCTATAGGCTTGGGACTGCAGCTCCTACCCACAGGGTTATGAAGCCGTGTTTTTATAATGCATGGGTATTTTTTTTCTTGGCAATTTGCTGCAGCTGTTAATTAAACTAAAACAGTTGCAGAGACCACTAAGCTCGTTTTTGTATATAAAATACTTTTATTTCTTCTATGGCTCACAGATATTCAACAATTCTAATGTAAATCTTGTATACTCGTGCATGTACTTACCATTCATCAGCTTAGTCTGGTATGGCATTCGAACTGAGTACAGTTCATTGCTAATATTCCGTCTTATGTCTCCTATATTATCTATTTTTGGCTCCTCCCACATTCCCTCTGTAGTTTAACATTTGCATATGAGCACAAATTGGTCATCATCTATGCTCAGGGATATATAGTACTTTGATCTTTTTGATCTTTTTTTGTTCACTCATCTGTAGGTGGGTTTGGTCTGGACTCTTATCAGCATCTTCATTTAAAATTTCTAGGACTGGCAGCTTTAGCTTGTAAGATTAGCTACTTAAATTTTGATTAAACATTGTTAGTAGCTATCATATATGCTTTCTCATCCTTATCTTTATTTTTCTTTTTTTTTTCCTGTACCTGTTTCAGTATTTAATAATTTGGCTGTTGTTGGGTCCACAACCTGTTGGAAAGCTGCTGTAGAATTTACTTGTACCAGTCTGGAGCAGGACACATGACTGAGCCCTTTTTGCATTATTGGAAAGCAACAGGAACACAAAGGCAGGATGCGCTGTTCACATGTATTTACATCCAGTGCTTACCTTTAGTTGAGGACAAATGATTGGCTCTGTACATACGTAGACAGATTTCATCTAGGGCCAATCATCTGTCCCTAACCACAGGTAACCATGTAAGTCCCAAGGATCCTTTTACATGAGCAAATTCATGAAAATTGATTAAAAAAAAGCATAAAAAATGGAACCCATTTACGTCAGTTTGTACACATTTGTTTTTCACTTGGCCCTTTTTTAGTTGTTGAAGAAAATAGTCATAGGTGGACAAAAGTATTAACAAAAAATATGTTTCTTGCCTAAATATGGACTGCATGGAATGAATGTAAATTAACAACATGCACTTGCATCTGTTTATGGGGGCGTAAATGGATGTACATTCAATTACATCTGCCTGCAAACCACGTTCATTGTGGTAAAAAAAACAGACACAGATTGAACGCTCGTGTAAATGTGTCCATGGTAAATGTTTCCAGTGCTTTTGAGTAAAAAAACAACAGAAACAGAAATTTCCAAGACCATAAAGATCATATCTAAAATCTTGGAACCCTAAAAATGGACAGTGGTTACAAGAATCACATTATGATGCAAAAGAGTGTTCTCTACAGTATATATTATTATAAAAAAATGCCCACTCTATTCATCCCGCTAAGAAGGATGTCAAAGGACTGAAGAAAAGTTCTCAAATCAGAAAAAAAGAGATGTTCATGCATTTGCCTATTGTAATACAATGCTTTATTAACCATCCAACACAGAATGATTATTTTTCCATAAGCTTTCCTATGTTTTATTTTCCTGCAGTAGTTTTCTATGTTCTTAAGAATTCTAAAATGCTGACCCAAAATTCTGCAAAGGATTAAGGAGATAAATGTAAAAAGGGATTTTCTCTTCACAGGTTTTTTATTTGTTTTTCCAAGTAGATATTTCATACTAAGCGCTTTAACCTTTGACCACAATAGAGCTTCTCCAGACGACTGGCAGGCTTAATATGGACAAGACTCTAATACCGAGAGCAATATATTATCTAAATACAGCTTTACACATATTTTTAGAGCAGATAAAATAATCTAGTAATCCCTCACCATTTACATTTACATTAATATATGCTTAACATTTTCCACACAGTACACTGCAAAGTAATTTTACTGTCTATAAATTTATTTTTTAGCTTTCATATTATTGCATATTTTGCCTCACTATACCATCCTTATGTAGCTGTATATAAGATTAGGGCAGGCCATACATGGTTCAAATGTTGACCAGTTCAGCAGGAACTAGCCAAAATTCAAACTGTGTATGGGCAGGCTAAATGTACAAAGTTGAACGATCAATCAACTTTGGTACAACTAGCATGCCAGGGTTTTACCTGTGATTATCGCTAGTGGCTGCTATAGCCACTAGCAATATTCACTGTCTTCTCCCTGTGGGGACGGCTGCCCGCCCCCTGCCGGGAGCAGACAATGGTTTGGCAGGAGGGATTCCTGCATCAACACTGTCTGTGTTGATGGGGGATTGAGCAAATTTCTTTCCTGCAACCCATGGTTGCAGGAAAGAAATTTTCTCTGTGTATGGCCAGCCTTATTTTTTGTTAGTATTGACCGCAGTGTAACTTCTTTTAAAAGAGATGTAGTTATTATGTGGGGGTGCCAGGTTTAAAACAATCCTCTTTTTTATTTCTGGTACCATCTACTAGAAAAAAAAAAGTGGGACTCTGCAGTCACTACTTCTTTGTTCTACAGTAACTGTATAGAAAATGTGTCAAACTGCAACAGAAACAAGGGAACACTCTCTTCTTACCTCTGAAGCTCCATAGATGCAGTTAGTCGTGGGCTGTAGTAAGTGGTAAAATCTCTTTAAGTAATTCTGGTTGCAGTCTCTTCAGCAAGATGATGTAATAAAATATTTTTTATATTCTGAATAAACAGATACGGGTAACAAACAATTAATTTTTTTTCTGTTTGATATAAAAATGTTTGTTTTATTAGATATTTGAACATAAACTATTTGTATAACTAAAATACTATACTTTCTTGGAAATTTGCAAGCTTACAGCTGTGAATTTAAATTAGGGAAATGATAATCCAAACATATCACTAGGTTCAGGCTGTTACTAAGCTACAACAGCAAATATCTGCTGAGTAAAGTAGGGTATACTGTATCAAATAATATAAGTAGTAAACATTATCCACAAACAATAGTTAATGAAACAATTATATAACAATAAACTCTGGATAGGAGTCCAAACTCTTTTATGCAGTCCCTTCCTTAGAATGTAAGCTCTAACAGTTCTTAACTGCCCTCTGTACCAATGAAATAGCTATGGGCTGCTCTACATATGCTCTTGTGGCTGGACTTCTGGCATCAGCACCAACTAACATGGCACCACAGTCTACTAAAAAAATATAAAAACTATGTTTCAAAAAGAGGAGTTTTTGTGCTGATCGTCACAATCACACTTACAGAACCTTATATCTGCTCAAAGACTGGTCATACAGCATTTTGGAGAGTTTCCCTAAACTTAGGAAAAAAAATTGGAAACAGGCAGGGTCTTTATTGCAGAAGAGACATACAATACAATATACTTTCCTGCCTGTTCACAATTCCATGTAGAATGTACCCTGTGCCAGGCAATCAAGATGGCTAAAGATCAGCACCTGGAAGAAAAATAGGGGAAGATACTGGCAAGGGACTTCAGGGCATTGGACAGTTGGAACTAAAGGTAAGTATTTTTACCTTTAGTTTCACTTTAAGATCCCATTTACACCTCTTTAGTAAGTTTTATGGTGGATTAATGCATACATCTAGTGAGTGGTAGTCATAGAATAAACATTTTTTTGTGTTAAGGAAGTCCATTTATTTTGAATGGTCTTCCAACACACCACAAAGAACAGAAAAGTGGATGTGCTCTTTTTTTGTTTCATTGAACCATAAAGCACAGATGGTTTCCCATTTGCACTTGCATTGCCATTGTATGGCGGGTCAAGATGCCATTCAGAATGAATGGCTTCACAATGAAGATTGCGTGCATTATTATGAGTTTCAATAGCACATGGTAGAGCATGCATTTTATCGTGTGTCACTGCAATTCATAGAGGTGAAGATGGCTATTTTTTGTTGTGATGTTTTCAAGTTCTTTGCAATAGCAATTTTCTAACAATACCCCAAATGTCAGTTTTTGGTACCACATTTGCAAATGCCTGGGGACAAACAATGAGGTTTCCAATGGCTATCCATGGTATAGATTGCATGTCTGGTTAAATATATACCCACAACAATGACCGAACTGCATATGTGGCACTGACCCTCAAATATGTTTTGCTGTGCTGTAGAGATATGACCAAATGTAACGATTTTTATACTGACCTTGATTTTATCTGTTTTCAGCTCACTGTAGGTATTCACCATACACACTTAAGCATCTCTAAG
This sequence comes from Lithobates sylvaticus, assembly GCA_028564925.1. Lineage (NCBI taxonomy): Eukaryota > Metazoa > Chordata > Amphibia > Anura > Ranidae > Lithobates > Lithobates sylvaticus. The sequence goes on from CM053036.1 coordinate 97,624,705, forward strand.
TTAATTGTTTTAGGAAGATTTTTTTGTTAGCATTTTTCATAATTGCTGCAATAATTTTTTTGGGTGATTAATAAGCATCCTTAAGACAGCAGTTAAACAACTTCATTGAGTGTTTAATTTTTCTAAGTGCAAAATTACCTGTAACAGAAAAGCCCACTTTTAGTTTTATGAGTGTGTAAACTTTAATTGAATGCTAACAAACTGTGAACATGACAGGGGAAAGTCTCCTGTAGAGAAATTGCTAATAGGCCTAAACTAGGGAGCCCATGGTTATTAGACTGCATATGTAAACCTAATATATAAACCAATTAAAATAGAATAGAAAATTTTGAAGCCTCATAATATTTAGCCACGTAGGTCACAGAATATAGTTTACATATTGTATAAAGTCATGAAACTTCAATACATTATGCAGCTGGAATTAAATTCTTATGTATAAAGAATTACATGCTATTTTATCGGTTTCATTATAATATGTTAGTATACCCATTAAAATTCTCAAAAGCAATATGTAGTAAAAGCACACTTGTCATTATCATTAACCAGCTGAACTGTCTTTATAAATCAGAAGCAAGCACCCTTAGGCTGCATTTACACCTGAGCGATGTACATTTTGTGTTTTGCATCATGTTTTATCGTGTTTTTTTTTGCATGACAGCCCAATGACTTGAATGGGCCCTCAAGTACCAATTCTGGCACTGAGCTAAGTGCATTTTAACGACATGCATTTTTGATCACTTTGACGTTCATAAAATCTGCAATAAAACGTGCAACTTCTCCCGTGTTTGGGCTACCTTTAAGACATAATAACACCACAAGTATGACACACATTTAGGGCATTATGCAAACAAGGCCATAAATGTATGTTGCTGCCTGCATTTCAAGGCCACTCAGGTGTAAATGCAGCCTTAAGCCTAGTACACACTAATAGCAGGTTGAGCGAAAAAAACCTGACAGCTCCAGTTGGAGCAGCTGTACTAACAGTCCAACGTTAGTACAGCAATCTTCCCCACTGAGCTGTTGTGTTCTGACAGGGGGACGCCCCCCCCCCCCCCCCAGCAGAACACTCCGGTCAGTGCTTTCAGCCATTGGCTGAGAGCACTGATCAAGAGCCAGTCGGCTGCTGGTTTTCCAGCATGCTCGTCCGACAGAAGCCAGCCAAAGAGCCAGCTTCTGTCAGACCGGCTGCCATACACACGGCAGTTTTTTAATGAACAGGTCGATGTGTCCTGATATTTGGCCCATGTGTACTAGGCATTAGTCTCTCCTTTTGGATACTAAGGCTGTTCTTTATGTAAATGACTAATAGGTAATTTTGAGAGTGGAGTTTTCTAGGCAAACATTCTGAATTACTTGCATGTCCTGGGATTTGGGGTTTTCTGGACTCTCATGGCACTATAAAGTAAATGCAGGCAACAGTGTTCTGAAGCCAGTTTTTCTTATTTGAGATGTTTTTAGTAGGTTTGCAATAAATATGGCCTCAGTTATGGCAAAAAAGCCCCCCGTTTCTTGAATCCTGGAGTACAGATAGTTTTGGTATTAAAAAATTGTACTGAAAGCAACATGTAGGCTGCTGTAATTAACCTTTTTCTGATCTGTATTATAGTTTTTATACCATCTTAGATATCCTTTAGTGCAGAAAATTTGTAATGCTTGAGGAAATAAAAAAGGTTCCCAAAAGTCAGCATCCTTGATATCTTAAAGTGATATTAAAGGCAATTAAAAAAAAGAAAAACATGTCATACTTACCTGTTCTGTGCACTGGTTTTGCACAGAGCAGCCCAGATTCTCCACTTCTCGGGTCCCCTGTTAGCGATTACAGCCCCACCTGCCTGCTCAGTACCCCCAGAGCAAGCAGCTTGCTATGGAGGCACCGGAACAGGTTCATTCCCATGCCACTGCTCTGCGTGTCAATTCACACACTTGTTTACTGGCTGTGATGGCTCCCGCTGCTGTCTCAGCCAATGAAGAGGGAAAGTCCCCAGAGAGCCAAGGCTTTTGTGCACATCGCTGGATAGTGATGGGGCTCAGGTAAGTATTGGGAGGGGCTGGGGGTGCTGATGCACAGAGAAGAGAAACAAACCTTGAGCCTTTAGAACCACTTTAAGTTAGCCAATAAAAGGCTGGCCTGAATACTTTGGGTTTGATTTGCTAAAGAAAAATAGGTTGTTCACCTTGAAAGGGATGTGGATGTGGTGAGGTTTCACTTTAAAAAGAATACCAATCACATACATGGAAGAGGAAATAAAATAGCATTTTTGTTTGCACATAATTGGATGATGGAAGTCAGAAGAGCTTCACCTCATTCACTAAGCTTCAGGCTGACACTGTCTTGCAAAATTAACAACCTTTTTACTCTTATGCCATGTACACTCGATCAGATTTTCCGACAACAAATGTTGGATGTGAGCTTGTTGGCAGAAAATCCAACCGTGTGTATGCGCCATCGAACATTTGTTGGCGGACTTTCCGCCAACAAATGTTGGCTAGCAGGTTCTCTAATTTTCCGCCAACAAATTTTTGTTGTCGGACTTTCCGATCGTGTGTACACAAGTCCGTTGCACAAAAGTCCACGCATGCTCAGAAGCAGAAGTGGCCGGTCTTGTAACCTAGCGTTCGTAATGGAGAATTACCATTTGTGACATGGCAAATTAGGAAATCTCCAAATGCAGCGCATAATTCTCTTCTTCTTTAATGGGATAATAATGAAGCTGCTTTGCTGGTGATACTGATGGAGTTATTGCAAACAAATTTTCAAAGGCTTTTTTTTTTTTCAAGTGATATCAAGAATAATAATAATAGCGCCAAATAAAAAACGCAAAAAGAAAAGCACGAATCAACACTCACCAAACTTCTACTAACACAAAATTAGCAGAAGGAGCACAAAGGGTGACGCTAAAGAGATGAAAAACAACGTAGTATGTCTAGTATGTTCGTAATTGTTGGCCAACATTTGTGTGACCGTGTGTATGAAAGACAAGTTGGAGCCAACAGCCTTCGAACAAAATTACACGTTTTTGTTGTCGGAAAGTCCTATCGTGTGTACGGGGCATAAGAGGATCAACACCATTGAGTCACCGTGGTTGATTTTCTAAAATTAAATAGGTTCTTTATTTTGGAAGGAAATTTTCTCTTAGCTTAGTGAATGAGGTCAAGCTCTACTGACTTCCATCATCCAATCAAGAATAACCCAAAAAAATATGTTTTTTCCTTGCATGTGATTGGGTATTCTACGTGAAGTGAATTTTCACCAGATTCTATTGCAAAGTGATAGTTTCTTTGCAAAATAAACAGCCTATTTGCCTTTAGTAAATCAACCCAACTGACTCAGAACAAGCATGTACTAAGTGAAGTGAAAATGAAGACAAAACTGCTAAAATAATAAGGCAGCTATTATTTTTTTAATAAGTGAAGAGGTCAGCAATATGATCTATATATAAATCTCTATACAGATTGCCTTTAAAAGAAAAATGTAGTCAGTTACCTCCTAATGTCTTAAAGAGGAGTTGCCCCTGGGGAAAAAAATTAAAGTCAGCAGCCACAAATACTGTACCTGCTGACTTTTAATATATGGACACTTGCCTGTCCAGGGAGCCCGCAATGTCAGATCGGCTGTCGGGTGCTGCCATCACCATCTCGACTAAGGGAAACAGGCAGTGAAGCCTTTATGCTTCACATCAGGTTCCCCACTGCGCATGCGCAAAGCGTGCCGCGGTTTCTAATTGGCCAGGCGGCGGAGGAAGGAGGAGGGGGGCCGAAATTCTGAGAGGCTGCGCCGTTTCCCAGAAGTGGGGACAGGGTCCTGTCGAAAACAGGTTCCCCCCTCCCCCCTGACAGGTGCCTAATGTGGCACCGAAAGAGGGGAGAAAGCAAGTAAGCAGAGGTTGCACTTTCGGGTGGAACTCCACTTTAAATTACTAGTCACCCACAACAATGAGCCCTGGTGTTTACTTTAAACCTTTGTAGACAAGTAGGAGGTGAGATATTTATAGAAACCTATAATAATAGGTAAAACGTATTGAACAAATCTGCAAAAATAACCAATCACTGTATATTAACATTTTCTGGTTTTGCTAAATTTGTATTGGCAATGTCTGTTGCTGTAGACACTTTAGCATAAAGATTTACATAGAGCTGAATGAAAGAATTCCATGTATTCCCTCATCCACGAGAGCATGTGTGGATGAATCTCCTGCTGTTGGCTATTGTATTCTGAAAAGCTGGCACCTGCTGCTGTAAGAACACCTGAACAGTGACTGCAGCTGATTGGCCATAGTTGCTGTTTGGCTGACTCTTTTCTGCCCAGTCAAAGTTTGTTAGGCTGGGTGGTGTCAGCTGGGTCATCCATGGCTTAAATTTTGGCCAATTCACAGGAATCTAAAGAAATTCGAGCAGTGTATGGTCAGCTTTAGACAGTGATTTTTTTTCACTTGATTCCTGAGGGGTTAATACCCTGTTGTCAAGACAAGGATATAGGTATTGAATACCATCAAATGTGGTTGAGGAGTGAGTGGTGTCTGGACTAAGTAGAAAGTGATCAGAAACCATCACCTGTCACTTGATTAGTGTATGGGACTCTTTTTTAAAAAGAGGTGTATATCCCTTTCTTCTGTGGACCATTTTCATCATACCCTCCCAACTCTACCCTATTCAATTGGTAATTCTGCAACACTGCACCATCAGCCAAAGCCTTATGCCAAACCCTCCCCAGATTCTCCAGCATGTTGGAATTGAATGAACTCCATAGGAAGCTTGTGTTACAATCCTACCATACCGTTTGTTTGAAGGGGTTGTGATTGCTAAAGCTGGATTGGAAAAGTATTTGGATAAGGCTGTTTGTTTTTGTTTTTTTACAATATATTATTTCATTAAATATTTATTCTGTTTTAAATATTGATTACATTGTAGTTAGATGTATCACATGAATGAATAATCAGTCTTCAAACAGGACAAAATAAGGATTCAGGATAGAGGGGTCTTGGAAAAAAAAACAGTCTTTCTTGGTGCTTATGGTGGTTTGCCAGCAAGGATAAGGATCAAAACCTGAGCCATCAAACCTAGATGTGCATATAGTTACATAGTTAGTCAGGTTGAAAAAAGACACATAAAGAAGAAGAAAACACATTGGGAGATGGTAGGTTGCTGCTCACCCCGGGGATGTATACGAAAAGGATTGTTTACCCCTGGGATGGTGGGGTTTTTAGGCAGCAGTAAGTTTAGGAATATGTATCAAAATGAGTAATATTAAGTGAAAGACACAAATTTATCGAAAAAAGTTTAAAGTATTTATTCATGTCACATGAATGACAGGTGGAGTAAAAAACATGAGCCCATACAGAAAATAAAATTGCAGCTATACAATACACACATAGAAAAAACCAACAGGTCAAGTGCTACCTGTGCATAACTTTACATTTATCAACATTAAACCTCATCTGCCACATAGTCGCCCAATTAGACAGAGCATTGAGGTCGGCTTGTAAATTGGAGACATCCTGTAAGGACGTTATTCCACTCCAGACCCAATATCATTTATAAAGATATTAAAAAGTAAGGGTCTCAGCACTGAACCTTCCCATATAATATTTTCCACAACGGTCATACTCAAAAATATGTCCACTGATTTGCTAAATTTGGTGATTTCCTTATTTTACTTTAAGAATTTTCTTACAAAGATAACGGCAACTCTAGTAGTTAGACTTTGTAAGAATGCACTCCTATGATAAAAGAGAAAATATTTTGAAACACAATTATCCCTAATTAGTTATTGACTAATCTTTGACTATGAAACTCAAAAGGTGATCCTAATTTCAAAAACCGTGTGCTTTTTTTCATTATTTGAAAATCGCTTTATAGTCCATGCACATACAATTTTCACAAGACATTTACTTTTGAAGGCTGGTTTGGCCTTGAATAACAGAGCACAGCCATCCACTCATTCAAGCAGAACAGGAAATAAAGTTTAATACTAAAGATGTGCCAAATATATCAGGAGGTGTCATTTGCTAACTATCCACTGAAGACTTAGTTGCTTATATCAGTGCCAAATTTGTGTTGATCACTGAGCATTCCTTGGAACAAAGGGGAAATGCAGAGCCAAATCCAGTTAATCTATTGTCATTTAAATGTTCCCTCAGAGAGACAAACAAAATCTGCATGCTGAAATTCTCAACTTACAATAGAATTTCTATTTCCTGGGCAGTTAGAAATAACAATGTCAGTTTGATCAAATTATAGAATCTTAAACAAACTGAACATTTTTCAGTATCAGGTATTGTTTGTTTACTTCCATCCAATTACAGAGTTGCTAAGTGAATTTTATTTTTTTGGTATTTGGAAAGCTCTAAGAAATTGAGTCTCAGTATTTAAATGCCTGTTATGACACTGGTTTTATTTTCCTTCTTATTTAAATAAGACATTTTTCTTGCAGAAAAAGACATGTGTGGGTTTACAAAGAACTGTTATAAATTACGCTTCTTTAATGCTTTCTTAGTGTGGGCCCTAGATGCAGCAACCTTTAGAGGGATAGCAGCATGTACTTTTGGTGAGCTTACATTTGAGTTGCAAGTATACAAAACAGGTCCGCACAGCTGATGTTAAGCATAATAACAGGGAGACAAAGGCTGGCCTCAGCTCAATGCTGACGCGTTTCACAGGAATAGGGCTTAATATATGATTAATCTAATCCCCCACATGGGCAGGTCCAACTCAAATTGAAGATTTTCACAAGTGGCTTGGCAGCTTGGTGGGCAATGTCTTGCTGTATTAGGGACAAGTGAGTAAAAAATGTTTTAGGGGGATGGAAAACATGCAATATAACTGTGATTGCACCAAAGGTGTAGTTAAACTTTAAGCTAATTATAGCAGGACAGAATCATTATAATTTAAAATGAAATAAGCCATATTTGGATAGATGTGCTCCATAGAGATAAAACATTTATTCTGAAAATTCAACTTTTTTCTTCAAATTTCAGCTACGAATTTCAATAACTGTTTCCTTGAGCTTGAGTTCTGAAAAAAAAATCTAAATGCTATTTTTCCTGCCCAGTCACACCTAGCCAGGTCAGTGAGACATCTTTTACTCACTCCACTTAAAGCTTGGCCCAAATGAACTATGTCCCTAACATGTGAGGCCGCTGAATGTGCGGTATAAACTGTATGTAGCTGAGGCTACATACAGCATACTGCACTGTGTTCTGGGTTTGAGCTGAGACTTCCTGTCTTATACTCGAAACACAGTAGAGTCTATCTGATCGGGGCCCAGCCATTCAGAGAAAGCTATTTATTCTATCAATGAATACAAAGCTTCCTCTGAGCAGAGTCCGAGGTTGTGACATCATCAGCCCGCCTCTCTGGCGGTTGTATTATTAATAAAATAATTAATAAAGGAAGACAGTACAGTTACAATACAATAAAATATAAGAGGCCCTGCTCATAAGAGCTTACAATCTAATAGGGTGGGGCAAATTATACAAAAGGAAGTGATAAAGTTAGTCAGTTAGTTGGAGGCGTGGTAGGCTTCCCTGAATGAGATGAGTTTTCAGGGATAGCTTAAAGGCAGCTAGAGTAGGAGATAGCCAGACAGATTCAGGTAGAGCATTCCAGAGGATGGGACAGGCTCTGGAACAGTCCTGAAGATGAGCGTGGGAGGAAGGGACAAGGGAACTTGAGAGCAGGAGGTCTTGAGAGGAGCGGAGAGGATGGTTTGAGTGATATTTGGAGACAAGATTGGTGATGTAGTTCGGGGCAATTGGAAGCCAGTGGAGGGATTGACAGAGAGGGGTGGTGGACACTGAACGGTTGGTAAGGTAGATGAGTCTGGCAGCAGCATTCATTAAAGACTGAAGAGGAGAGGTAGGCCTATGAGATGGGAGTTGCAATAGTCAAGGCGAGAGATAACAATGAATGAATGAGTAACTTGGTGTTTTTACTAGTTCAAAATGGGTGAATTTTAGAGATGCTATGGAGGTGACGTCTACAAGCTTTTGACATTTATTGGACTTGGGGCTGAAAGGACAGGTCTAGGCTTACACCTAGTATCCTGCCCTGAGTGGACAGACAGATAGTGGCATTATTTATCTTGATGGACAAGTCATGGAGGGGGGCACGGGCGGGGTGGGGGGATATTATCAGCTCGGTTTTAGATAGATTTTGTTTAAGGAAGTGGTGCGACATCCATGTGGAAATGTCAGTACGTTAGTAATGTGAGAGGACACTGAAGGGGTAAGGTGAGAAGTAGTGAGATAGATTTGGGTGTCATCGGTGTAGAGGTGGTATTGGAAGCCGTGGGAGGTTATCAAGTGATCAAGGGAAGAGGTGTAGAGAAGGTGTCCAAGAACAGAGCCTTGGGTGACTCCTACAGAAAGAGGAAGTGGAGAGGTGGAGACAGAGTTATAAGTAACAATGAAGGAGTGTTGTGATAGGTTGGAGGAGAACCAGGATAGAGCAGAACCTTGGAGGCCAAAGCAGTGGAGTTTATTGAGAAGGAGCGGGCGGTCAACAGTATCAAAGGCTGCAGAGAGATCTAGTAGTAGGTGTATGGAGTAGTGGTCTTTGGTTTTAGCAGTTAGTAAATCATTAGTGAGTTTTAGTAGGACAGTTTCTGTACAGTGCTGTGAGCAAAAGCCAGACTGTAGGGTGTCAATAAGTTTGTTTTCAGTAAGGTAGAAGTTAAGATGGTTGTAGACTAAGCATTCTAAAGGTTTAGAGGTGAATAGGAGCAATAACATGGGTCTTAAATAGGAGGAGAAGGTGCCAGAAGAGAGGGGGAGATTGAAGATCTGAGAGAACATAGGATATAAGAAGTGGGTAATCATAGTAGTTATGAGTGAACAGGATCCAGGGGACAATTGGTTAGGTGTGCAGCTGAGAAAAGTTTGGTAACCTCTTCAGTAGTAACCTGTTCAAAATAAGAAAGTGTTGACTGTGCTTTTAGACAAGGTGCGTTAAGTGAGGAAAGATATCTGTATAATGGGGGTGTCCTCACAAACTGCATCAATCTTGTTTTTGAAGTGATTGGCAATCTCTTGGGTAGTGAGTAGGTTAGTGGGTAGGTGGTTGGGGACAAAACAGAGAGTTAAAGCAATAAACACAAAGCTCCCTCTGATTGGATCAGAGGAAGCTTTGTATTCATTGCTAGAATACATTGATTTCTATGGATGGTTGAGTGCAATCAGATAGACTCTACTGTGTTCCGGGCATGAGACAGGAAATCTTTGCTGGAACCCAGAACCTAGTGCGGTATGCTGTATGTAGCCTCAGCTACATACAGTTTACAATCGCACATCCAGTGGTCGCACATGTTAGTGAGGGACATAGTTTGTTAGGGCCAAACTGGCCCAAGCAAACTATGTAAAGTGTATCAAAAGCTGTAGTTCAGCTTTAAGCAATACAACTTGGGCACCAACCCATCCCCCAGCCTGTTAATTGATAGTATTTCATTGATATGATCATCACTGTATTTGCAAACACTGAAAGCACTGTGCAGCGCACAGAGCCTGGCCTTTCTTGTTTTATTCTGAGCTTTTCTTTATGCAGGGGATTATAGGATTCTTATATGAAGATAGAATCAGAAATGTATACCACTGTATTAATATATTATTATTAAAGTGGAAGTATAGGCTAAATTAAGTTTTGATAAAAACATTACCACTTTACCTATCAGAAAACATAAAGTGGAAACGCTGCACACCGAAACCCAGCCACTATATAGAGAGGTAAAGATATGGCTTCAGTCTGAACTCCTCTTGACTATGCTACTCTGATATGCTTTGTCCCACCTGAGAGGCCTAATTATTGATTAAACTCTGTAGGTGGGGCGAAACATGTCAGAGGAGCATAGCCAGGAGCAGTTCAGGCTGAAACCATATTTTTACCTCTCTAAATAGTGATTGGGCTCAAGTGGGCTATGTATCCACCTTCTGTTTTACAGTCTGTTTTTGCTAACCCGATCTGTGCTTTGCACTACAGGAAGAAGTCTAGCAGTACTTTGAGGGGCACTCTAAGTTTCTCGTATATGGAACACTTAACCTATGCTGCATACAGTTTATAAAAGAAAGCAGTGTAAATATATTTCTTTAATGCACTTCTGAGGTGGTCATAGGATCCAAAATCTGTGACTCCCCTATGTCAGTGAGTGGCTGCTGTAAGGGAGCGCTGATAATGGAAGGGCAAAGAAAACCAGTGGGTGTTGTCACAGCTCTGAGAATTCAGCCCTGTTGTCAACCCCTCCACCATACAGGGGAACTGCTTCTTCTGCATTGCACTGGGGTGGATTAAAGAAAAGGTATCTACAACCCCTGATGATTTTCGTTAGTACAAATCGAAGGGAAGCTTACTGGTTGACCAAGGAAGACATCAAAATGTCAAGTTAGAAAACTTAAAACAATATGCCTTAAATACAGGAAATGCACAACAAAACAAATAAGGAACAAATGGTCAGAAACTGATGTCAATGTCTGTGACTGAACTGTAAGACCCCTTTCACACTGAGGCGTTTTTCAGGCACTAAAGGGCTAAAAATAATGCCTGTAAAGTGCCCGAAAAACGCCTCCCCTGCCACCCCAATGTAAAGTTCTCTCACACTGGGACGCTGCGCTGACAGAACGTTAAAAAAGTCCTGCAAGCAGCATCTTTGGGGCGATGGAGGAGAGCGGTGTATACACCCCTTCTCCACTGCCCCTGACCATTAAAATGAATGGGCACCGCTGCCGAAGTGCCTACAAAGCGATTCGGCAGCGGCACTACATGGGCGCATTTAGCCCTTTCTTCGCCTCTTGGATCTTTTTCTTATTCTATAAAATGAAAGGATGTTTGGTGATGATGACAACATTTTTCAGGATGTAATCTGATGCAGATGTTTGTTTTAGAACTGCAAAGTATAGGGTGATTCCATATTTTTTCCTCTGCTTGATCTGTCAAAACAGTTGCAACTGACTACAGTTTTTTCTTTCTTTTGTTAAAAAAAGTTTCTTAAAGCCAGAAGGTTGGAATGTTAAATGAAAATATTTTTGAGGCATGTCTGTAATTATTATTTTTTTACACAATTAAACAATTGAATGAACATTTTCCAAGAGTGGTGATTCCATACTTTTTGACAGGGATGGTACACTGCTCACTTTTATAAATGGTATATAGCATAGGTAGGAGAAGGGGGGGGGCAACATTTTTAGGAAGACTTATATTTAGACTGGGCTTCCACTTTAAGGGGTTTTTATAATAATTACTACTCTAAATAGCGGTCTTTTAGTCTAGAGTGATTACTGTACTGACCAGAACATTAATTTGTCTGTTGTCAACATTAAATGTTACCTACAAAAAAAACACTAATTAAAAATACTTTTTTTCAGGGTTAAAAGAAATTAACAAGAAAGGTGTGCAATTCCTTTAAGATGCTATAGGCTACAAAAGATTGAAATGCAAGGTTTTATGTATTTTTCACTGCACTGGTTTGTTAATGAAAACAAAATAATGAATTCAATTCCATATTGATGTCAGTTTTTTCTCACAGTGGCCCAGCATGTCTGGTAGTTTTTCTATGTGATCTTTCGCTGCAGACATTATGGTCAGGGCAGGTGCATTGCAGTGTGTGTTTAAACCACTGAGTTCTTTATGGTGCCTACACAGGTTCTCGCTAAGATGATAAATTGATGTGTCTGGCAGGAAACAGCTTGTTAACCAAGTGTGTGGTGCTTCAAAATGGAAACCACACACTGTGTAATATAGACCACAGGTGGTAGCCGGTAATAAGGCATTTGCTGTCAGTATCAAAGGCTGTAACCTTTAGAGACTGCTCTTTCCTCATTTTAAGAAGAATTTTCTTTCCAAAATTGTTTTTCTGAATATTATCAAAGAGTATAAATCCTTACATTTAGAACTGTCTTATGTAACTTTATCCACTTTCCTCACTAGACAGTTCCTGTTTAAAGACTGCATTTTCTATCTCTATCTATCTATCTATCTATCTATCTATCTATCTATCTATCTATCTATCTATCTATCTATCTATCTATCTATCTATCTATCTATCTACCCTGCATCTAATCAAATTATTTTCTGTCATCCTTTTTTTTTTTTGTCTTTATTTTGGTTGAACACATGGAGAACTGCACATTAAATATCAAAATATCAGAGTTACCAAACATCATGCTACTGTTGAAAACTTTGCATGGGTAGCTGGGAACTGCCATGAGGGGCCTGTGTCAATGCAAATTAAAAATGAAAAATGTCAGGGAAAGGACTCCCCCCCCCCCACGTTTTCTGCACTATACCAGGCCACATGCTGTTCAACATTGAGGGGTACCTTCTAAGGGGGTAGGGGCAAAGCCTTTCCTTGCCTGGTAACTTTTCCCATTATTGAGGGACAAGGACCCTTTCCCCATATTTGGCCCCCCAAAAAAAGATGTTAGGATTTGTTGGGGGGGGAGGGGAATCAGGAAGCCCTATTTATAATAAGGGGTCCCCCAGATATCGCCCCCCTTCCCCTATGTAATATAATGTAATAAATGTACATAAGGAGACAGACATAAGTATAACCATATTCAATGTAAAATGAATAACAAATGAGAACCCAGGTATGGTTTTGATCCTTAGACTATGTCCTGCTAAACAGAATACAATGCCAATACAAAAAATGTAGGTAATGTTGTCCAGTGTAAATACATCTTCAGTCACATCCTCCAATGTAATTATTTGTGATGTTTTCTCACCCCCACAATGACTTGTCACCCAGCAATGTTTTCCTGTCACACATCTACCACTAAATAACAGATCTCCAGTCCTACCTAGCAAAAATAAAATAAAACAGACAATGTTTTAGGGGCCATGGGAAAATCCTCCTTCATCAGGGCTACAACAAAACACAATATAATATAAATGTAAATGTAATTGATATAATCATATGTCTAACAACATAGACAATTATGAGTAACATACATGTATGTGTGTGTTTGTACATACAAAATTTGTGCATACATAAAGCACATACACATATACTGTATACACATACATGTACACATGCAACAGAATCAAAATTAAGAATTATCAGATGGTAAATGATAGTTGGTGATAAGTTTGTCTTGCAATTATTATTAGCAGATGATATGCCCATGATTGTCTGTTAGATTTATAATTAAATCAACCACATTTGTGTAGTTACCCTGTCCCAAGCGGGAGAGTTTATTTAAATGTAGTGGTGCTAGGCTGCACTCAGCTTAGCTGAATTTATAGCTTCTTCCCAGGCTCTGGCTACTGTATGTTTCCTTCTGTTATTATTATTTTTATACAGGATTTATATAGCGCCAACAGTTTGGGCAGCACTTTCCAAAAAATTCTGCTGCCAATAGGTGGCACTGCTGCCTCTGGTGATAGCATAAGAGCTGCACTAATCAGGGTTATGAATATTTATCTTTCCATGGCCAACCAATAGGAGTTTCCTTGCCACTGGTGTGTGCTGGGAGAGGATATAAATATTCAGGGTGTGACCTTGGGTAGTCAGTTTTTTCTACCTGGGCCTCCTGCCAGGGGGAGGGGTGAGTGTGCTGCTGAATTCTCTTAGGCCTGCACCCTGAGAGAGTGACCATGTGACTGGACAGAGGCCTGGATCTGAGGCCTAGCCCGTTGGAATCTGGGGACTGAGGAGTCATGGAGGACCTTCAGATGTCTTGAGGGGCTGTGAGAAGCTTGGATGTGGAGCTTGGTGTCTTCACTAGAGTCTGGTGTGTTCTACCCAGGGTGATGGCAGCTGATCTTATAAGTTCTTTACAGTCTAGAGCTACAATCACAGAATTTTGGGTCAGCTTCAAAGTTTTTTTATCTGTGAGGAATGTGTGTGTTTACACTATTCCACTATTGCCTACGTGATCTTCACCCTGAGGTAAAATATCAGCCCACCCTGTTTTTGTGGGTTACACCATGCTTCCAGGGGTCAGGGAGTGCTACATTTACATTTGTATGATGAGTGTGTTTTGTTATAGCCCTGATGAAGGGGTATTTCTTCTAGTGTAAACAAATAAATAATTTGCACTCTCTTATTATTGGACATTGGTGCATGTTTTTTATGGTGACCTGCTGGGTACACATAGGAGGGTAGTCCTGTCTGTTGTGAGCAGCCTAACCTGAGCCAGTGAACTCTCCAAATGTTTTTGTCTTCTCACTACTGTATGAACTTACATAAAAGTCCCATTGTCTATTGGATGCTTTTTATTAATGTCAACAAACGGCTTGTGTTTCTGGGCAATATAACTGACCATATTTGGTCAGTGACATTGACCAGGACCCCCGACTACGGACATGTGGGCAGATGAATTTGACAAATAGGGCCAGTTTGTTTGGTTGTTTGTTGAACAGCAACTAGGCTGGGTTTGACCCAAACCCAAATCTCATCCTTAGTTTTAGGGCATGTTGAAATCTTTTGCATTTATTTGTGATAGGCAGCCTTGCCCAACACAGTCTCAATGCAAAGACAAGGAATATGCCTTGTTTCCTATGGTGTCAGTTTATACCACTACATTGCATTTTTTTAGCGCAGCAGGTTGTGATGCAAACCCCTGCATCGCAAAGCCACCGTGAAAATCAGTGCTGCTGCTTGTGTGAACAAGCCTTCACCCTTCCTACTCTATCTAAAATTAAAAAGAAGAGCTTTTGGCTAGATATAAACTAGATGCAAACTTTTTTTGCAAGTTTCTTTGTCAAGCATTTTACAAAATGAATACATAGAACGACAGAGAGAAACAATGAAATACAACTGTTTTCAAACTGACACACATAGTAAGGACTTTTGTAAAAATTTTAAATATATAGGTAATGATAGGATTTATGAGTCTTATAGTAGGAAAGTACATGTTCTACAGATGAGAAGTCCATACCAAATTCTCACTTTCAGCTGGTGACATTGAAAGTTCTTTTTAAATATCAATATACAATTTTTTTGCCACATAACATTTTTGTCCTTATATAAGCCACAGCCTGGATTCTCTATTCTTCTTTCAATCTTTCTTTTTGTTAAAGCTCCCCATCAGTACTGTAATCTTGAGATCATTTATGCTGGGGCCCATGTTGAAGAAATGGGCAGCTGAAAAAGTGTCAGTTATGTTTTCTAATTGTTAATCTGTATAGACCAATTTGGTGAAATGTCCAATTTATTGGAGTCTCACCAGCAAAAAGTTCTGTTGGGCATTTTGCACACATTATTAGGTATTAACGCCTTTGGGGATCTATAGAAAAAGTACCTTATATTCCAGTCTTCTGCTGTGATCCTGGTACTGGTATTCTGCCAGGGACATGGATATGTGTGCAGGGTTTATGTAAACCTTTTAGCTGCAGACTAATCTGTCTACCAAAAGTTGCAGCTTTAAGGTTTGGGAAAAGCTATATTACTGCCATGAGTCTTTAAAACAACCACCTTTTAACTTGTTTAAATATTCTAAAAAATATATACAAAAGAGAGAAAAAAACTATTACTACAATTGTTCAAGCACCTCTGAGTTCAAGTTTCAATGTTTACTTATAAATAGTGGCATGTACTAAAAATACAGTTACCATTTAATATTCGGAATAGTATCATTACATGCTATAACTATTTACCATTTCCAATACAATAACTCGGGTAACGTTCTCCTATGTGGATTTTTTTATTTTTTCTAAATGGTTATTTAATAATCTATTTAGCGTCATTCAATGTCCTTAAAAAGGATATACTATTGTTGCTTTTTAGCCAATATCCTACTCATAAATTCACCAGCTTTGCTAATTTTACAATGAGAGCAGCTCTTGAGATGCAATGCATTTTAATGGGTACTTACCTCCTAAAAATTCAAAAGAAGTTAGAATAAAATTTATGCTAAGCCAATTTGCTTGTTTTTTTCATCACATGTTTAGCTCATTTTATGTATATTGTTTACCGTGAATTGAAATGTCATTGTCGTTTGTAATTAAATTATTATCAGTAGGATGTTTTCATCTTTTGTAATTTTCATCTTAAATTTAATTCTACTCATTTTAAAGAAAATGATCTAAGAAGCATGAATGTGTCACAGAATATCATAATGAAGATGCTGATGTGGTTCGATAATGGGCAAAGTTGCTACTAATGCTGAAGTTTTTCACACAACTGCATAAACACAATCATTGTCCCATTCTAGTTGCTTAGCAACAGCTTTTAAGAGAGCAATAGAGAACTACGATATTGGCTAATATATATTAACCCTTTTTGTTTTGCTTTCAAATTGTGTGTGTACCGAGATAGCTTTCACTTAGTAACAAACTGCAGAATCTCCAAACTTGACATAAGATCAACAGACTGCTAACCTCTCCTTCTAAAAAATGCTTGTTATCTGGCTGTTTTGTTGATCCTATTGTGTAGTATATGACATGGTTAACTAAACCATAGACTAAGGTCACTTGATTTATTCTCTGGTCGGTCAAGACTTCAGATTTCCTCCTAGGGTTTCATATATATATATATATATATATATATATATATATATATATATATATATATATATATATATATATATTGCCAGAGATCTCTCTTTTTTTTTTGCTGCAACATTGTCCCAGTTTTGCGAAAGACTTACAACATTGCTAGCCAAGATATATTACACTCACTGGAGCAAGTAGAAAGAGGAATTTTGACTTTCTTCCAAATTTCTTTTGCTGTAGGCTCATTGAAGGTTAGAAACACAGACATTTTGAAGCCAGAAACTGGCAATTAGCATGTCCTAAACAGCTATGGTGCAGCAAGTATACCCGCAGTGACTGGTATTGTAGGACTGAATGTTATTTCAAATGAATATTGACAACAGCTTCACTCAAACAACACCAAATACACGTGTACCAAACTCCGGAAAAAATAAAAAAATAAAAAATATTGCTGTGTCTTTAAGGCCGGGTTCACACTGCCCCGACATTCGAAGTCGGGCAATTTCCGATTCGACTTTGCCCTATGACTTCATGTCTGACTTTGATGCGACTTCAATGCAGGTCAGGAAAGGGGGGATGAGCGAGCGCACCCCTCCCTCTTAGACCCACATGCCCTCAAACTTGTCTCCATGTTGATGTCCCCCTAAAGTATTGCCCTTCCATACATGCTTTTACATAAACATACGCACATTTAGGAATGTGAATGTGAGAGATGGCATCACTAAGGGAGCAAGGGAGGGGGTTGAATCCTTATAGGTAGAGCTACAAGGGGAGGAAACTAAGGGTAAAGTAATACTGGGGATATGCTATAGGCCCCCAACCAGAGGGAGGAGGTGGACCCCCTATCACAATTTGGATTAGCGGCAAGGATGGAAAGTGTCATCATAACTGGGGATTTTCATTATCCAGACATAGACTGGGTGGAAGGTACCACGCACTCATCTAAAGCTCGCCATTTCCTAAATGTCTTGCAGGACAATTTCATGGGTCAGATGGTAAACACACCAACTAGAAAAAAAGCGTTACTAGACCTACTGATTACCAACAATAGAGACCTGATCATGGATGTAGCGATACAGGGAAATTTAGAAAACAGCGATCACAGATCAATTAGTTTTAGTATAAATCACACAAATAAACAAATGAATAGGGGAATACAAAGACACTGAATTTCAAAAGAGCCAACTTCCCTAAACTGCGAGCCTGGCTAGAAGATATTAAATGGGATAAAATCCTTGGAACAAAGAAGACAGAGGAAACATGGGTGTGCTTTAAGGGCATATTAAATAAGGGAAATAAATTTAAAAGAGCTAATAAATGTCCTGAGTGGCTTAACGCCAACGTAAAAGCAAAGGAGAAGGCCTTCAAAAAATTCAAGGCTGAGGGATCATCAGCAGCATTCCAACTTTTACAAAGAATGGAACAATGAATGTACATAGTGGAGAAATACTTTAAGTACATGAATAATAAAAAGGGAGGTCAGATCATATTGGTCGCATAAAGAATAATGAAGGGAACCTGGTTACTAAGGATGTAGAGATGGCGAAGGTATTGAATTTATTCTTCTCCTCAGTCTTCACAAGGAAATCAGGGGGCTTCAGTAACCAAAACCACAATGTTTATCCTCATAACACATCACAGGAAGCACCCTTATGGCTTACAGTAATTGTCAGACCATTGTTCCTAATTCTTACGAACAGTCTACTGACTGGAATGGTACCAGCTGATCGGAGAAAAGCCAAGTTAGCACCAATATTTTAAAAAGGGCCAAGATACATCCCTGGAAATTACAGACAAGTTAGCCTAACATTGATAGTATGCAAGCTCTTGGATGGGATAAGGGACTATATACAAGATTTTAGTAATGACAATGGTATCATTAGCAGTAACCAGCTTGAATTCATGAAGAATCATTCTTGTCAAACCAATTTATTACGGTAACCTTCTATGAGGAGGTGAGCTACCATCTAGATAAAGGAAGGCCTGTAACCGTGGTGTATCTGTATTTTGCAAAAGCATTTGATACAGTTCCCCATAAATGTCTACTGTACAAAGTAAGGTCTGTTTGCATGGACCATAAGATGAGTACATGGATTGAAAACTGGCTACAGAGGGTAGTTATAAATGTTGAGTACTCGGAATGGTCTGGGGTGGAAAGTGGGGTCCCCAGGGTTCTGTCCTGGGACCTGTCCTATTAAATTTATTCATAAACGACCTGGAGGATGGGATAAACAGCTCAAGCTGAGTATTTGCGGACAATACAAAGCTAAGCAGGGCAATAACTTTTCCAGAGTTTGTGAAAACCTTGCAAGAAGATCTGTACAAATTAATGGGGTGGGCAACTACATGGCAAATGAGGCTTAATGTAGAAAAATGTAAAAAAATGCATTTGGGTGGCAAAAATATGAATGCAATCTACTCACTAGAGGGAGAACCTCTGGGATAATCTAAGATGGAAAAGGACCTGGGGGTCCTAGTAGATGACAGGCTCAACAATGGCATGCAATGCCAAGCTGCTGCAAGCAAAGCAAACAGAATATTGGCATGCATTAAAAAGGGGATTAACTACAGTATAAAACGATAATTCTTCCACTCTACAACTACGACTCTGGTTCAGCCGCACCTGGAATATGCCATCCAGTTCTGGGCACCAGTCCTCAGAAGAGATGCTGGAACTGGAGAGAGTCCAGAGAAGGGCAACAAAGCTGATAAAGGGATTGGAGGACCTTAGTGGAGGAAATTTTATGAGCACTGAACTTGTTCTCTCTGGAGAAGAAATGTTTAAAAGGGGATAGGATTTAAAAAATATATTTTTAAAATGATGTATAAATACCATACTGGTGACCCCACAATAGTGATAAAACTTTTGTACGAAAGGGATTTAATAAGAAACGCGGCCTTTCACCAAAATTAGAAGAAAATCGGTTTTACCTTAAACTGCATAGAGGGTTCATTACTGTAAAGCCCCATACACACGGTCGGACAATCCGCGGACCAGGTCCGTCGGACCATGTCCGTCATACTTTGTCCGATGTTGGTTTTGCGTACACACGGTCGGACAAAGTTGTCGGAAAATCCGATCATTCTGAACGTGGTGACGTTTGTTGCCTACGACGGGACTACGTAGAGGCTAGTAGCCAATAGCTTTGGTCTTGTAATGTGATCTGAGCATGCGTAGCACTTTGTCCGGTCGGACAACCGTACACACGATCGGATTTGGTGTGATCGGACCGTGTTGTCGGCAAATCTTTCCAGCAGGAGATAAGACTTTGTCCGTCGGACAATCCGACGTACACTGTCCGATGGTGCATACACACGGTCTGATTTTTCAACAACATTGTCCGATCGGACAGAATCCATGAAAAAGTCCGACCGTGTGTATGGGGCTTAAGAGCGGTGAGGATGTGGAATTCTCTTCCACAAGCAGTGGTTTCAGCGGGGAACATCGATCATTTAAAAAAACTATTAGATAAGCACCTGAGCGACCACAACATACAGGGATATACAATGTAATACTGACATAAAATCACACACATAGGTCGGACTTGATGGACTTGTGTCTTTTTTCGGCCTTGCCTACTATGTAACTACATGTTTTTTTTACGTACCGGTATTGCCCATGTACAATTTTGGGCATCATAGTTTTTTTGTTTGACATATTTGATATTTTATTTACTCAGCATCAGCAAGTCACATATTTTATATAATTCAAATAATTTGGAGATTATATTGTATGCGCATTTAAGATTACTTTTAGTGTTAGCTGTTTACTAAAAATATGTTCTTAAAAAAACATACACAGATTTGTTAAATGTTTGTGCAAATATTCTGCATCATAAAAAAAACTGCATTTGCATATTGCAAAATATATATTGTTTTCAGGGTTTAAAGAAGTATTACCACATCAATTCTAGTTTAATCCTCCAGGAGCCCAAGTGCATGAATCTGAGAGAGGGGGTGGTGGGTACAGTGCTCTGCTATTATATCTCCCTCATGGGAATGCCCATAATTTGGGCTTCAGCCTGGGGAGGAGCTGACAGTCAGCATGAAAAAAACATAAAGATGTGCTTTTATTGCACTACAGATCATAACGAAACCATGTGTATGTATATTTGTCTCCTAATAAGCAGTGTGGTTGGAAAGCAGTGGGGAGGGAGCACTCTCGATCACATTAGCTCAGGAAAGATAGCACAGTTCAAAAAGGGACCAAGTGGTCCATACACTTGGTCTCATGGGTGATTCAACAACGGTTTTTGTGTTGTGATGATAAGGCATGGGTTAGGTAAATCTTTAATTATGCTAATTGTAACAAGTGTGTGAAAAATTGAAAAATTGGTATGGCAGTGAAATTCTTACATATGCATATCATTAAGTTACTATAGTAACTATACCTTGTGTTATATTCTGCTGATGTCTGTAGTTCTTTAGTTCACTTTTAAGACAGAACTGTAAGTACGGTATGTGAGTTTTTAAGTTTGCTTCTCTCTTAAGATTATCTCAAAGAACACTTTCCTGCGTGTTATCTCTATGTTAAATGTTTTCATTTTTTTTCACTCTAATCTGCTATACACAGTGCTAAAATGTTTCTGGTTAAACAAAATATTGATTAATGCTGTAATACTGTTGAAATTTCCTGAAGTTTAGATGTTTATGTGCCTAGGATAACCATATTATTTGCATAATTCACTTTGTGTAAATCATTTATGTTACCTAGATTCATTTCTAAAGTGCTGAAGTTGCAGCACGTCTAAACTCAAAAACAAGAATGAAATATATTGCAGCTTACAAATCCCTAGATGTTTTGTCAGCAATCATTTTTTTTCCTTTACCTGGTTATTGAAAATAATTACGAAACAATCGTACGATAATTTGATTGTTAGTACAGAACTTTTGAGAGCCATTCACATCAGTCCATCCCATATTATCAGACAAGAATTAAATGTATTTTTGTACAGTACTAGATCATACGATTTTCATTTAATCAGTAGTCAAGTTATCACTCGAAAATACAATACAAATACCCTAGAACACATTACATCACTTCCGGACTTTTATTCGGTCATACGAGAATTTTTGTAACTTTAGTAAACTCTTCATTTTCGATATGTGATTAGCATGAAAAAAAAACGGCTGATCATTCGCCCGATAATCTCATTGTGTGTACCAGGCATTAGGGTGGCTGCTCTATCAATTGTGGAGCAACTGTGACACCCTTGGACAGCCACACTGTCTGGAAAGGGTAGTTTTAGTTGGATTAGTAAATTTAGATGGCCTATACAAAAGTGACTAACAAATTAAAGCTTAGTTACAACTATTATTTTTTAAAACTGAATTTTGTTATTGTTTTGATACAGCACCAAACACATTAGTTATGTGTAATGGTGTGTATTCCATTTCCTGCAGTCTGCTGCTTCTTGTAAATACATATTCCCTTCAGTGCTTCCATTCATAGCTACTGGATATTGCAGCTATCGTCTGGCTGTGTGAGAGTTAACAACCACCACCATTGCTAGTCAGAAAAGTTGTGCCACTTGTCTGCCATTTTTTCCATCTCCTCCATTCACTAAAATCATATTACTATTCTCCCAAAATGTATTGTGTTCTGTGAATTAAGGAGTAGCAGTTGATAACAGGATCTGCACTGCCTATTCATAGTACATTTTCTCTTATGCCCTGTACACACGGTTGGACATTCCGACCACAAAATCTGTTGGATTTTGTCCGAAACTCGTGTTGCATACACACGGTCAGACAAAGTTGTCGGAAAATCTGATCGTTCCGTATGTACGACGGGACTACGTAGAGGCCAGTAGCCAATAGCTTTGGTCCTCAAATTTATTCTGAGCATGCGTGGCACATTGTGCGTCGGAATTCTATACACACGATTGGAAAAAGTCCAATCGGATTTTGTTGTCGGAAAATTTAAGGTCCTGCTCTCAAATTTTTTCCGTCGGAAATTCAGACGGAAAAAGTCCGCTAGAGCCCACACACGATCAGATTTTCCGACAACATAATCCGATCAGACTTTTCCCGTCGGAGTCTCCGACCGTGTGTACGGGGCATAGTGTCCCCATTGGAAGGTTTATACGCTATACCATTTTTAGCTCAGAATCTTAGTTTGTTTTAGACATTTACATGACAATCATCGTTGGGACAAATAGAGCAAATTAATCTCTTAAGTGGACACACATGGCACTCATGACAGAGCATAATGGATTTTCTAAAGCGGGAGCGCAGAAAAAGATGTTTTCTTTCCGACTCTCTCTTGCTCTCAAAGAAAACTCTATTTGACCATGGGGATGGGATAAAATAGGAAAGATCTGTCTTCTGATCCATTTAGTGTGCATAGATTTCAGCTTGAGTCATTAAACAATATAAAGTTTTTTTTTTTTTTTTTTTTTTTTTTTAGCTAAGCAGCTAAAATATTAAAAGTTGCCTAGAGTGCCTCACATTGACTGGAAATGTAAATTTGAAATATTCATATGCAATGTTACATATAATGTAATGATATGAAATAAAATGTATACAAAAACATTATACACTCCCTTTAAATACATAAGTTTAAACTTTCTTTTTTGAAATATTTATGATAAATATTCATATATGCTTAAATATCCTATAAGCATGTGGAGAATGTTGTCTGAGAGCGCCAGTGTTATTTCTCTTGAGAAAATAATAATCGCAATGTGGGTGTTGTGTGGGAATAGAGAATTATCTATTTATGCCTTTCTGAGAAATGAGCTTCACTGGGTCTTAAACATGTTTAATTTATATTGCTGAAATTGCAATAGTTGATAACACTTTGCACTACAAAAATTCACAAAATGTACAGTAAAAAATAATTATCAAAATACTGTTTCTGTTTTAAGCAAAGTAAATTTACCATAGATTTTCTTTAAACTCAAGCTTCCATGCAGATAGATAAGTCAAATGCTGTCCCCTACCTCACCGCTGTTGATCAGTAATCACTGATCAATCTTTGGCATTGGCATACAACATCTGTCGGTGGTTTGTTATGTTAGAATGTCTCCTGTTATCTGCACAGATATTCAGATTTTTAAGAATTAGTAATAGGCAGGATGTAAAATACAGCTGTTACAGTTGCTATTCAATATCCTTCATTCATTTTTGTTATTAAGCACATATGCTATATCATACTATGAGGAGTTTTCTTCTAAAAAATAAATAAATAAAATAAAATACATATATATATATTAATAATAAAACAAATATAATAAAGACTATTTAAATTACTAATAAAAAAACTAAGACTATTTAAATTATTTAAAAAAAAGTGCTTGGTTAGAAGCCTCTAACCAACTTTGAGTATTAGTTTGGTTCACAACTAAGTATTCTCTTGCATTAAAATGTTTATTTCCCCTTTTATCTGATGTGTTAGTATTTTTCCTATGAAATGCAATTATTCCGTCTGATGCGTTTTCTGTAAGGCTGTTTTTAGGAAGTATAAACTCAGTGGAATAAAATCCAATTTAATTTTCAGCATAAATAAATTTATTGTTTGTTTGAAAGCAGCACCTGAAATGCACTATTTAATCCTTATGACAGATAATTGTTTGATAAAACGCTGACAAATTTTGTGAAGTACTTGAAGTATGTGGCGTAAATGAATGTGTTCCTGAAAGTCATAAATAACATTTTAAATAGCATCATAGTTTGAGCCTACAGAATGCTAGCCTTGCCTTTTCAGATGAATTATTCAAATGTTTTTTTTTTTTTTATATCACTACATTAAGGACAATAAAATATGACATTCCCCAGTAAACTATCTGTTCAAATTCTTGCTCCAGAATTTTGCAGTGTACAACTTTTTAATGCTTCTGGTTCCTGCTCTCTGTGTTCCCTCTGTGAACTTCTGGTCTTCACAGGAAGGAGTTAATCATGCTTGGAAAAGGAAAAGAAGAAAAGGAGAGAGGAACAAGGGAGTGCCTTGCCATCCTAGGATATGGGGCTGTGTGTTTATATTGGTCCACACACTGTAAGGAGACACAACCCTAGTCCCTACATACAAAGGTGGCTCCATAGAAAGCTGTAAGAAAAAGGAGCCACTCTGAAACAGGAAACCTGGGGCAATTATCATGGCACCAATTTAAACTGGAACACAGGAAAGGCTAAAAATAGCTGCATTTCCATGTCATTTCATTCAGAAAAAAATGGTTGTTTACAAAAGAGATATTGTTGTAAATCATTGTAAATCGTAAAAAAAAATCCTAATCACCTCCCCAGAATAGTACATGGTTACTATGGTATTGCCCTGGTCACAGTATGTAAAAGAAAAGGGTAAAAAATTTAATAAAATTAAAATATAGATTTAAAATATATACATATATATTCAAAGCAGGTGCGGTGAACCGCACAATAGTTCAAGATGAAGTGCAAAGCAATTAGACCACCCCACCAGTCACATATAGAAAAATTCAAACAGGGATTGCTGCACTTAAAATGTATTAAGAGTCCAAAAAGACAATAGTTACATGTTATGTTCCAAATAGCAACAGTTTCGGGCAAAGTAAAAAAACACCCTTCTTCAGGCTTGAACACCATCTGGATGCAATCCCTGGTTTGGATGTTTCTTAAATAAATATATATATATATATATATATATATATATATATATATATATATATATATAATATATATATATATATCGGCATATAACACACACCCCAAGTTTAGGAGGGATGTTTAAGGAAAAAAACGTACATTTTAAATGCCCATCAGTGCAGCCTTGCACACTGTCCACCTGCAGCCTTGAACACTGTCTACCTGCAGCCTTCCCCAGTGTCCATCTGCAGCCTTCCAGTGTCCATCTGCAGCCTACCCCAAAATTGCAGCATGTTTGGTTTTAAATTTAGCGCCGCTGCTGAGATCTATGGCTCCTCTCGCCGCCGACATAGACCGAGCCGAGTGTACTTGTGTACTCGGCTACACTGCTCCGCTCGCAGTAACGTCCCCGTCACGCCCCTTGGCCTGGCATCGGTCCAATGGCGGGACGTAAAGGCTAAGAGGCGGGACTGGGCGTGACTGCGATAAATACGGTATATATATATATATATATATATATATATATATATATATATATATATTTTGTGGACTCTATAACTTTCCTACAGACTAAATAATATACACTGATTTGGGCTATTTTCACGCAAAAAAAAAATGTAGCAGAATACATTTTGGACTAAACTTATGAAGAAAGATTTTGCTAAATTATATAATCGAAACAAAGAAAAAGGTGTTTTTTAATTTAAATTTTTTTAATTTTCAATCTTTTATTGTTTATTCTCTATTTCTATTCTATTGTGTGAAAAAAAGGGATACAAATGTTGTTTGGGTACAGTGTTGCAGTTCTCAACATTTTAGTACACAATTTTCAGTTGAAAATCTCTAAAATAACCATGTATGGGGTAGTGCTGCTGAAAAAAAAAAACAGAACTTTTGAATTGGGCTGCATGATAAGCATCCACATAAATGTATTCTTGCTTTTGTGGTGTTTTACTTTCATTTCTCTATACAAGGGAACAATACCAATGTAAACTCATGGTAAACACATCCTAAATTCAAGATATTTTCCCCTTTAAAGCAGGCTGTATTGGACTTGCTTCTGAGTCTGGCACTAATGTGCGCTAACCCTAAAAAGTAATGTTGTACATCTGCCTGGAGCAACCATCTGTAACCATTATTCATTACCGCTAATATGCTAAGCTGCTGAAAGCTACTCATGAGTAGCAGCTATGGGGGCAGGTATTACATTGTTGCTCTGTGCGTTCATTTATAAAATAACCCTCAAGAGTTCTGTTTGTAGAATCACTTGCCACAAGAACTAGTTTCAGTGGATAATAATATATCTCTGCTATAAAATGTATAAGGTCCTACAAGAATTGCCATCTAAAAGCACATGGCAAAAGGATGCCTTAGACGTCATTCACAAAGATGCCATGGCCCATACAGTTTGAATGAGTGCCTTGTTTATGCATTTAGAGACACCTAGAGCTGCGTGCAGACTGCCTGTGTTTCTCTTTGGGGACACAGCGGCTGTACAGACATAGCCACTTGTACTTATATAGTAGCCATGCATTGGCAGGTTTGTGAGTGAACGCAGACAATGTGCATTCAGGGCCATTCATCCATCCATTCTTACAGCTGCTGCCTACGAAAATGTCATTATCACATTATCATGGTCAGAGACTACAGATGTAGTACAGGAGATGGTCAGAGACTGCAGACATGGCACACGGGACTGTCAGTGACTGCATACATGGCTCAAGAGATTATAAGAGACTGTGGACATGGCACAGGAGACTCTAAGAGACTGCATACAGAGACAGAGGGGGTGAGAGATGAGTGTGACAGAGGGGGTGACACAGAGAGAGAGGGGGTGACAGAGAGGGGTGATGGAGTGTCAGAGAGAGGGACCCCCTAGCCCTGTCTGCAGTCCCTCAGGTGCCCCTATGTCCCAGTGGTGTGTGTAATGCTCAGTACGGTACCTTGCATGCCAGTAGGGTGTCCATGATGGCAAGCAGCTGGCAAGACCCATTTTCATTCTGGGTGAGGACAGGAGGTGCTCTGTTCCTTCCATCGGATTTATGATATGACATGGAGCGGTCCCTGGCTGCATGCATTTCCTGCTCGTCCTTGTCCTCTGAACCCCTGGTCAGTCTGTCCTCCAGGCCTGGGAGCAGTGAGCAGGTTTAAGGAATCCAGGGGTTCCAGGCTCTGGGAGGCATTGGGCCCGCTGTTCCTGGTGTCTTGCTGCTCTCCTTTCCCCCGGCTTCCGTCTCCTGGGCCACTCGCTCAAAGTATGTAGACCGGGTGATGTCATCCTGCCCACCCCTTGAGGCCCTTACTGTCATGCTCCTATCACCAGCTGTCACCAGCTTTGCTAAACTGTGTACAAGTGTAAGCAGGGCTGGCGCTAGGATAAAGACAGTGTCTGATCCCTGATTCCAGGGGGGGCACCTGCCCCCCCTTGCCCCTACCTGCGGATGCCCATGGTATGACCTCATAAATTTTATAGCAGAAGTATATTATTATCCACTGAAATGAATGATTCTATGGAGACCATGTGAATAAACAAAGTTGAACTCTAAGGACTCATTTACATTTGTTTGAGGATGGTAAAAACATGCAGTTGAGATGCAATTTTTATGCTTCTCCTGAAGCTGCATAGGCAGCGGGCAGTGGTATACACATGCCACTACCGCAATGCTTTGCACATCGATGCAGCAAAAATTATTCCTAGCAGTACTATCTGCCACATGCAACCCATTCAATCAAAAAGGGCTGTGCTACAACTGTGTGCAGGGCACATGGTTACATTGCAGTTGTGCAGGTTTTTAGTTGTTAAAAAAAAACCCACCCAGACATAATGCCTCCTCACCACCTGTCAATCAACTGCATATTGCTTTTCAGAGGGCTAATGCACATGTAAACAAGCCCTAAATAAACTTCTATTGCGTGTTTTATTTTAAATGATGAAATTACAGCATTCTTTAAATGGTCTGGTTTTATGTGTTAGCCCTTAACCCTTTCATGATCTAAGGTCACTGATGCCTTGATGCCCAGATCAAGTAATTTGGTCATTATGCATTGGTTAACTTGACAACAATGTATAAACAGAGTTCACATGATCACCGTGACTGGTTGGCATGGTAAATACATTATTAGGAATCTTTCTGATTGGCTTTCAGTTGCTGGTGTGAGAGCTACAGCTGTCATTGACAACATGGACAGACCAATGGCAGCATGTATTCAGCAAAGGAAGCTGTGCTAGAGAACATTATATTATATTACGGGCACCTGAGGGTTAAACAGAATCTGTCAGGTAAAAAAAAAAACCTGTTACAGGGTTTAAGTGTAAGTTACTGACAGCCTGTATTTGCTGACAAATAGCAGGCCATTCTGACAGGCAAAGCTCCTGCACTCTGAAAGTGTCAGAGCTTGCCCATCCCTCCTTGCCTTGATGGAAGGGCCTGGTTTTCACCTTCCAGAGTGGGAAGCTTTTACAGACTACTTTAGAGCAGGTACTTAACATGAATAGAAATGGGATAATGGGATTTTTAGGGTGCCAGGAATGAACCAAAAACAAACCGATATATAATATATCGGTTTGTTTTTGGTTCATTCCTGGCACCCTAAAAATCTAATTTATATTCTAGTTCTATCCTTTAATATAGGGATGTGGAGTCGTTGACTATCCAACATCCAGCAATTTACATTAATAATCAGGTACTTAACATGTTAGCTGGAGGTGCCTGCATGCCGAAGTTACAGTATTTTGCAGTGTTTTTTCACATAACAAAATGTTTTAAATGCAGCTTATGCCATTAAGTTGTCAGCTAGTTAAAGTTACAAGTAAGCACGGTGTTCTTTGGCAGGTTTAAATATTGTGATGGCTAATGGAAATGGATCATTTAACAAGACTGCGTGGGTGGATAACAAAAGTGTGTGTGGGTAGCACATAAGCTTATAATAGTCTTTTAACAGCACATTACCTTTAAGAGGTATTGTATTAAGGATAGGCTAATTCTGTATTGTATTAAGAATAGGCTAAATCTGCACCTTTAGCAAACTCTAATTGGCATATTCAAAACAGGCAGAAAAGAGTACACAAAAGTTGGTCCTGTTAAAGAAGAACTTCACCCTTATCTTAAAAATTACAATAAAGGCAACTTTAGAAATGTTTAGTAATGCCAATCTACAAACAGATACTTATAGGTAATTGCAGGTTTTTTATTATTTGCATACCTTCATTTTCTTACCCCCTCATTCTACACATTGTGGCCCATTTCACTAAGGGCAGATGAACCCATCACTCTTTTCTTCCTGAAACTCTGAGGGGAAACAGAGGGGGAAGGCTCTAGTGATGTAGACTTCCCAGGATGCATCTGTGAGGCCTTGGTTACATCACCAGTGCCTCACTCAACCAGGTAGTGAAAAAATAATAATTGTAAATAAAAGCATTAAATGTTTGCCTAACTAATAAAAGTAACACAATTGCATATCAGTATGCCGAACTGCTCGCTGATGTGGTTTTTAGTGAAAGGTGAGATGTTAAAGAGGTTGTAAACCTCCCTGCAGCACTTGTACCTATAAGTAAGCCTAGAATAAGGCTTACCAATAGGTACTGTAAATATCTCCTAAACATACGTTGTTTAGGAGACATTTACTGTATTCTGTGCCGATGGTGTCATCTGCACATGCGCTCTAAAAGGAACGGCTGCCTGTGCCATTTCTTCAGGAGTGAATGCCGTGAGTGGGGGCTTCCGCACGCATGCGCGGGAATGACGTTACACGGCTCCAGCCAGTCACATAGCTGGAGTCGGCTGTCCCAGAAGGAAGAGCGGCAAACAAGGATGAGGCCTGCACCGTGGACAGCGCAGCCTTCATTTGCAGGCAAGTGTGACATAATGTGCTGGTATGCGATGCCTTTACTTTGCAGGGAAGGGGAAAACATTTTTTTCCCCGCAGGGTTTACTTGCTCTTTAACTCTTTTCTGATCTGTTACATCCTATATCTTAGCATATACGATTTCAAATACTTGGCTCCTGCACCTTAAAGTGCCATATTCAGGACTACAAATTTTAATATACTAAATTATGAAAACCTAAAACAGTGGCATTTTTTTTTATTCTGCTAAACTGTTTATATTAGAAAGTTATTTCATGATGTATTTACAAAAGCTGTAAAAGATATTGTTCCAAACCCACACAGACAATATTTATGTCTATGCGTTTTAGTAAATACAATTAATAATGTTTAGTTTATCATGTAGGTTCATTTAATGTTTTACAGTATTTAAGTTGAGTTAAAATTTACTCATCACATCCATAAATAAGTAATAAGTATTATAAATTGACATTAATATATCAAGTAAAAAAAAGTACCTGTTTCTTATCATGGATAAATCATCACTGCTTCTAATTTTGTGGCCTAAAACCTAGGCAAAAGATTGCATTCTCTTTGACTGCAGAAGCATAGTAGCTTTTTCATTTCATTTGACACAGCAGCAATTTTTGTTCTAAATCAGAAGGATGTTGTCTGCTGGAGCTAGATTTACAGTGAGATAAAATGATCAGGAAGGCACAGAGTAGCTCTATTAAAGTGGACATGTACCCAAAAATTCAAGATTTACTATGTCATAGAGGACATCTAGAAATGTTTATAGTTTAAGTAGTTTCCTGAAAATCTATCTTTGCCTTGGGTTCCTCCTAAAAATAACAGTGCACTTCCTGGTATGTGAGGATTCCTATGCATCCCTGTATATCAGCAGTGTAAGATCATCGAAGGCACAGCTGTCTCTGCTGGTCGCATTGCATTTAGAGGAAGATTTGGTTATGTCATTCTTGTGCTTCTTGTTGAAGAGAAATCTGCTCTGCATGCATCTACTTGCTTCTGCTTTATTCAGTCTATGGATTCATGCTTTGTAAACCTCTCCTGCGGCTTCTCATATATTACCTAGCCAGTCATCCAGATCACCGGTCATCAGGGAGACCGCTATGACAAAGCCTTGTTCCTCTACCATTGTGGCAGCCTTCACAGTTCACACAGGGACACGATGCAGAGCAAAACATTGTTTGGGGGAGAAGATGAGCTGCAAGAAGCCCACAAGCAATATTGGTGAATAGTGTTTTACCCTCTGCATTTTTCCCAAAATGTAGCTAAATGTTTATGAAGGGTAAATATGAAAAACAAACTATTTTATTCAAAAGCCAATGTCGGCTATCAAGGTGATTGCACAGCATTGCAGATAACATTGGGAGTGTGGATTTTCCTGATATGTTCTGTGGGGTCCTGCTGTCCATTTGGTAACTGGTCCTGCTCTGTGTATCAGGAGTGGCTATCCATTTTGCTTGGACAGGGTGGACAGATTGGCAAGCTGTCAGTGTCACGTGCAGAACTTTGCTTTCAACTTGACAGCAGGGAAAAGCTAGGAGAGGCCCACAACTCAGTGCTTCCCCCCACCACCTCCACAGCATCCGACAGGAGCCTCTCTTATAATCCTGGCCCTGTTAGAAGATTATCAGTTGGTCCAGCTTAGAATCTGTGTTGTATTCCTAGGGGCACTCTATGACCCCAGCATACAGTCCAGACTAGTCAATGTTATCAGAAGAATCTATAGACCAAAATGGACCCTGATGCCAGGGTTGTCTCTTCAGTTCATATACAGAAATGAGAAGGATTTATATATTTATGGAATGTGTTCTGTAAGGAAGGTCTTTGACTTGTCAAGCAGACACAGTAAACAGGCTCTGGAATGAGCACTCATGAGTGGCCCCATAGCAAGTGACTTACTATGGGGGCACTCGACAGGGGGGAGGGGCCAGGAGTACCGTCAGTGGACCTGAGAAGAGGAGGGTCGGGCTTCTCTGTGCAAAATCATTGCACAGAGAAGGTATGTATGACATGTTTGTTATTTAAATAAAATAAACATGCCTTTAGAATCACTTTAAACAAGTGTAGTATGCAAACATACTGTATTCAGAGCAAAAAAATCCTCCATTCTTAAAGTTCTACCAAAAGGCAATTGGATAACAGTAACACATTTTTTCCATATAAGGATATTAAAGGGAATCTGTCAAAACTATTTTTACTTTTCGATACAGTGTGGCAGGTTTAAAATATCCTGTCAGGCTTTTTTTATAGTTATCTTTGTCCCCACTGTGGTGATTCACCCTCTCTATGTATTCTGGTAACCATTGTCACTGGCATAGAAAATGATGTGAAATCGATCTTAAAATAAATTAAAAGAATACAGGGAAAAATTTCAGTGGGGACATCTGTTCTGGAAAATTTCTTCTCACTTTGGAGAGATTTCTTCAAATTTCCTGTAATTTTTGTTATATCCCTGGGACAGAAAGTGAAGTGAAATATCCCCAATGGGTCAAAGGCAGTGCAAAGCAAATGGCAAGGGTTTTATCCGAACCTACAAAACTGGCTTTAGATACACATTAAAGTGTTTGTAAAGGCATGTTTTAATTAAAATAATAAATATGTTATACTCATCTGCTCAGTGCAATGCATTACACAGAGCAGTCCTGAACCTCTTTTTCTGGGGTCCCCCACCAGTGCTCTTGGCTTCCTCTCTTTTGTGTCTAACAACAAGCCACTTGCAATTGGGCCAGACATGCAGGCTCGATCCAGAGCCAGGCTGTGTTTGTCCATTGACACACACAGTGCAGCTCTGCTGCACCCTTGCTTTCTGCACACAAGATATTATGCCATTAGAGCTGCTTTAAAGGTTAACGTTTCCATTAGTCAAATTATCCCTTAGAAATGCCCTATGCCCACCAAGTGTGGGCATCCTGGTCTAGTACTTACTGTCATCTCTGTTGAAGCAGTCATTCCTCCTGATTAACTTTTATTCACAGCACACATTTGTGCTGCAGCTCCATTTATTTCTATAGCTGCAGTATACTGTACTTCGAGTGATCACTTGGGGCTGCCATGAGTACGGTTACCTATAGGAATAAGGCCATGGTGTACATGAATGTACATTGTTAGGAGGAGCTGAAAAAAAACATAAGAGAGGGAAAAAAATCAATGGAAAGGTAAGTACATTGCCAGTGATCAGGCTGCTTGCACTCAAGGGGTGGGAACATGTATAAAGAACAATTTGACCAAAGGTTGAGTTGTTCTTTAAAGCTCTTAAAGCACCAAAAGGAATGCCCTGATTACATTTTCAGCTTTTTTCTTTTTTTTTTATTGGCAATGTTTCCATTTTTAAACAAATACATGTATTTTGCAATAAAAAAAGCACATATAGTTCTTTAGATAATAACCATAAACTTGCTTACAAGCTAGGACTTTAGTTACTCGAAGGCCAGATAACTGGGGCAGCAGAATAATAGAGGAGCACCACAACTCAATATTTCCATGGAAGCTCAGCAGTAGATTCCAAAAAGGATGCAAAAACTTTCTTGAGTGTGCATTTGGAGCATGCTGCAATTATCTTTCTTTTCAGGGTTAATAATGATAGACCAGGAATAGGCAACTGTGGCACTCCAGCTGTGGTGACACTTGTTGACTAGTCTACGTGTATATGTGCATACACTTCAATCATTGTAGGCATATTTAAAATCTAATCATGCCTCTGCCCTTGGAAGTCATGTCTGTGACTGTCAGAGTGTTGCAATGAATCATGGAACTTTCAAACATCTGGAGTGCCAATAGACTGTATAAAAAAACCTCCTTCTCCAAATAACACATTTTGGCTTTAATTTTCCCAATTATAAATGTATAATATGGTTGTTAAAAAACAATGATAAACGTGAATTCAAAAGTACAGTATATTACTTGTATATGCCTAGGGTAGTGTCAACGCTAAATATAGCCCTTCCCACAGCATGACACCATCACACTCAATCCAATAAAAAATGCATTGTTTTGGGCTGAAATCTAATACTGATGAGCAGATGTGCTGTCAGTAGGCAAAACAGATAAATCATAGTACTACATGGGGAGATGTTTGGCTATAACAGTGTATGGTTGTGGATGAAATAAGGTTATAGACTGATAATACTTGCAGTAACAATTAAATGGCGTGAACAGCAATAGCCAGGGGGCAAAATAACCTATTCCTGGATTTGCATAAACAAACATCACATAATAATTTTACAAAACTCATTCCAGAAGATGTCAGTGTCTTGTAACATAAATTAATATCTGTAAAATACTCAGGGGAAATTTAAGGCTGGAAAGCAAATACATTTAATCAGTAAAACAGAGCTTACTAATAGGCAGACATGAGGCAGAATAACAGTCCAACTTCTCACATAGCCAGACACCACTCTCTACATATCCTTTCTCCGGGCAAATAATTGCCTTAGGATGTAGACAGATTTTATTTTGTATTTCAATGTTTTTATTAAGATTTTATGAAATTCGAATAAAGAAAGCATAAAAAAACATATAGCAACAGTAAGAATATGCGTACAACAGATATCATACTGAAACACAAAGCGCTGGAAACGTATGTCTGGTAGCATGGAAACTTATATGGTTAGGCATTTTTAACCTATTGCCATAGGGGTCAGTCCTCTCCCCAGACACCCCAACTGGGAACTAACTGTGCCGTAGAGAGAGGAGCAGTCCCCTAATACAATCGTACAAACTAACCGACATAATCGAGTGTGCACTGTGGGCAATATATGTTGCATAGTGATAACTAATAACTTGTAGTAAACTAGAAATATAGAACGCAGAATCTATAAGTTGCGTCAGACTCAGAACCTATTAATTGAAAACAAACGTATACCATCAACAGATTTTTTTTTAACGCTCAATAAAAGTGAGCATTTAACAAAAAACAAAACAACTTCACTTCTAATACTTGTTTTATAGTTTATTTGGTATTTAGATTAATGTATATACAGAAGGTGACTTTCAATTCAACTTGCTCTAAATTTGAAACAAACAATTTGTTAATTTAAAATTAAAGGTGTTTCCATCTTAATTGAAATGTAGACTCTAACTTCACATGCCTTTGTAGACATAGGATATGAGATTGGGAGTCAAACGTGACAGCATGATTGCTTTGGTGGGGAAGCAATAGCCTTTGCTCTAAAAATATTTAGTCTGGTTGGTCATAAGTACTCTTGAGAGTAATTTGTTTTTTTGTTTTTAACAGCCATGTCAAGGTACATTAAAGCTTAATAAACAGGTAAAATACATATAAGGGAGATGTTTTGCCTGCCAAAGTCCTGTTTATCCAATTCTGAGATTTACCCAGCTCTGTCACAAAGCACAGTCTGTCTGGAGGGGGAGGAGAAGAAGCAGCACACTGATGAGCTTACATCTCTATCAGTCTGCTTTCTCATATAAGCATACTCTTTGCACTGTGACACAACTGACTGGCATCTTTTGCTGTTTTTTTCCTTCTGTCACAGTCTGAGCTCTACTGTGCAGGGACTGCAAGAGGATGATAATAAATCACAGTGAAGTCCTTACATTGCTTGCTTAAAAAAAAACAATTAAGAATTTTTGCATGACTACAGAGCCTTCTATATCTTCTATATCTGTATGGATTTTAGCTTGAACACCGACCGAGTAGTTCTTTCCATTCTGTGTTATGCTGTTGCTAACATTACACCAATGGACTAAATGTATCCATTTAGATATGCTGAGGAAGATTTACATACAGTGTACTGCAAGAGACAGTTGACTGCCCCCTACTGTCCCCTACTTGGGTGACCCCGCCCCCTCTGATGCCATGTGATGTCAGAGGAAGGTGGGGTCACGCATTTACGTCACCGAGTCCCCCCGCCCTCAGATAAATAACACCTGTCATTGAGAAGAAGCGTCACTTGGCAGGAGCCTCCAATGGAGGCGGAGCTGTTGCAGATTTTTTTTTAGCTCGTTGGGTGCCATGAGATGGATCTAGATTGGGGGACATTTTTATTTTTTAATAAAGAACTTGTCCCAAAGTGTCTGCTTTTTTACAATTTTTTTGTGAAATGGTAGGGGTACAATGTACACATTACCAGTTCACATAGGCTTCCAAATTCCGATAAGCTCTCCTCCCGCAGACCCCCACAACCAACGGGCAAGGGTTGTGGGGATGAGGCCCATCAACATGGGGACAAGGTGCTTTGGGGGGCTACTCCAAAGCACCCTTCCCATGTTGAGGGCATGTGACCTGGTGTGGTTTAGGAGGGGGGACGCTTTCTTTTCCCCCCTTTTTTCCTGTGGCCTGCCAGGTTGCGTGCTCGGATAAGAGTCTGCTATGGATTTTGGGGGGGACCCTACGCCATTTTTTTTCAAATTTTGGCGCATGGTTCCCCTTAAAATCTTCAGGTCTGTTACGGATTTTTGGGGGACCCCTACACCATTTTTTTTATTTGGCTTTCCCTTAATATCCATACCAGACCTGAAGGACCCGGTATAGATTTTGGGGGGTCCCCCAAAGGGCCTTGTAATGGATTGGCGGGGAACCCATGCCATTTTTTTCAATGAGTTTTATTTATATTGCCGAAACCCGACAATTCATTACAGCCGCGATCAGTTTTGAATGACTTTTTTTTTCTTTAGAAATGTCATTTTGCTGTTGTACTGTTCTAAACATGGCAAACTGTGCCACTTTACAGGCATACTATAGACACCCCCCCCCCCCCCCCGCACGATATTTAAAGGAATATTTAATTTTTATTGTTTCACTTTAAGCATTATTAAAACCACTGCTCCTAAAAAAACTTTTTTTTGCAGTGATACATGTCCTCTGGGGCAGGACCTGGGTCCCCAACACTTTTTATGACAAAAACTTGCATACAAGCCTTTAAAATGAGCTCTTTTGGTTTTTCAGGTTAGTGTCCCATAGACTTTAACAGGTTCTGTGGAATCATGGACATTTGTGTGTTGTGTGCTGCACAGTGGAAGTTTTCTGTTTTTATCTACTGTCTTGGAGAATCCTCCATGGGGATAAACACTCAATAGTCTGTATTTTACTACATGTAACTCCTTGCAAATAAAAAGTTAAAACATTTGTAATGGTTTGCTTACATACCCAGAAATTGTATTACATGACTTTAGGCAATATACCTTCAATTGCTGCATCTTTGCTTGCTTTACATATTCTCTGTATCGATTCCGCAATCCCTGAGGCTATTGAGGTTCTTGCCCCTTTGTTCAGATGAAAGCTGTTATCTGAATTCCAATATTTGTCCAGGTCCTCCTCAACAACATAAACACATCTGAATGCCATAGAAGCAGGACTTTGAATTTTTATTCCTAGGATTTTGGTGCTGTTAGTTTTGGAGCAAGACTGGGATCTTTTGTTTACTTACTAAGTATTTGTTTTACGTTTGCAATAGATGGTTGATTATTCTTTATTTTAAAAAACAGGGGTTGATTTACTAAAACTGGAGAGTGCAAAATCTGGTGCAGCTGTGCATGGTAGTCAATCAGCTTCTAACTTCAGCTTGTTCAATTAGGCTCTGACAAAATACCTGAAAGCTGATTGGTTTCTATACACGGCTGAACCAGATTTTGCCCTCTCCAGTATTAGTAAATCAACCCCAATGTGTACTTAACTAAGGGACAGGATATAGTACATGCACTATACAGTGTACTGTATGTGTGTATAGATAGATAAATAGACACACA
The DNA here is from genome assembly GCA_028564925.1 of Lithobates sylvaticus. NCBI lineage: Eukaryota > Metazoa > Chordata > Amphibia > Anura > Ranidae > Lithobates > Lithobates sylvaticus. Next base: position 97,662,241 of record CM053036.1, read on the forward strand.
CCTACCGATTAGTCATAACTTTAAAGCTAGGCAACAGCATTTTTAGGAGGCCTGCAATAGCGGTTCACATATTTTGCTTATGGTGCATATTTTAAGAGCTACAGATAATGTGAAAGATAAGGTTATGTCTTATGGGGAAGAGAAGTATAATAGAAAGGTAAAACTGGGGTGAAATGCATGCTTATATAGAAATACACATTTGTTTTCAAGCCTTAAATACGCTGTGCTGGGCCTTCTAAAACCATTAAAGTGGATGTAAACCCAAAAAAACATTTTTCCTTTCATTTGAGCCCAGTCTTGCCACACAGATTTACTCCAGCCCTGAGAAATCCTCTTTTATTGTTCAGTTAGAAATATCTTGACAAAGTGCTGAAAACATTGTCAAAAACGCCCCCTTGCTGTGAGTGACAGGTGATTTACATATCTCATGCAGTAGCCTGAGACAGGCACAGACCACAGATCCACAGGCCAGAGTGAAAATAATTGTATTCTCGAGTGAACAGCAGAAGAATATAGGGTAGATGTATGTAGTCAGAGTTGGGCAGAGTAGAACATGCAGTGATCTAATGATTGTTATAGTGTAGTGTGTGTGTCTGAGGATACATTGATCACAGGATTTGTTATGTGGGGGAGGGGTGGATTTCTCACTTTTTATAATTACACAGGATGTGCCTCTTTTAGGCTAGTGCATGAGATATTTAAATCACCTATCACTCACAGCAAGAGGGCGTTTTTGACAACATTTTCAGCACTTTGTCAAGATCTTTCTAACTGAACAAAAAAAGAGGATTTCTCAGGGTTGGAGTAAATCTGTGTGGCAAGACTGGGCACCTATATGTTACAATTTCAGTAAAAATTGTTATTAGCCCACAAGCACCATCCAGATTCAAGTCTGTACTGGAAAATCACACTGTGGAATTCAGAATGTTTGCTTTGATTAGTGGCTGTGTTGAACTAATGTCCTTTTCTGATAATGACCAAATCTTAGAGTAATTCTTTAGTAAAACGTTATAGGCAGGTGTCTATTTGGGTCAACAACTTCCCCTAACCAGCTCCCCCAAATGCTTACCAGAGCCTGATCTTGATCCAGCGTTGTGCCCGAGAGCAGCGGCGCTGCTCTTTTTCTCCCTCCTCAGTGGAATTAGTGAGATCAGTGGAAGAAATTGGCACCTGCTGTGGTCAATCAAATCCAGTTATGAGGGAGTGGGGGGCTGGACACACACAGCCCAACTCAGGATTGGGCCTGCACTTATACCACCAGAGAAAGCAGCTTCCTATGGTAGCATGAGAAGAGGAAGAACCAAAAGCACTGGCAGGGGACCCTACAAGAGGAGGATCAGGGTTGTTCTGTGAAAAAAAAAAAACAAGCTGCTGTCTTGTTATGTGTATTCTCTTCCCATGTGTGACTCACTTCCCTTTTGTGAGGGGATTTATAGAAAGGGAGCTGGTACCTTGTGCAGTCTGCACTTGGGGAGAGACAGCACGAACATTCTGTTTTTGGATATAAAATGCTATTGGGCCAGAGTTACCCTTTACTGAGACTTCTTTAGGGATTCCATAGGTTGGATCTGGACATTTTCTGTGGATTGGCCTTTGCTTCAATGAGGTATGGACCGCACCACAATGTACAGCACAACCATAGCTAATGTAACCCTCTTTATGGAAGGGGATAGCATGTAAAGAATATGTCCATGTAAACAAATTGTACTATATTAAAGAGGTACAGTACAAAATATATTTTCTTAAAAATGACTTTAGAAGTGTATTTCTAGTGTATTTAAAGAACTGGAGATTTAAGAGTATATGTCTAAGTTAACCCTCCAGATTATACAGTGAAGTGTGTTAATACAAATTTAACCCTTGCAATTAACAGCATGTGTATTACAGTTAACTTGGGGTTGTGAGGAAGAGTGACAAGAAGAAACAGAAGCCAGTTCTGGTGTGGAGTGGTGGTGGCCAGTGAAATCATCAGAAGATCAGACCTCTGCTTCCACTCATACGCCGACGACACTCAATTATATTTTCGTATCACCGGACAAAAAGACCATCATCAGCAATTAGGAAAATGCCTCACTATGATAGACGACTGGATGACTACTAGCTCCCTCAAACTTAATGAATCAAAAACAGAACTTCTTATTCTACATGCAAATCATAACCCCCGAACCAAGATCCCTTGGACACCTCCTACCATCTTTGGACAGACCATCGCCCCAAGGACCAAGGCTAAGAGTCTCGGAGTCATTTTTGACTCAGAAATGTCAATGGATGCCCAAATAGGAGCAGTGGTCAGTGGTTCTCACCATCTGCTCCGCCTGCTACGCAGACTCCTCCCCTTCATTCCAAAAGAGGACAAAGCAGTGGTAGTTGGAACGATCATCAATTCTCGACTCGACTATGCTAACTCCCTTTACATAGGATTACCCCAATATCAACTTGCGCGCTTACAACTTATCCAAAATACAGCGGCAAGGCTGATAACAGGGAAAAAACCCTGGGAATCCATCTCCCCTTCCCTGAGGAACCTACATTGGCTAAATGTAAGGAGTCGGGTCGCATTCAAGACCCTCTGCCTCACCCACAAATGCGCACATGGAAACGCCCCGCAATACCTTCGCGAGAAAATAAAACACTACACACCGAATCGCAGTCTTCGATCGGCTAATCAAAATCTTCTCCTCATTCCCAAATCCCGCTATAAATCAAAGGGGGAACGGAGATTCGCTGTCCAAGGTCCACGGCTATGGAACGCTCTACCAACCGACATTCGCATGGAAGAAAACCATCAGGCCTTCAGGAAGAAACTCAAGACCCACCTCTTCTAGAAGCTCGACAACCAAATGCCAATACAGCGCCTTGAGGCGATTCAGTTCGCATTGTAGCGCTATACAAGTTATTCATTCATTCATTCATTCAGTGACAGAGATTCTGTAAATAGAGACGACAGGCATGGGGCACTCTACTGTGATGCAGGGTTTTTATCAAAGGGGCCTACTGTAGTACAGAATACTCCTAGGGGCTGGTCATGGAACCACATGAATGCAGGGCCCTGTTTGTAGTACAGTGGCTCCACTCTTTGCTTTAAGGCTGGACAACAATAACCATACAGTACAACAGTAATGCCTCTGTTGGCAGTGTAAATGAGTCACTGGCAGGGTATAGGACATTATTCTTTTATGTGTGGGGCCTCGTGAAATAGTATGGCCTCTGCTTGCAAGATGGCGCTAATCCACACGGGAGCTATTACTGTTGACTGAATGCTGTTCCCCAATTTGGCCACATGCCAACAACTATCGTGATGACACCACTGGCCAGTGAACTCCAGAGAGAAGAGGTAATAAACAACAAATGTCTGACAGATGGGCATAAATGTGAATTTACATTGATTTTTGAATTTCATATTGATTATTACTGTTTTTAATTTATTTATTGTTTATTGCTATGCTAAATATGTCTCCGAAAATATCTGCAGGATATCATCTCTCTCTAATACAAGATCAGACATAAAGGCCAATGAAACATTGGGAATACTGCAATTAGACATCTCACAATAATGTGTGATCTCATTTTGCACACCAATGGCTATAATGGGCTTTCTTTCTTTTGTTCACGCACCAATGCTTCTTGTAATCATTGTGTGGGGAATATTATTTACCAGTCCCTTGTAGGGTACCTGAACCCACTGAGAATTGATTATCTTACATACATGAGCTGTAGCATGCTTTAGTGATATTATTTTTGCTTTGCACATTTAAACTTGCTGTCACTGTATCTGATGGTATTTTGAAAGAAAAATAGATGAAGACTGAAGATTAAGATGAATCATTTAGGGACCATTCACACTTATCCTTGTCCATTGTGATGCATTTTTAAGCTTGTCAAAGGATCACTATACTGTACATCAAATACTTATTTTGCAATGTGCTGAGATATCTGAGCTTTTTGCTTTCGGTATTGCTGATGTATGCGCTGCACTATTTCTGGATACAGAAGATGGAAGACCAAGGAGGAAGAATTGGGTGAACTTGTCAATGCTCACAGGGAGGTGAGGGGCCAATTCTAGGTCCTGTATGATCAGCTTCATGAGCATGAGGAAAAATGTGTGGACTATGCTGTATTACTGTTAGAAGGTAAGAAACAAATTTTTATCTGACATGTCCCCATTCTTTCCCTGTCTTCCGTGTGATGTCTCCAGTTGTGTTAATAATTATAAATTAAGTCCACAGTCTCTGAGCATCATTTTATATAGCATGTCCTTGAGCCTCCCTATCAATACAGATCTTCTTTTTTTTTTTCTGTATTCCTTTCCATTGCAAGATGTGTCCTCACAACAACCCACTATAACCAGCATGTGCTGCTTGTGGGGTTTCACTTACAACCTAATAATGAATGCCAATACACATAAAAAAAATGTAATATATTATTGTATCTGGGAATTAAAAGATAGTATCGCAGCTGTATAACCCCCAACTCTTATTTTTGTGTTTTTTATAGTGATGGCCTTCTGGAGTTTGTATCTTCACATCTGGATCTTCAAAACAACCTGTTCCAGAAAGCTGTTCCCTTGTAGGAGGCTCATGATAGCTTTAAGATAAGCATAGTGAAGCAATGATAGGAAGTTGATGTTAGCGATGTTGAAGTTTGTTTCCTTCTATATTTAAGAGGGGATATTTTATTGTGAATCCTATAATGACCTTGTTCAGATGTGTGATCAGTTTAGTGACCCTGTGCAAATTTAACAAATGGCAAATTTGATTTTCTGTTCTGTTGACTATAGAACAGAGATGATTGATGATTGGGGAACTTCCTCTATTAGGTCAACTAAACTAAGAGAAAACAGAGTTATGCCCTGTACACACGGTCTGAATTTCCGACGGAAAAAGTCAGATTGGATTATGTTGTAGGAAAATCCGATTGTGTGGGCTCTATCGGGCGGAAAAAGTTTGAGAGCTGGATCTAAAATTTTCCAACAACAAAATACAACTTTTTCCGATCGTGTGTAGAGAATTCCAATGCACAAAGTGCCACGCATGCTCAGAAATTTTTTCGAGACAAAAGCTATTGGTTACTGGCCTCTACATAGTCCTGTCGTACATGTTCGGCCAAAATCCATCGGAAAAAATCCGACAGATTTTGTTGTCGGAATGTCCGACCGTGTGTACAGGGCATAAGTCTACTCTGTGCTCCCTTCAGGACAGCAACAACATCCCCAGCCCAGATTGGCCTTCCCTTGTGCTGGTTGATATGCATGGATCCAACTTCACTGGAAAGCTGGGATTTTACTTGAGGCTTTGCAGCAAATTTCCTTAACTCGTGTGCCCTGAACCCGTGGTCAGGGTTTTCTTCCTTTGGATGGATAGACCTCCAACTGCACTTGGATTTTAGTAAGCAGCATATTGAAATAACATTTAAACAGAGTCAAAGTACAAATTCAAACATGGTGTTGCAGTGCTGACACCAGATCATGTGAAGCATAACTCTCCTGCATGCACATTCTTGATGCAGGCACCATCTGTGACCCACTGTAGGCCTCCCTACACTGCTTCTTATATTGTGCATAGTTATTTCAATTCAAATTTAGATTTTACTGTAAGTCAAAACAAGGATAAAAATGTGTAAAATATTTTAATTGTAGGTTTCTTTCAACAGGAAAATCTGTGTCAAGCTTTCTTTACTGCTTTATGACTGAAAAGTCAATGGCCTGCTCAGTAGTATTACAGTACGGTGGAATGTGGTGCAACTAGGCGATGAAGAAACCAGCCATGAGCCATGCAGGGATTGGAAGAAAAGGCTTATTTATTTTGTTTAAAAAATGCCAATTTCCTAATTGTGTTGGTGCAATACATGGAAAATAGCATCAATGCCACCAAGCAGAAGCAGTAAATTAAATTGTAAGAAGTAATTCTTAATAGTACTGCTGGGCATGGTTGATCTTAATTAATGTTTCAGCTACATCAACATCAAATTGTATAGCAGGAATTCTAATTCAAGGATCTTCGCCTATTTGACCTTTGGACAGATGCAAAGAAATACACTTTCTACCCAACTGTTACCTTTCTAGTACCAGTGAGCCAAGTCTACCAATGGTATTTGTGAGAGATAAAGCATTTGCACTAGAACATTATCCTCTTAGACCCTGAATGTTGACTTCTCAACTATAGACTGCGTACAGTTGAATGCAGATTTAGAAAATTGGCAAACAAATGCTGTATCCACATTCACCTATTGAGCTCTCCTTGCTAAATGCATCAAAGGCTGTTAAGGCCACATGTGTCCTGTCTAACTACATTAGGCAGAGAGTCCGATTACTGTTTGAAGACACTCTGTGATGTTCCCTGCAGAGGGTGAAATGGTCTGCCTCACAGAAATTGAAAGCAATCAGTGACAAGTATGCAGATTACTCTGCTGACAAGCTACCCTGGCACGCCAAAGCATTTAAAGTGATTGTAAAGGATTGCTTTTTTTTTTAAATAACCAAACATGTTATACTTACCTCCACTGTGCAGTTGATATTGCACAGAGCAGCCCCGATCCTCCTCTTCTCGGGTCCCTCTTGGCTGCTCCTAGTCCCTCCCTCCTTTAAGTGCCCCTCAGCCAGCAGCGGGTAACATGTTGTCACCCAAGCTGAGCCAGAGCGCCTTGTATCTATTCAGACATGGAGCCCTGACCTGGCCCCGCCCTCTCTCCCCTGATTGGCTTTGATTGACAGGGGCCAATTGCGCCGCTGCTCTATCTCAGCCAATCAGGAGGAGTGTACTGGATGGCTGAGGGGATAATGGACATTGCTGGAGAGAGAAGGTCAGGTAGGTAATTGGGGGGTGCTGGGGGGGGGGGGGGGGGGCTGCTACACACAAAATGTTGTTTATCTTAATGCATAGAATGCATTAAGATAAAAAAAAAACTTCTGCCTTTACAACTCCTTTAAGTGTTGTCTGGCTAATTTACTGGGATTTTGCTGATGATTAATGGATCTGCAAAATATTCATATTGTCTTGTTTGATTAAATGTTGGAGAAATGTCTATGAATAAACATTTTTGGAAGATTATCTATGTATCACTCATTTATTACACCCTAGATACAATATTTTTGCAACCACTATAAAGCTAATTCTGGCTCTGACTACAAAGCTAAAATATCCCTGGCAGCGCACACACACATAATTTGGTAGGAGCAGCCAATTTGCCACCTATGCTGATTATCATGTGTTAAAAGCATGCTTGCTAAGTGGCAAGTGTCCAAAAGTTATATACAGACAGCAGTAAAAAAAATATTGCCTCTGCCTTAAGGGGAAAGAGCAAGCAGCGCTGGAGCATATGGTCAATAAGTATACACTGTACGACAATTGGGGCAATTATTAACAAAATGCTGCCCATCAATGAAGGACATTTAATGTTATTCTTATTGACCAAAATTAAGGGTGACCGGGTAATATTATTGCCACTGAAAGAAATGATAGGGTTTTATTTTTGCTTCCTCTGATATTGCGGTAGTATGTTATTATGTATATTTAAACACACAACATAAAGCAGTGCTAAAAACCACACAATATCAAATAACAAGTGTCCATTGATGAACGGGTGCAATTAACCACTTCACGCAAAACGACGTACCTGTACGTCGGTACATTGCCGCTAAATACCGGGGTTACAGCAGCAGCTAGCTGCCATAACCCTGGTATTTTCAGGAACACCGTGCATTTCTCTTTAGGATAAAAGTGGTCTCCGCTGCAGATTCGCCGCAAGATCAATTTTATCAGCAGCGGGAGAGGTGTCCACCCCATCCCGCTGCACTCCGCCACTTACCGGATCCGCTGCGTCCTCTCCCATGGATGCCTGGCTGCCGAATGAGGGGAAGATGGCCCCCACTCAGGTCCATAGCATGGGAGGGTGGAAGTGACGTCAAACATCACTTCTGCTCTTAGAGGAGAATTTTTTTTTTTTTTTTTTAAGTGACATTTTTTTTATTATTGCATTTTAATATAAATATGAGATCTGAGGTCTTTTTAACCCCAGATCCCATATTTAAGAGGTCCTGTCACGCTTTTTACATTTACATTCCTTGTAATAGGAATAAAAATTACACATTTTTTTTTTTTTAAAGACTGTCAAAATCAAAAATTAAAAGTAAAATAAATAAGAAAAAAAACATTTTTGAAAGCACCTCGTCCCGACGATCTCGCGCACAGAAGCAAACGCATACGTGAGTAACGCCCACATATTAAAATGGTGTTCAACTCACACGTGAGGTATCGCCATGATGATTACAGTGAGAGCAATAATTCTAGCCCTAGACCTCCTCTGTAACTCAAAACTGGTAACCTGTAGACATTTTTAAACATCGCCTATGGAGATTTTTAAGGGTAAAAGTTTGTCGCCATTCTTTGAGCGGGCGCAATCATGAAGCATGACATGTTGGGTATCTATTTACTCGGCGTAACATTATCTTTCACAATATAACAAAAATTTGGGCTAACTTTACTGTTGTCTTTTTTTTTGATTCAAAAAAGTGTATGTTTTCCAAAAAAAGTGTGCAAATATGGTGTGACAAAGTATTGCAACGACCGCCATTTTATTCTCTAGGTTGTTAGAAAAAATATATATAATGTTTGGGGGTTCTAAGTAATTTTCTAGCAAAACTATTTTTTAACTTGTAAACAACAAGTATAAAAAAGAGGTTCGGTCCTTAACTGGTTAAGATAATTAAGTACAAATATGCTGCAGTCCTGCACTGTAACAGCACCGTTATAAGTGAGATCAGTCCGAACAGGGTTCTATTCCACCACTAGGAAGGAAAGCTGTCACCAACACCTCCACGAGTGAAAAAAACTGGCCCTCTAGATTGAACTCTTACCAGATCTAGCTGGCTCAAAAGCATACACAACAAATCTTTGATCGGAAATCTCTCCCCGGATCAGACTGCAGCCAGGAGGGTGGATCACATGCTGATGAGCTCATAAAGAGAGAAAGAGATACAACTCCAAGTTTAAAAGTTTTATTGCATTCAAACTTCGCCCCTTTTAAGAATTGCACTTACAAACAATTAAAATATACACGCATATCGCATATCCAGTCAGTATACCAATAGGAATCCTGCAGGTGTCTCCTATCATACACTTCACCGCTCTCTGGTGCTGCTGGTATCTCCGATTGGCACGTTGACGTCAGTGTTGGTCGTTGTATGGTCCCACACTGATGCGTTTCGTCATCCCAACAACATCTGAGTTCGCTAAAATGTCCCTGGCAGCGCACACACGCTCCTTGGTAGGAGCAGCCAATTTTCCAATCAGCTGGGCTGATTACCATGTGTTAAAAGCATGCTTTCTAAGTGGCAAGTGTCCTAGAGTTACTGTATACACGGACAGCAGTAAAAAAAATATTACCTCTGCCTTAAGGGGAAAGAGGAAGCAGCGCTGGAGCATATGGTCAATAAGTATACACTGTACGGCAATTGGGGCAGTTATTAACAAAATGCTGTCCATCAATGAAGGGCATTTCAAATTATTCTTATTGACCAGGAACAAGAGTGATCAGATAATATTATTGCCACTGAAAAACAATGCTAGGGTTTATTTTTGCTTCCTCTGATATTGTGGTAGTATGTTATTATGCACATTGACATCAAAGATGGGCCTTATTCCATTCTCACTTTTTCTTCAGTGTAACTACAAACCATACACAGCAAATCAATAGGGGAAATGTGTCACTTTGCAATTATATTTAGATGTAGGAATTTGCAATATATATTAAAAAGGGCACATACATAGAACGACCTAATGCATGCAGGTAAAGAGACAGCACAAAGGCCAAAAATTCTGGTTGAAAAATAATGTACAGACAAAAATACCATACCATATCCAAAATGCAGGGAGCAAAGATATCTGGACATGAACTGGCATAATAAAATCAACAGAAAAAAGAAAAAAAACTTTTATTTCAAAGAGAAAGGAAATGCCATCCACTCTGCAAATCTGTAAAGATATTGCATCCAATAGTTTCCCAAGTCTAACTTTTTTTCTCGCTTTATAATGCCTGTGTAAAGGATTATACAGCAGGGATAGGCCTTGCACCGTCCTGATTAACATTTCTAAAGTCCAAGTGTCCTTCAGCCATTTTCTCTGGTAAGTTGCCAGGAAGGGCCCAAGGGCGGTCTTGACCTAGGTATTGAAAATGCATCAAAATGCATTAAAAACTTGTTAAATGCATATATCATGCATTTTTGCTCATTACCATAGACTTTGATGGCCCATTTAACACAAAAGGAATAAAGCAGAATGAAAAAAAAAAAATTACTTTACTGTGGTGCAGAGATATAAGCACCCTTTAGACTCGTAGAGGAGATTAAGGGGAGATATGATCAACATGTATACATACATAAGTGGTCTATATAGTGAACTTGGTGTTGAGTTATTCACTCAAAGGTCATCACAGAGGCCAAGGGGCACTCTTTACATCTATAGGAAATGTGATTTCATCTACAACTGCAGAAAGGCTTCTTCATAGTAAATGCTGTAAAATTGTGGAATAGACTCCCTCAAGAGGTGGTTCTGGCCAGCTCAGTAGATTGTTTTAAGAAAGGCCTGGATTATTTCCTAGATACACATAAAATAACTGGGTACTAATATTTATAGGTAAAGTTGATCCAGGGAATATTCAACTGCCTCTTGGGGGATCAGGAAGGAATTGTTTCCCCTGCTGGAGCAAATTGGATCATGCTTTTTTAATTTTTTTTGTCTTCCTCTGGATCAACTGTGGGTATAGTATTGTATATACAGTGCTAAGCATAAATGAGTACACCCTAACAAATTTGTCAGAAAACCTTTACTTTCTTTTCAGAATCAACATTTTCTATGGGACACTACACTACAAAATACTCCCACAAAAATGTGGGGCATTGATTGCAACCAAGATTTGTTCATTGTTCAAAAGTATTTTTCCTAACAAATTCATTCAAGACCATGTTGCAAAAATGAATACACCCCAAAAAAAGTCTTAGGAGCAAAGCTAAATTTTAGACAAAAAAATCCTAATTAACAGGAATTCAACCACAGGTGCATCTAATTATTAATTACCACTTCAGCCCTGGAAGAACTGGCTGCTCAATGACCAGGCCATTTTTTGCGATACGGCACTGCATTGTTTTAACTGAAAACTGTGCAGTCGTGCAATGCTGTACCCAAACAAAATTTACGTCTTTTTTTTTCCACAAATAGAGCTTTCTTTTGGTGGTATTTGATCATCTCTGCGGTTTTTATTTTTTGTGCTATAAACAAAAAAAGCGACAATATTGAAAAAAACACAATATTTTGTACTTTTTGCTGTAATAAATGGCCCCATTTTTTTTTTTTTTTAAAAAAGCACATTTTTTCTTCCCTTTAGGCCGATATGTATTCTTCTACATGTTTTTGGTAATAAAAATCGCAAAAAACGTATATTGATTGGTTTGCACAAAAATTATAGCGTCTACAAAATAGGGGATAGCTTTATGGCATTTTTATTATTATTATTTTTTTTTTTTTATTAGTAATGACGGTGATCTGCAATTTTTACCAAGACTTTTTTTTTTATTAGTAATGACGGTGATCTGCAATTTTTACCAAGACTGCGGCATTATGGCAGACACGTTGGACACTTTTGACACATTTTTGGGTCGATTGACAATTATACAGTGATAAGTGCTATAAAAATGCACTGATTACTGTATAAATGTCACTGGCAGGAAATGAGTTAACACTAGGGGGCGATCAAGGGGTTAACTGTGTTCCCTAGGTGTGTGTTCTAACTGTGGGGATGGGGCTGACTATAGGAGATAGAGAGAGCATGGTTCCCAGCTTGTAGGAACTCAAGATCTCTCTCTCCTCACAGAACTGGGATGTGTGTGTTTACACACACACGTCCCTGTTCTGCCTCTCGTGCCCGCAATTGCTCGTGGCCGGCGGTCATCGTGATTGCCGGTCACGAGTATCGGCACCCCGCCCTGTGCAGCGGGCACACGCGCCTGCTATCCCGCTTAAAGGGACTGATGTATAGCTATGATAGTTCGCGGGATCGTGCCGACCTGTTGCAGTATAATGATGGCGGCTGGTCGGGAAATGGTTTAACCACTTGCCGACCGCCCCATGTAGATATACGTCGGCAGAATGGCACGTACAGGCAGAACCACGTACCTGTACGTGCCATTCTTTAGGCGGTTGGGGGGTCCGATCGGACCCCCCTCCGCCGGCGGGGACGGTCGGCATCGCTTCAGGAGCGATCCGGGACGAGGGGACGGCCAGTGGTTTCTGGCCACCCCCTCGCGATCGCTCCTGGCCAATGAGAAACTTCCCCTTCCTGTCTATTGTATAGACAGGAAGGCGGAAGTGATGTCACGCTCGGTGTGCCGGTCTATGTGACCGGAGACGCCGAGCGGCGAACATGTTAAGGTTAGTGCACAACACTACACTGACACCAGTACAGTTAGGCACACAAAACACCCCCCTGTCACCCCCTGATCACCCCCCAGATCACCCCCTCCCCCCCCAGTCACAGTGTCACTAATTGCAGTGATCATTTATTTACTGATCACTGCATTTAGTGTCAGTGTGACTGTAATAACTGTCAGGGCAGTTAGTTTTAGGTCCTAGGTAGCCCCCTACCCCCCCCTAATAAAGGTTTAACCCCCTGATTGCCCCTAGTTAACCCCTTCACCCCCTTTTGCCAGTGTCACTAAGCGATCGTTTTTCTGATCGCTGCATTGTGTCGCTAGGTAACCATTTTTTTTTTTATTTTAACCGCCATGTTTTATATAGGTTCATAAATAGTTTTATAGGTCAGGTACCCCCATATTACAACCTAAATAAAGGTTTTAACCCCCTGATTGCCCCTAGAGTTAACCCTTTCACCAGTAATCACCGTATAACTGTCACTGGTGACGCTGGTTAGCCAGTTAGTTATTTCGTTATTTAGGTTCCCCGTCAGGTTTTTATATAGCGTCAGGTACCCCCATATATTACCTAATAAAGGTTTAACCCCCTGATTGCCCCTAGTTAACCCTTTCACCCCCTTTTGCCAGTGTCACTAAGCGATCGTTTTTCTGATCGCTGCATTAGTGTCGCTAGGTAACCAGTTTTTTTTTTAGGTTAACCGCCATGTTTATATAGGTTCATAAATAGGTTTATAGGTCAGGTACCCCCATATTACAACCTAAATAAAGGTTTTAACCCCCTGATTGCCCCTAGAGTTAACCCTTTCACCAGTGATCACCGTATAAAATGTCACTGGTGACGCTGGTTAGCCAGTTAGTTATTTCGTTATTTAGGTTCCCCGTCAGGTTTTTATATAGCGTCAGGTACCCCCATATATTACCTAATAAAGGTTTAACCCCCTGATTGCCCCTAGTTAACCCTTTTCACCCCCTTTTGCCAGTGTCACTAAGCGATCGTTTTTCTGATCCCTGCATTAGTGTCGCTAGGTAACCAGTTTTTTTTTGTATTACTGTTACGGGTGACGCTGGTTAGTTAGCTTGTTTTTTATACTGTCAGGGCACCCGCCATTTATTACCCAATAACGGTTTAACCCCCTGATCGCCCGGCGGGTGATATCAATTAGGTTTTAGGGTCAAATAAGGTCTGCGTCGCCCCAGGTTAGTGCCAGTACCGCAAACACCCACGCGCAAAGCATACACCTCCCTTAGTGGTATAGTATCTGAACAGATCAATATCTGATCTGATCAGATCTATACTAGCGTCCCAGCAGTTTAGGGTTCCAAAAAAACGCATTGTTAGCGGGATCAGCCCAGATACCTGCTAGCACCTGCGTTTTCCCCCTCCGCCCAGCCCAGCCCACCCAAGTGCAGTATCGATCGATCACTGTCACTTACAAAACACTAAGCACACATAACTGCAGTGTTCGCAGAGTCAGGCCTGATCCCTGCGATCGCTAACATTTTTTTTGTGGTAGCGTTTTGATTCAGTCGCTAACAGTCAGGAGCTTTTTTACCTGTGAATCTCAAAAAAACAAAAAAAACAAAAATAGTTGTCGTTTTATTGTTCTCTCTCTCTCTCTATTGTTGCTCTTTTTTTACTCCATTCTATTCTGCAATGTTTTATTATGTTTTATCATGTTTTATCATGCTTGCTTTTCAGGTATGTAATTTTGTTTACTGTGTTTTAGTGTTAAGCATTTTTTTGTTTTCAGGTGCGCCATTCAGTTGCAGCGCGGATTTATTTATCTTGACAGCAACAGCGTTTGCTCCCACGATACATAAAGCCGCGACTCCAACGCTGTAGGAGGTGATTTCACCACCACAGTTAAAAAAAAGAGCATATGTGCCGAAGCATGGGGGCAGCAGGGGGGGCGGAGGAGCGATTGGCTCCTAATGCCACGTACATACGGTCGAAATTCCGACCGTGTGTACACGGCATAACTTTTGCGGGAGGATGCCCCCATGCATCGGCATATATAAATGGTGCATGTATGCCCATCATTAGAAGTGGGTGGATGAAGGGAGGTATTCTAATGGTGGGCATACCCACCAATCAATCTCTTTTTTTCGTTCAGCCAAGAGGCTGCATGAAAAAAAAAAAGATTACAATATATGTCCAGTATGTTGCTGGACTTTGAATGGTTATACCAGAATGATGCCTGCAGGTTTAGGTATCATCTTGGTATCATTCTTTTCAGCCAGTGATCGGCTTTCATGTAAAAGCAATTCTAGCGGGTAATTAGCCTCTAGACTGCTTTTACAAGCAGTGGGAGGGAATGTCCCCCCTCCCGGATATAAACCGCGCCATTGGGAAATTGGGAAAGCATTTTATCACACCAATCTTGGTGTGGTCAGATGCTTTGAGGGCAGAGGAAAGATCTAGGGTCTAATAGACCCCAATTTTTTCAAAAAAAGAGTACCTGTCACTGCCTATTGCTATCATAGGGGATATTTACATTCCCTGAGATAACAATAAAAATCATAACAAAGAAAAAAAATGGAAGGAACAGTTTAAAAATAGAATAAAAAAAGCTAAATAAATAAAAAAAAAAACTAAAAAAAAAAAAAAAAAAAGCACCCCTGCCCCCCCTTCTCTTGCGCAAAGGCGTACACAAGCGTTGGTCTGGCGTCATATGTAAACAGCAATTGCAGCATGCATGTGAGGTATCACCGCGAAGGTCAGATCGAGGGCAGTAATTTTAGCAGTAGACCTCCTCCGTGAATCTAATGTGGTATCATGTAAAGGCTTTTAAAGGCTTTTAAAAATGTATGTAGTTTGTCGCCACTGCGTGTTTGTGCGCAATTTTAAAGCATGTCGTGTTTGGTATCCATGTACTCGGCCTAAGATCATATTTTTTATTTCATCAAAAATTTGAGCAATATAGTGTGTTTTAGTGCATTAAAATAAAAAAAAGTGTATTTTTTCCACAAAAAATGCGTTTGAAAAATCGCTGCGCAAATACTGTGTGGAAAAAAAAAATGCAACACCCACCATTTTAATCTGTAGGGCCTTTGCTTTAACAATATATATAGTGTTTGGGGGTTCAACGTAATTTTCTTGCAAAAAAAAAATATGTTTTCATGTAAACAAAAAGTGTCAGAAAGGGCTTTGTCTTCAAGTGGTTAGAAGAGTGGGTGACGTGTGACATAGGCTTCTAAATGTTGTGCATAAAATGCCAGGACAGTTCAAACCCCCCCAAATGACCCCATTTTGGAAAGTAGACACCCCAAGCTATTTGCTGAGAGCAATGTTGAGCCCATTAAATATTTTTTTTTTTTGTCCCAAGAGATTGAATAATGAAAAAAAAAATATATATATTTTTTTTACAAAAAGTTGTCACTAAATGATATATTGCTCAAACATGTCATGGGCATATGTGGAAATACACCCCAAAATACATTCTGTTGCTTCTCCTGAGTACGGGGATACCACATGTGTGGGACTTTTTGGGAGCCTAGCTGCGTACGGAACCCCAAAAACCAAGCACCGCCTTCAGGCTTTCTAAGGGAGTAATTTTTTTATTTCACTTCTCACTGCCAATCACAGTTTCGGAGGCCATGGAATGCCCAGATGGCATAAAACCCCCCAAAATGACCCCATTTTGGAAAGTAGACACCCCAAGCTATTTGCTGAGAGGTATTGTGAGTATTTTGCAGATGTCGCTTTTTGTCACAAAGTTTTGAAAATTGAAAAAAGAAAAAAAAAATTTTTTTTTCTTTACTTTCTTCATTTTCAAAAACAAATGAGAGCTGTAAAATACTCACCATGCCTCTCAACAAATAGCTTGGGGTGTCTACTTTCCAAAATGGGGTCATTTGGGGGGGTTTTGTGCTATTTTGGCATTTTATGGCCTTCGAAACTGTGATAGGTAGTGAGGAGTGAAATCAAAAATTTGCACCCTTAGAAATCCTGAAGGCGGTGCTTGGGTTTCGGGGCCCCGTACGCGGCTAGGCTCCCAAAAAGTCCCACACATGTGGTATCCCCATACTCAGGAGAAGCAGCAAAATGTATTTTGGGGTGCAATTCCACATATAACTATGGCATGTGTGAGCAATATATAATTTAGTGACAACTTTTTGAAGAAAAAAAAATTATTTTTTATTTTTGTCTTTATTCAATCACTTGGGACTAAAAAAAAAAAATATTCAATGGGCTCAACATGCCTCTCAGCAAATAGCTTGGGGTGTCTACTTTCCAAAATGGGGTCATTTGGGGGGGTTTTGTACTTCTCTGCCATTTTAGCACCTCAAGAAATGAAATAGGCAGTCATAAATTAAAAGCGGTGTAAATTCCAGAAAATGTACTCTAGTTTGTAGACGCTATAACTTTTGCGCAAACCAATAAATATACGCTTATTGGCATTTTTTTTTTTTCGAAAAAAAATTGAAAAAAAGACCTCTGGTCCTTTAAGTTAAAGTAGTGCAGTGCGAAATTGAAAAAAGACCTCTGGTCCTTAAGCTGACAATTGGTCCGGGGCTGAAGTGGTTAAACAGCTGTCCAGCAGACAGTTGATTATAAAAGGGCGACGGCTCCTACAGGGGAAATCACATACCTGTCTGTGATCGCCTCTTCCAGGTTTGCGGCAAACACGTGCGACCAGCTCCCACCGGGACCCACCAATTGTTCCCATGTAAACAAGGCAGATCGCCGTTCTGTGAAGAGATCGAGATCCTATGTTTCTGCTAAGCAGGAACACGGATCTCTGTCTTCCCACAGTACAAGCACTTCCCACACAGTTTGAAAGCGTTCCTTAGGGATATATTTAACCCTTTGATTGCCCCTGATGTTAACCCCTTCCCTGCCAGTGTCATTAGTAAAGTGACAGTGCATATTTTTTGGTCAGATTCTCTCCTTGCCATTCTTTCCTTTTTCCTTTCCATTCCTGTTTAATACATATGCTGTTTTACACATACAACTGTAGCTATACATTTTCAAAATTCTGCAGCACATCTGTATTGCATGCTGCATTTAAAAATACATGTCATCAGTAGATTATGAGGTTAGGGCAAGTAATACTTGCATGTTTATTACATCAGCCAGTGGAAGCCCTGTATAAATGCTTGTTCAAATCTACCTAGTTAAAAAAAATTGGTTGTCACACATTTTAAAATTCATTGAAAATGTTGGGAATATTCTGCACCACATTCACTGATAGTCCCATAATTCTTTACACTGACTAAATATTTTGATGTATAAACATTCAGATACCTGGCCAGTACTGTATCAGTCTCACTTAGGTTCAGTAATACCGTACTCTTGTGTGCTAGCTAAATAATTGAAGCTGACACAGAATGAAAGCAATGCTCCTGCATATCTGATAATAATGAATGTAGTTCCTCTTCAATAATTGGTTTTCTAAGCCACGCAACAGCTTTAAATTGAGACAAACTGATTAATCTACCAACAACAGATCAGAAAAAAACACGAGGTGAGTTCCAAAAGCAAAATTTTAATAAAGGTAAGCTATTATAGGCAAGCAAACATCTAGAAATATGCTTCACTGGCACTTTGCCCAGTTAACTCAGGCAATTGTGTTCTCCTGGCTCATGTCCATTAAAAGGTAAACTCTTAAAAAATGTTTTAACACTTCTTTATTTTAACAAAAATAGTAATTATAGTATACACCTCCTCAAAAAGATGCCAGATTGGAAAGCTAATTTTTAACTTGGGACACCAAAACCAATATAGTGAGAAAAAGGTGCATGCCCCAAATACACACTCAGTCATATGTTTTAGAACACAACCATTTTACATGTTTTTACATTTTTATTTTAAGTCCAGTGAATAACCTCATATGATACAAAGGTACTTTATTTGTTTTTTTAATTTATATTGCCAAAAATTGAAAAATAAAAAGGGAAATATGTAGAAAAGTGTCCATGAGTACAGTTGTCTTCACCATCAAAAAGCACTTGGAAACACTGTCAGATCCAGAACTGAGTTTGTGGGAGTTAAAGTGATTGTAAAGGTTAAAGTTTTTTTTTACCTTAAGACCCCTTTCACACTGGGGCGGGAGGTGCATCGGCGGTAAAGCGCCGCCATTTTTAGCGGCGCTTTACCATCATTTTAGTGGCGGCATTTGGCCGCTAGCAGGGCGGTTTTATCCCCCACTAGCGGCCGAGAAATGGTTAATACCCACCGCAAAGCCCCTCTGCAGAGACACTTTGCTGGCGGTATAGCCGCGCTGCCCCATTGATTTCAATGGGCAGGAGCGGTTTAGGAGTGGTGTACACGCCGCTCCTTCACCGCTCCAAAGATGCTGCTAGCAGGGCTTTTTTCAGCATCCTGCCAGCACACCGTTCCAGTGTGAAAGCCCTCGGGGCTTTCACATTGGAGACACAGCAGCGGCTGTTTCAGATCGGTTTGCAGGCGCTATTTTTAGCACAATAGCGCCTGCAAAAGGGCCCACTGTGAAAGGGGTCTAATGCATTCTCTGCATTATGGTAAAAAAAACTCTAAGGTGCAGCTCCCAGGCCCCATAAATACTTGCCTAAGCCCAATCTCGATCCAGTGCTGTGCCTTTACTAGACTCTACTACTAGTTGAGGGAGTAGAGGTAGGGGCTGAGCCACACTGTTGTGTCAATAGATGCACACAGTGTGGCTCTGGAACGGGTCAGCACAAGTACCCCACCTAGCAAGTGGCTTGCTGGGGGGGTACTCAGAAGACAGAAGGAGAAGGATTGGGCGGCTCTATGCAAAACAAAACCATTGCAGAGCAGGTAAATATAGCATGTTTGTTATTTAAAAAAAAAAGAACCTTTACAATCACTTGGACGCGTGAGAGCTTGCATGATTTGCACCTAACAATATCACAGCTTAAAACACAGGTTGACAGTGGTCAAAGTAAGCAAGTCTCACTTGAGAGAGTACAACATTGGGGGTACAGTTTTGGCCAGCACTACAAAGGAAAAAGATTTGGGGGTACATTTCAGATGATTGCAAAATGAGCAAACAGTGAGAACAACAAATAGAATTCTAGGATTCATCACTAGAGGGATCACCAGCCGGAAGAAAGAGGTTCTGATTCCTCTATATAGATCTTTAGTGAGACCTCATTTTGAATACCGTGTACAGTTCTGGAGACCTCAGTTACAAAAAGATATTGATAAGATAGAATGAGTCCAGAGATGGGTGACAAAATGGTGAAAGGTTGGGGGGATAGAACATATCGAGAGGGGAGACATGATTGAAACCTTTACATACATCAAGGGGTAAATGAGGTTCAGGAGGGCAGTTGTATGTAGATCTATACTCAGACAAAAAAGTTAATGAGAAAAAAAAAGGGCAGACTTGATGGACTACTTAGTCTTTTTTTCTGTCATCGTTTTCTATGTTTCAAATAAAGAAGACTTCACTCTACAGGCTTGACAGATATAGTGAGATGAGAAAGGCTATGCTAAAATGTCAAAATAAGGGGCTTGCTTGGGCCAGGAGGTAGTGATGAGCCAAATGTGTCTGGGTTAAATTCGAGGGATGTTCATCACACAAACCTAATCTAATATAGAACCCTTGGAATACTGAAGGGGGGGGGGGAGCTCATAGTTTGTTAAAAGGCTAGGGAAATGTGCTAGGGAGGGAGCTACTGTAGGAGCAAGGCTCAGTTCAAGTCTAATTAGGAGCTACTGTGCAGCTGTGTATAAGTAGTATCAATAAATGTTCTGTATGGTGGATAAATACAACTTGGAGGCTGCTGTGATATACTGTATACTCTGACATAATGAAAGGCAAGGATGATTGAGGGATGGTATATTTCCCCTTGCATGCTTTCATATGTATGAAACTAAAGTGGAATCTGGTCTACATTATCCAGACCATTTTGGCAATGTGGAATCTGGGCAAAGTTTTGCCTCTTAGATGTCAGAAAGGTGCCCAAATGGTAAGGATTTATTTTCTGTTTTGTTCTCTGCAACCCTAAAAAAACTGGCGACAAGTCAGAATTTTTAAGAAAGACCTGCCGTTTAGACCACCTTTTTCCCAGGAAGGCTGATCCTCACTGGAGCTAACCCCCACAATACACATTATTATGCACTTTAATGGGGGGGGGTAGAGCATAAAGTACTCTAGGTTAGGAGGCTAGGAAAGGGTAACTAGGAAGGCAGCTGGAAAAAATTTTTTTGAAATTGTACTCGTTCTTTAACATAAAAAAAAACCTCTGATGTTAGGTACACTTAAAATATGAATTTGTAATTTCCCCAAAGGATTTCCTTGCTTTTGTGGCTATTTACAAACCTTCACTTGAACTGGTTTTCATAAATGTCTGTTTTCGTAGCACAATAATTTTTACTTGAACCTTTATAAAAGCAGTAATTATTCTAACTCTCCTTGCGTCTTTTGTGCATGAACAACAAGATCAGATTGTTTGTAGTCTTCCTACACCTTTTAACAAGATCAAAAGTAAGCATCTTGCCAAACTGTTATGCCCTTCACCCGTGCCAATTCTCTCCCTCTTGCCAGCTGCTCTACTTCACACTTGAAAGACAACCAAGAAGCGTTTTACTATTTATTAAGCAACAGAATGAGCATATACAAATGTTAACATATGCTAAAACATCAGCTTTTTGGAAAGTCCCTGTCTGATTATGCTGTGTAAGATAACAGTGTATTTCTGTTCAGAAAACTGTGTGACACATTTATAGGGAAGGATCCTTGTGTTTAGAACTCTACAAAAGTGCAGCAATATTTACAAAAGCATGTTTAACTGCACATGGATAAGATAGATAAGATAAGATCTTAAAGCGGAACTTCAGTCATTTTTTCATCTTTCCATCTATTAAATCCTTCCTCTGCCCTTGTTTTAACTTTGGATAGTAAAACATTTTTTTTCTGCCAGTATATACCTTATACAGCCCACTTCCTGTTTCTAATCTGGTAAAAAGCCTAGGCTTATGACATCATGCACAGCTCTCTCACTCTCGTGAGAGTTTGCCAGGAAGAGAGAGGGGGTGAGTCATAAGAGGGACAATGAGAATTGCAGGGCTGCAGAGCTGGAGGTGTGCCTCTGTGTGTTTGTGTAAATCCAGGAAGTGAACAGGCAGCAGCTTCAGCTGCCCACAGTTAAAATGGTTGCAGCCAGACTGAGTGGAGGGAGCTTTTTGCAGCATATTTGGCAAGTACAGCATCACAGTATATATAAAATAATATGCAAAGTGATTGGAGGGAAGCTTCAGAATGGTAAAGATGTTTTTATTACAGATTATGTGAGCAGACTGCAGTTCCTCTTTAAGCTAATACGTTATTGTCATTGTATACATACAACAAAATGTATTAAGATACTCTTTACAACACCAATTTCTCAACACATCCACACAAACACACTCCTAGCACATGCTCACATATCTGTTCTTAAAGTGAAAGAAAAATGATAGTTTTTTTGGGGGGGCCTAAAAAAAACAATCATGTTATACTTACCTGCTCTGTGCAGTGGTTTTGCACAGAGAAGCCCTGATCCTCCTCTTCTAGGGTCCTTCTTCAGTGCTCCCGGCCCCTCCCTCATGTTGAGTGCCCCCACAGCAAGCAGCTTGCTATGGGGGCACCTGAGCCGCAGCTCCCTGTGTCCATTCAGACACAAAGCCATGCCCCAGCCCCTCCCTCTCTCTCTTCTCATTGACTCACTGACTGATGATTCACAGCAGCGGGAGCCAGTGACGCTTCGCTGCTGTTTCAGCCAATGAGGAGGGAGAGTCCCAGACAGCCCAATCTTTCATGCAACATCGCTGGATGGAGATGGGGCTCAGGTAAGTATTAGGGGGGCTGCTGCACACAGAAGGTGTTTTATCTTAATGCATGGAATACATTAAGATAAAAAAACCTTCTTCTTTTACAACCACTTTAATAATAAAAAAATATATGTTTTAAAAAAAGTAAAGTTTCCTTTAAAAATCCTAAAATGCTGTACCTGGTGGGGATATGGACAATACATCCCTATGGAAATATATATTTATATACCGAGCAATGATTAATCTCTCTTGATCTTCAATAATTTACTATTATTTCTTTTGTTTTTGCAGTATTGAGTGTTAAATCATTTTCTGTATACCACTCAAGCAAATGTTGAATTTCCTGCATATAAGCTGTCTCGTCATTACCTCATATGAGTCCAACTAAAGTGGTGTCATCAGCAAACTTCACTATAGTGTTAAACACATGTATGGGAGTACAGTCGTGTGTAAATAGGGGGCCAAATTATACAGCACAAGCACTGTGCTGTATAACATGCTTTGAACGGACAGGATCTATTTTTTTTTCTTGGGTTAACAAACGCTTTAAGTATATTGTTGCTATTAATAAGTATTATTGTCATAGTTATTGCTCCAGCATATATAATAACTAACTATAGCCATTATAATATAGACCAGTAGGTTCAATATAGTAAGCAATCAGGACTATTTGCCGTTACAATATTTTGTTTTCTGCAATTAGAGTCAATAAAATCTAAAATATAAATTTTGTGACTAAAAATAACAATTGTTTTGTCAGAGAGCAATATACACCCAACAGTGGTAGAAGGTATATTTTTTATTTTGTTTGATACACATAAAAGTAAGGCCATGGCTCCTCATTTACAGAGTTTAGAAAAAGTGACTATTGTAACTTGAAGTATAATTTCTGATTGCTTATATTGCTTCTACATCCCTACCACCTCTTCCTTTCTTTTTTATGATATACTTGTAGTTTACTCTCTAATGTGATTATATTGTTTTCACATTTTACAAAGAAAATTACTGATGGCAGTGTTGGAGTGCCAGTTAACTCACCAATCTCAGGGTCTTATTCTACCCTCTGGTTTTGGGAGATTTTAATACCCATCTAGACAAGTGCCATTTTGTTTCACTTAAATGTTTTTCTCCTCTATGTAATATGTGTTTTAACGATGACAAACAATTTATTCTCAAGGAAGATGCAAAGTCAAATGTTTATATTTCCAGCGAAAATCTCTGATAATGCTTAAATGTGCATGAATTTATTTGTAAAACGCAAATGTGTCAGAAAACATTGAAGCGGGCTGGCGGGGCATTAGCTGTAAATAATTTTAAGTGATGTAAAAGCTCCTTTAATGGCTAGCTGACTCATTTTTCTTCAATAGTTGTCAAAACAAAGTAATCTAGCTTTGTCATTGTTATGGGGTCTGAGGACAGGATTTTATCTCTGCTTTACACATTGTAATTTCTGACGTTTATGGACAGAATTATGAATAAATAGAATATTCTTCACAATAGAGAGGGACAGTTAATCTGTCAGTGGAAAGTGACACATAATACCATGGTTTCTATTCATATGCCAAATGAATGAATAAATAAATTGAATGGATTAAGTATGAGTTTAAAAGATACAAAAATAAAGCCCTTTAAAACTTTATCTATCCTTTATATCTCAGCTTCTTTTCTGTTACCTGTTAAATACTCTCTTGAAAAGTTAGAGATATGTTTCATTTTATTTTTGTGGTTAAGAATGATAGAGAGAAAGGATGCCTTCCTAGTTTGTCATTTTTACATAGTTACATAGTTAGGTTGAAAAAAAGACACAAGTCCATCCAGTTCAACCACAAATAAAAAAAAAAAAAAATAAAAAAAATATATATATATATATATATCATACAATCCCATATACCCCATTCTATACCCACAGTTGATCCAGAGGAAGACCAAAAAAAACCAGCAGAGCATTCTCCAATTTGCTAAAGCAGGGGAAAAAATTCCTTCCTGATCCCCCGAGAGGCAATCGGATTTTCCCCGGATCAACTTTACCTATAAATGTCAGTACCCAGTTATATTATGTACATTTAGGAAAGTATCCAGGCCTTTCTTAAAGCAATTTACTGAGCTGGCCAGAACCACCTCTGCAGGAAGTCTATTCCTCATTTTCACAGCTCCTACTGTGAAGAAACCTTTCTGTTGACTGTAAAGTGAATAACTCAACACCAAGTTCACTATATGGACCCCTTATATATTTATACATGTTGATCATATCCCCCCTTAATCTCCTCTTATCAAGGGTGAATAAATTCAGTTCCTCTAATCTTTCCTCATAGCTGAGCTCCTCCATGCCTCTTATCAGTTTGGTTGCCCTTCTCTGCACTTTCTCCAGTTCCCCAATATCCTTTTTGAGAACTGGTGCCCAAAACTGAACTGCATATTCCAGATGAGGTCTTACTAATGATTTGAACAGGGGCAAAATGATATCTCTCTCTCTGGAGTCCATACCTCACTTAATACAAGAAAGGACTTTGCTCGCTTTGGAAACCGCAGCTTAGCATTGCATGCTATTATTGAGTTTATGATCTACCAAAACCCCCAGATCCTTCTCCACTATGGATTTCCCCAGTTGTACTCCCCCTAGCATGTATGATGCATGCATATTCTTAGCCCCCAAGTGCATAACTTTACATTTATCAACATTAAACCTCATCTGCCACATAGTCGCCCAGTAGTCCATAGTCATCTACTGGGTGTTGAAGGTTCCCCATAAATTGGCTGATTTTCCTACTAATGGGACATCCACTTGCACATAGGTAAATATCACTGACCCTAATGTTTTTAAGCATGCTAAATACAAACAGCCACCGATAGGGTTCAAACTTTCCCGGTTCAACAATCCATTGGAAACTGCAAGTGTGCATCTGTAACAAATTCAGTCTTCTTTAGAGCTAAATTCCATGCAGATATGAAAAACACTATTAATTCAGATATATATTGATTAAAGGTATTTTGTCAGCTGTTATAACTACAACTGTAACTACTACATCTGTCTTCATACAAGGTTTGCTGTATAGAAAGGCCCCTTTCACACGGGACGGATGCGAAATGATCTGCCCCGTGAACATCCACTTGCTCAGTGGGGATCGCTCCGTTGATCATCGCTGAGCCGGCGGATGACAGGGCGGTCCCTGCACACTGTGCAGGGACCGCCCTGTCAGATCTTCGCTCTCCTCTATGGAGGACATGTGTGTCCGTGTTCATCCGATCCGCTCTGCAGACGGATAGAAAAATAGGATTTTCCTCCTTTTTTCTCCGTTCATCCGCTGACACCCGCTATCCCATAGGGATTCATGTATGTCCGTATTTCATCCGAAAACGGATGGATGAAGTACGGACATACGGTCCGCACGTGTGTTAGGGGCCTAACACTGATTCTGGGATGATTTCGCTATTGTGCAGCTGATCTTTAATTGTCCAATCAGTAGGTTGAGTTGGGACCACAAACAAATTCAATTATTTAATGATCAAACTACTTAATGACAGTACTCCAGCATTGTAATGGCACCACACACTTTTGTGCAGCTGGGCCTCAGTAACTTTCTCTGCAGAGTGAATCCTGCATTGCTCCTCAAAGTTTCTCGCTATGCTCATGATCAGGCACAGTAAAAGTGCCAAATTTAATGTTTCTGATTGAGATGTTGGGGTGGACTTATGGCAAGAGTCAGGCCTATGCTTGGCCCCTACCCTGCATGGCTGACCCTTTTCCCCACTTGATGTGCCATTAGGTAAGCCTCTTAAACCCCTTGTCATAGTCCCATTCCCATCACTTAGGTGGAAAGTTGTTGACACATGATCTGCAGTGTATTGTTACAATGCATAGCAGTGCTTGTTTTTCTCCTTTTAAAAAAAAAAAACTTTTTAACATCAAATCACATTAATTTACTAATTGTGATGCATTGCTGAAGAATTATATCATGCTGTGTGGAGATAAAGTGTATGCCTGTATCATTTTTATGCAACACACTCCAATAATAGGGCACTGCCGAATAGGCCTTGCCACAACAAATAGGTGTGAAGCACACCTTTAGATTTTTATTGTAAGTTGTTTGATTATAGATTAGTGTATCTTCAATTTTCACCATTTTGCAAGAAGCCATATATTAACATTTACAAATATTTGCAATTTGCTAACCCAATACAGTTTTATATTTTCAAATTTTGTTAGTCTTTTTTGGGGGGGGGGGGTGTACTTTTATAAACTCTGAAAGCTGTAAGTAAAGAATTGCAAAAATGGCCTGGTCACCTGTGGCTAAAACTGGGGCACAATGCCTGGCAAAGGGTTAATGACATTAAAGTTTCTTGTTTCAGGCCATGACCTGAATTTGAAAAGTTTCTTAACTCTTTTTTTCTAGTCATTGATTTTGATATGACCTCCATTTACCCTTCCTTGGTACTAACATGCCCTATCTTTAAATACTGAGTCACAAAGTGAGAAATTAAAGATGACTATTGATTAAGGACAAACTTTAAATTAGCTTGTAACCTTGAACAATAACTTTTGATGCCCTTTCACTTGAACATTTGAGTTAGTTGTTTCTTGTTAGGATGTGTGTATTAAGGGTATTTGTATATATTTTATAATTTTTATGTACATTTTCAGTTAAACTGAGAATAAAAAATAACTATAATAATACCTTAATAAGGAATAAATACCACTAGACACCGTTTTTGTGTGACTGCAGTCAGCATTGGAGATGTATGCTATAAATTGCATTGCCTTCTACATTACTATATATCATTACTATATGATTTGAATTGTTTAAAACTAGAGAAAACTTAAATGCACCACATGACAGTTTTTCAGACCAGCATTATAAGTGATCTATCTGGCAATTACATTAATATTCCACCAAGCTTATCCTGGTATTCTCACTTTCAAGTATTGGCTCTTATATCTGTAGTGAAGCCAAATCCTGTGGGTCTTGTCTTTGCCCTGTTTCTTCTGGCGCCATGTCTACTCTTTGTCAGACAGGAGAGTGTATTTTAAAGTGTAGGCAATTACTCAAAATACAAGTTGTTAAAGTATCTGTATGTTTCTCAAATGTATAAACTGTAATTTTTCCAGAATTTCTACCTCAGACATAATATACTGTGTGTATATATATATATATATATATATATATATATATATATATATATATATATATATATATATATATATATATATAGTGATTTTCCTTTTAGACATTACAGAAATACTACTCTTCGACAATGCACAAAAAGTGATATGTAGTAATCAGGGCTGGAATTCTATTTTCATTTTTGTTTAGGCTTTAGGCACAGCGTTTTTGATGGTTCAAAGGCACACCTCAGCCAGAACTGATTATTTAGATGAATCTGCCATAAAATAGAGGTGCTTGCGCTTACCTACAGCAAGCTCTCATATGTTGCCTATACAACTGAATCCCAAGTGTTCCAAGATGCATGCACCTTTTTCCTGTTGCAGGTTTTGTTTTATGTTTGATAGATTTTCTTTAAAAGAAAAAATTATTTTTATAACATTATCTCTAAATATACCTCCCTCCCCAGGACTACTCCCCCCCCCCCCCTGACAAAGTCTGGTGCGTGTCTGTTCACCGATTTAGGTGCCATTCAGGTCTGAATCTTTGCCTGAATTAGCACCTGAACCGAACCAAAACATGCATAAGACCCTTTTGCAATCCGCTCCGTGGCCGCCCCAGACCTGCGTAAACCGGCTCCATTGAGAGCTGATCACGCTCGCCTGTCATGAGAATTGGATGCAGAGAATCCTGCATCCAATTCGCATATATGTAAACCCAGCCTCATACTCACCTGTACATACTCCTGTCTGGCTGCAAACCTTCTTGTAAAGTCCTTTACTTCTTTTGCACATGTGCAGAAAACTCCTATTTGTTTCTATGAAGAGGCTAGCTATCATGCACACCGTGATAAAAAAATAAAAATACAGAAGGTCAGGAATTGTTTACAAGCTTGCTGCTAATCATCCGAATTCTCTGTAGATGTTATATCTAGTGACTGGATTCAATTACCTCTACTTTATTTCTGCAGTCAGTCACTGCAGGGTCAAGTAATCAGATTCTGTTCCAAACACATTTCAACACAGTTTTGGTCCAGCTTTTGTCTTTCTTTTCTTTTTTTTTTTAACTGAAACCTATTGTAGAGTTCAGTGATCCAGTGGTTGCTTATTTTGTTTTGAGCAGAGAGAGTGGAGAGTTTTGAGTGTGATAAGATTAGAGATGTTTTAGTCTCATTTTGCAAATCTAAATATTATCCCAACTGGATCTGAGTTACCCCAATCCAGTACCCTAATGTATTTTCTCTGCCTGGATGTCCTTTATCCCATATAGTACTTACCACAGAGACATTTAGAGTTAAAGCATAATGAACACATTAACAAAAGTGTATTTAACAGCTTACCGATACTTTAACCACTTGACCTCCCAAAGATTTACCCCCCTTCTGCGCAGTCCTGTGATGTGGTACCCAAATAAAGTTTGTGTCATTTTTTCCTCACAAATAGAGCTTTCTTTTGGTGGTATTTGATCACCACTGTGTTTTTTATTTTTTGTGCTATAAACAAAAAAGCCTAGCAATTTTGAAAAAAAAAAACAATATTTTTTATTTTCTGCTATAATAGATAGCCAATAAATGAAAACATCAAATTTGCGATATATATGCAATGCGGGAACCAGCGTGATTCCAGAGCCGGTTCCCGCATCACATCTCTCCCGCAGGCAGTTTACACTGCCCTCTGCAAACTGCTGCGGGTGTCAATACAATGTTAATGACACCCGCAGATAGGTTCACGGATCGCAGTGAAAACTGTGAACTCGCACAGGAATCAGATCGCATGGGTGAGAACACCCATGTGATCCAAGCCTAGTGTGGGAAAAAAAAAGTCCCTGGACTATTTTCCTGTGAATCCATTGTGACTGTATGGCTGAACTCGCATTGCACAGACATTGCATGCGATCGACTCCTCAGTGTGGGTGTGAATCACATGCGATGTCTGTATTTGCACAAGTGTGAACCTGGGCTAAGCGTATATTGATTGCTTTAGCGTCTACAAACTATGGTAAATATTTATGGAATTTTTATTTATTTTATACTAGTAATTTCAGCGACTTATAGCGGGACTGCGATATCTCGGTGGACAATCAGACACAAACTGACATTTTTTACGCTTTTGGTGAACCAGTGACACTAATACAGTGATCAGTGCTAAAAATATGCACTGTCACTTTACTAATGACACTGGCTGGGAAGGGGTTAAACATCTAGGGCAATCAAAGTGTTAACTGTGTGCCTAGCCAGTGTTTTTGTGACATGGTGTGTGCTGCTTTTACTAAGGGAAGAGATAGAAGGACACAAAATCCTTCCTTTCCCCCCTGCCAGAACAGGGATATGCCTTGTTTACATAGGCAGATCTCTGTTCTGTGTCTTTTACTGATGATCGGCAGGTGCCGGCGGACATCCATTGCCTGGCACCCACAGCTCGGCTTCTGCTGTGTGCCCCCTTGTAGGCGGAAGTGCAGAATCACGTATATATACATGTGATCCTGCACAGGAGGACCACCCTGTAGCTGCTATAGGGCAGTCCAGCAGTGGTTAATGTGGTGACTGCATTCATGTTCTTGTTTTAGACCTTTTTCCTTTATTTTCACCTGTTGATTTGGTTAGGAAGCCTATATTCAACATTTTCAACAGACCAAGTCATGCATCTAAAGTGACTGTTAGAGAGCTGAGACAAACAGGGGTGCTTACAATGGTCAGCTTTTATTAATTTATGTAAAACCTTTATATCAAAAGGAAAAAAAAACTGTTGCTGTAACTACTCTTAAAGTGTTAGCTGGAATTCAGCTGTAAATTGTTAGTCAAATCCATCTAAATTGACTAGATCATATAAGACCATCCTTTCCCCAGATTGGCAATGCTTCTGTCCAAAGGTGTGAGTTGTTATTACTGCTTTTATTTTGGATTCCAGAAGATGGCGATAAGGTGGTTTAGAAAAGCATAGCAAAGCACAAAGCCAACTTTTTATATTATAATCACCTTACTCACTTTAAAATCTGGTAGCTGAAGTTTTTTTTGAAAAAAAAGGTTGAAGGTACATAGATTGGTGCAACATTTTAAGGATCAAGTTAACTTATTAAAGAGCACCAACGTAACAAATCGCATTCCTTAAATTGTATTTGCTGCTGAGCATTCAATCTATAAATCAGATACTTTCAGGTAAATGGCACTTCAGTCAAGTTTAATGTGGGAGCACTAGATTGCCTTATCTACAAAGAATTTCTTGAATCAATGCTTCTGGGAATCTGCATGTTTTACATATCCAGTGAACCAGTAATCATATATTCAGGAAAACCACAAAAACATGATTTCATTCAAAGAATCCATTTCACCTAGTCTCCCAGTTCAGAGTACTTCTCAGATCAATGTACTTATCACTAGTGTTTGCAAAATGTGTGCTAACAGTCAAGACCATATAAAAGTGTTTGTATAGCCAAAACAGTTTGTGTTCTATTAGAAAGGTTTCCTTTTGCTTCCTTTACCGGAGAAGCAACAAGAAGGGGAAGAAATCTCTACAAAGTGAGGGGAGTTGCTCCTATACGGTTTTCTGTGAAACAGGTGTCCCCTTTATCCTCCCTTCTTGTTCAGGTGGCAGCTGTAAAATTTTGATGTCTCATTACTTTCTTGGTAATAATACGCACAGGGACATTGTGCAGATACAGACCACAATAAAAATAATGACGGGATATATAAAACTTCCCTACTCTATCCAAAATTTAAAATATTATTGGTTACACTTTAAAATCTTTTGTTAGCATATACTGTATGTGTAGCACACAGACCCTCAGGTTGGTCCAGCCATTTGTGCCAAGTTATGTTCACTAGTAGGTGCAAGCAGTAAGGCACACGGTAGCTCTTCAGATTCTCCTCACAAGAATAAGCCAGATAGTAGATTTATTGCTCATTAAACTTGGGTAGGTTGCAGGACGAGCCTTAGGACACTCCAAAGCCAATGTGAAAGTAATGGAGAGCATTCTAACTGTACTGTCTCTTCAGGTAGCAAACACCCTTTTGAAGTTAGTAGCAAGTGAACTACATCTCAAGGGACTCTATTGCAAAAAAGTGTACCCTGAGCCAGCAACTTGAACAAACTTTCCCAAAGGTTGGCATGGACAGTCTCTCTAGAATATTTCTGTACTCTGGGTTCTTGAATGCTTTCCTGCAGTACCAGCCATCTTCTGTACAGGGTGCCTCCAGGCCCATCTGGGGACTTCCGGCAACTGCTTGCATCAGCTCCAGACATAGGTTCCCTAGCTCTAACTGAAGCTGGTGACCCTTGTTCTCAACTGCAGCTATGTGTCCTGGGGAGCAAATGACCTAAGGCTGTGTCTTCTTCCCCAGGACAAGGACCCTGCTGTTCCAAGTCCCAGACTATATATACATACTTTAGCCCCCTACTGTCCATAATTTCTGCCAGGGATTGGCTGAGGCTGCATGAAGGTCTGCCTCCTCCACCAACTGAATTCTAAAAATGTACATGCTGCCTCTGATGATGACACGTGTCGAAACATGGTAATTCCCTGCACTTTGCCACAACCTATTTTCACAACTGAAGCCAGCAGCTTTACTTGACTATGCGAATAACTCCTTAGTGTCAGGCATGACACATGGCAATGTGAGTGTACTAATAATGTTTTTTATTAATAAATAATCGATTGTTTTATGGTATGAAGCCTTCCTTTCTGTTTTTTGACATGTTGGCAAATGGTCTGGAACTGTGAGAACCTTGCAAACCCATTAATGAAGAGAGTGGGTACATTAACCCATCGTTGGCTGTTAAAGATTACATAGTCATCCAGCAGGATTGGAAGTGCATTGCACGGTGTATGATATCTTTTAACCACTTCCCGACCGGCGCACGACGATGTACGTTGGCAGAATGGCACGGACAGGCATAAGGGCGTACAGGTATGTCCCTTTAAGAATGCCGCCGTGCCATCGCACGCGTGCGCCGGTCGGGCCCCCTGTGAGTCTGGTCGCTGGATACCCGCGATCGCCCCACGGGAAGGCTGAACGGGGAGATGTGGAAGTAAACTGCATCTCCCCGTTCTGCCTAGCAACAAGGGACATTGATCTCTACTCCCTGTGATTGGAGCAGAGATCAGTGTTCACTAAAACACAGCCACGCCCCCCCACAGTTAGTAACACACCCCTAGGAACACTTAACCCCTACACTGCCACCCCCTGGTTAACCCCTTCACTGCCAGTATCATTTACTCAGGAATCAGTGCATTTAAATAGCACTGATTGCTGTATAAATGACAACGGTCCCAAAAATGTGTCAAAAATGTCCGACGTGTCCGCCATAATGTCGCAGTCACAATAAAAATCGCTGATTGCTGCCATTACTAGTAGAAAAAATT
Source organism: Lithobates sylvaticus (assembly GCA_028564925.1). Classification (NCBI taxonomy): domain Eukaryota; kingdom Metazoa; phylum Chordata; class Amphibia; order Anura; family Ranidae; genus Lithobates; species Lithobates sylvaticus. The sequence continues at coordinate 97,694,876 of CM053036.1, forward strand.
ATTATTAAAAATGCTATAAAACTATCCCCTATTTTGTAAACGCTATAACTTTTGCACAATCCAATCAATCGCTTATTGCAATTTTTTTTTTATACATTTTTGGGGGATATTTATTATAGCAAAAAGTAAAAAATAATGTGTTTTTTTCAAAATTGTTGCTCTTTTTTTGTTTATAGTGCAAAAAATAAAAACCGCAGGGGCGATCAAATACCACCAAAAGAAAGCTCTATTTGTGGTAAAAAAAGGACGTCAATTTTGTTTGGGAGCCATGTTGCACAACGGCGCAATTGTCAGTTAAAATTAAGCAGTGCCGAATCGCAAAAAGTGGTCTGGTCTTAAACCAGCAAAATGGTCCGGTCTGAAAGTGGTTAAAGGAACACATTTTTACTTTGTATTTTAGGTTGTGTTGAAATAGGTGAGCCATTTACCTGAAGAGGTGCTTGACATCACACTTTTAAGCAAAGAGAATTTTTGTACAAATTTATTTCACAACTTAATTTTTTTAATTGCACTTGATTAAGGACATTTATCACATGTTTGTAAACTGAGCTGAAAAATATTTTGAAAGTGAATATTTTGTTGATGCAATTTATATAGTAATATTGTAACACTTTTTCTTATTTAGGTAGTTTAATACTTGATATTTTGAAAGCGGTCATACACATTTTTGTACACTCCGCAGTGAGTTTAGAGACTTCAGATGGATAATTATTGGATAATTATTTATTATATCTTTGGCAAAGAACTTTTCACATTTAAATTCTGGAACCTAATAGAATCCAGGGGAAGCACCAGAGCCTGCATCCATCAGAACCCAGAACAAAGAGGGTGCTACACATGGAAATAGAAAGATGGCATCATTATCAAAAGCACTTAAAATTCATTTTGACTAGATATTAAGAGTTAGTAATCATTTTCCCTATACACATATATTTTAGGTTACATACAATACTGAATAATACAATACCATAGTTATGGGTATCTAAGAGATGTCATGAAAGAAAATGTGATACTATCTGTAAACAGGGCCATAGTTGCCACCCTGTTTCAGATCTTTTTGTGCCAAGTTTAAGATATTGAAACTATTCCTGGCTTGTGTACATTTATTTTATTTTCTCTGAAAGTTTACTTGATTTATTAAATGTGCTCTTGGTGGGTTTAAGGGTGGCAATAATGTTTCCTAACAGTGGCATGAAACAGAAATATCTGACAGCTTCAAAACAAATAGAGAATGCTTTATTTTAAAATCCAATAATATCATCAGTGATTCACAATCAACATCAGCGTATTTTGCCTGACTTCAGAGAAGGATTATTAAACCAATATTCCTCCATCGACTTTGCTTGGTACCTAGACAAATGAGCTGTCAGGATCAGTTTATAACACACTTATTTTAGCTTTATGCAGCTCTGCTTTCCATTTTCTACAAACATTCTTTGGCTGGCCTCTACCTTGCTTTATAGATTATTCATACCATAGCACTATATTTGGGGTATTTTGTATTGCAAGGATAAAACAATATAATACAAGATCAGGGCTACTTCCTACATTTTTTTAGCAACTTTATCACTGTAAAAGCAGTGAGTCTTAGGTGCCTATAAGGATCATTTTGCAAAGGCTAATCAATGGTGCCACTCAGGCAGTGCCAATAGTACTGGGTGTATTATCATTGAGTATTAATATGTATCAGAGCTACACTATATTAGCAAAAGTATTGGGAGGCCTGCCTTTACACACACATGAACTTTAATGGCATTCCAGTCTTAGTCCGTAGGGTTCAATATTGAGTTGGTCCACCCTTTGCAGCTATAACAGCTTCAACTCTTCTGGCAAGGCTGCAAACAAGGTTTAGGAGTGTGTCTATTGGAATGGTTGACCATTCTTCCAGAAGTGCATTTGTGAGATCAGGCACTGATGTGGGCGAGAAGGCCTGGGTCGCAGTCTCTGCTCTTGGGCAGGCATCCCAATACGTTTGGTAGTATAGTGTATATCTATGAGGTACATATAGTCTTATCTTATATAGCATTCATGATTCAAATTTACATGAACCAATGCATTGGTTGAACTTTTTTCAACCAGACTAACTATGTAATAACAGCAGTGCAATACTAGAACAGATACAGTCTCCCCAGGACACTGGCTTCCTTTTCGCTATGCCTCAGCTGTGAAGTATGAAGCAAAAAACATTGGTGACCTAATTTAGGATGGGATGCAATATCAAACAGAGTGGAAATGCAGTGTTTGAAAATTCATGTTTTAATTTGGACGGTGTAATGAGGGGTAGTTAGAGCCCCTGTTGTTTTATTGCGAAGGAGTTCTGGCTATTTAATTTTAATAGATGCAGTGCCACCATTGGAATACACCCTACTATACTGACTGTGGGAAAACATTTCAGGACAGGATGTTAAATGTTAGTTACTTGCGCTGTGACTGTTACCAACACCCCCAAAACACGCATTCTACCAATTCCTGGATATTTCTCGTTCAATATTTTTATTAAGTTTTTCAGAGATACAAAAACAAAACAAAAAGGAAAGACAATAACATGTATTCGAGACATACATGCGGTATAATCAATAACAAATGAGTATGAATATAAGCGTTAAGATGTTACAATTCGCATTCTAATGTATATTTTAAACATTTAAACATATCTTATAAATACTATAATCAATTAATTATTGAAGATAGTAACAAAGAAAGCAACAGTTTCCACATGTATAGAGTATTGTCAGTATCAATTCAGGAAAAAAGAGGGAGAAAGAGAAAAAAGAAGAAAGGATAGAGGAAGAAGGATAAAGGGGGTACTCTCCAGGTGGTGTTTTTAAGTGGTGTGTAAACATGTAAATAAATAATATATATTCAGTTATATCTTAGTAAGGTGACAATAATGACTGGTCAAAATCCGTCGGAAAATAATGCTTAACCCATGGTTGCCATATTTCTGTAAATTTTTTGATATTGTTGTTCTCTATAGCTGTCATTTTAGCATATATAAGAGCTCTATTCATTCTGTGTTTAGCTTCCGCTATTATCAATGTTTGAGTCTTCCAGGCTTTTGCAATGGTTTGTTTCGCTGCTGTACTAAGTTGGATGAATAATTGGAATTGTTTACCGTTTAGGCCAGCAGGTTTTAAGTTAAGTAAAGCCATAGCTGGGTCTGGAGATATCGAACATTCCAGGGCCTTAGAGGCCATTACAAAAATATTTTTCCAAAATTCTTGAACTATCGGGCATTGCCACCATATGTGGAAATGGGTACCTGGGGATGAACAGCCTCTAAAGCAATTAATCGGGTAGGTTGGGATGAATTTAGCGATTCTAGTTGGTACCAGATACCATCTCGCAAGAACTTTATAATTAGTTTCCAAGGCTAAGGAATTTGGGGAAGAATTTTTGGTGGCTAACCATATTCTGGACCAGTCATTAGCGTCTATTACTCGATTCATATCCGTGGCCCATTTATCTGCATAAGAAGGAAAAACATCATTCGGGAGTGCATTCAATTGTTGATATAATCCAGATATCACCCCTCTTACATGTGGATCGCTCTTACAGATGCGTTCAAATTGTGACATTTGATTAAGTATCGAACCCTTGTTAAGTAGAGGGGTATAAAAATTTTTGATTTGTAAATATCGAAAGGTTTCAGTTCTCGGAAGTCCGTATGTATCACAAAGCATTGGAAATGTAATAATATTGGATTTATTGCATATCTGGTGAAGTCTAGTTAGGTTAGAGGTGGACCAAGCCGCAAATGATTTCGGGAATTTCCATGCCGGGTAAAAAGCAGGATTTCTAAGGAAAGATAGAAGAGGGTTATGAGGAGATTGAAGATTACAAGATCTACTAAATTTGTCCCAGACAGACAGGGAATGTTTCGTGATGGGATTGGTAATATGTGATCTATCACTAGGATGGAGCCATAACATGTTGTCTACTAGAATAGGATCACAATCAACCGATTCAATCAGAACCCACAGGGGCGATTCCACAATGGAATGGTATTTGGTAAGGATTGAGATTTGTGCTGCATAATAGTAAGATGTAAAGTTTGGCAAACTCAGTCCACCTTTAAGTCTGTTGAGGTAAAGCGTAGCTTTTGGTATTCGAGGCTTAGTTTTCCCCCATATAAATGATAATATTCTTTTTTGTAAGAGTCTCAAAAAATATGCAGGTAGTGGGATAGGTAGAACCCTAAACAAATATAAAAACTTTGGTACTATAGACATTTTTACAGCGTTAATTCGTCCCAGCCAAGATATTGGGAGAGAAGACCATTGTTTCAAATAACCAGTAGCTTGTTTCAGTAAGGGTAAGTAATTAGCAGTGAAAAGATCTTTTATAGAGATAGTAAGCTGTGTTCCTAGGTATGGTATTTGGTGGGAGACCCAGTGGAATGGTAAGGTGGATTGAAAATGTTGAAGTTCTATTTGCGACATAGAGATATTAAGCGCATTCGACTTGATAGGATTAACTTTGAGTCCGGAGACTTTGGCAAATTTATCTAAGGTATTTAGAAGATTAGGGGCTGATATGTGTGGATGAGATAGAAAGACAAGGATGTCATCTGCAAAGAGGCATAACTTATGTTGATATCCCCCTAATTCAATTCCTTTTATATCTGGGTTAGATCTAATTAATTGAGCTAAAGGTTCGATCAGAAGGGCAAAAAGTAGAGGGGACAAAGGACATCCCTGTCTAGTACCTCTTCTAATGTCTATCATTGCCGATTTATAGCCAGAATATTTAAGGTATGCCCTTGGATTGTCATATAATGAGGAGATCCAAGTAAGGAAATGATTACCAAATCCCCATTTTCCTAACATATATTGCATATAAGGCCAAGTGACTGAGTCAAATGCCTTTCTGATATCCAAAGATAGGAGACATGATGGTATGCGTCTGACTTTAGCTGCATGAATAAGTAAGAGAGTGCGTCTGATATTATCCCCTGCCTGTCGTTTTGGTATAAAACCAGTTTGGTCTCGGTGGATTAGTTGGCCTATAATGCCATTTAGACGACTAGCCAATATCTTTGCTAATAATTTTATGTCTAGATTAAGAAGAGATATAGGGCGATAATTTGTCCATGAAGTCGAGTCCGAATGTGGTTTGGGGATCATTACTATAATAGAGGTGAGTGTTTCAGGTCTAAAAGGTTGACCTGTTAGGATCGAATTAAAGGCTCTGGTAAGGATTGGTGCTAAAATGTGGGAGTATCGTTTATAGTATGAGGCAGAAAATCCGTCTGGGCCCGGTCTCTTATGGAGTTTTAACAGTTTTATTGCGTTCAGGACTTCCGGGATTGTTATGGGACTTTCAAGGTTATCTAGTTGTTCCTGGTCTAGGGTAGGAAGTTTAATATTAGAGAACAGAGTATCAGCCTTGGTCACATCAAACTTTTGGTCATGGGAGTATAATTTTGACAAATTAGAACGAAACACCTCAAGTATTTTAACTGGATTGCTGGTGTATTCATCACGTGTGGTTTTTAGTCTAAAAGATGACTGAATGTTAAGTGTTTTCTTTAAGCATCGTGCCATAAGGGTGTCTGGTTTATTCGCTTTGATGTAGTGGGTATGTTGGCTCTTACGCAATACCTTGTCAGCGGAATCTGTCAGGAAAAGATCCAACTCAAGTCTGGCTTTTTCTAGTTTCGTATTGTTGATAGCAGTCGGGGAGGATTGAAATGCCGAGTGGCATGCATTAAAAGATGCTTCCAATTTTGCAAACAAAAGTTTGCGATCTCTCTTAATAGTAGAAGCTTGTTGAATCAATCTACCCCGAATAACTGTTTTATGGGCCTCCCATAGTGTAAGAGAAGAGACTTCTTCCGTATCGTTAGAAACAAGATATTCGGAAAGAGCCTGCTCAATCTCAGTACTATATGATGGGTGGGTTAATATAGAGTCATTAATACACCATGTGGTATCTTGTGATCTAGGTATGGTGGATGCAATAGTGGTGAATATCGCACAATGATCTGACCATGGAAATGGGATGATTTTTGAGGAAATTATTTCAGGCAACATACTGGATGGGACAAATATATGGTCTATCCGAGAGAAGGATTTGTGAGGATACGAGTAGTGAGTAAAGCGTCTACTTGTAGGGTTAATCTCTCTCCATGTGTCTACAAATCTATGGTTCGTGAGTATAGCTTGCAAGTGCGATTTATGTGAGTCGTTTCTAGGTAGAGGGGGAGATTTATCAATAAAAGGGTAGACCGTAGCGTTAGAATCCCCGCAGAGAATTATTGTTCCCATCTTGTGTGCCTCTACCGTTTGAAATAGATGGGACAGGAAGGCTGTTGGACGTTTGTTAGGGGCGTAATAAGAAACAATAGTGATAGGAGAGTCTGATATATAACCGGTGATCAAGATGTATCTGCCTTCTGGGTCTTTTACCTGTGATACAAGTGTAAAAGGAGTATTACGGTGAAAACCTATAAGTGTGCCTCTTTGCTTAACCGAAGCTGAGGCGGTATAAAATTGGGGGTATGAGGCTGAAAGGTATTTAGGGCACATATCTACCTTAAAGTGAGTCTCCTGCAAACATATGATGTGTGCTTTCCTTGCCAAAAAAGATCGCATGGCTTTAGTGCGTTTATGTGGGATATTAAACCCTTGTACATTTAGAGATAAAACATTTATGGGTGCCATGGCTGTGTTGAGGATACTATTACATCAAAGAACATATACCTTACGTCAAGGTTCGCATCCACCACCTGGAGGTGAAAGAGAAGAGAAAGGAAAGACACAGGAGGGAAAAGAAAAAGAGTTAGGACCCAATTATGAGAGCATAATAATAACAATGTGAAATAGCAAATCAGGGCATGGGAACATCTACGGAGCCCAAACACAAAACTCCGAGAGGTTCCAAGACCATCTGCAGAAACCCGCATAACTGTAGCAGGAATCTGAGGATGGTATAGGGGGCAGCAAGAAATTCCTTGGAGAGGGATTTCGCCGGAGGACCACGAGATTTATGAAAAACACTAAATTAATAATAACGAACGATTTGAGAGCAAGAAAAAAAAAAAACCCTTTTCAAAAAAAGACGCTGGTTTAGGAAAATAAAAGTCCATTGCAAACGCATGTTTGAGAATAGAAAAAAATAGTTGTATGAAGTAAAGGACCTTCTGTAAAGAAGTTCACTAAAAAAATAAGAAATAAGCAACAAAGGGTCCAGGTTTGATATGAAGTGGCTTAAACGTTGTCCATAAAGATAGATTTCCATCAGCACAGGGGTTTGAATACTGATCTGGGTTGATGAGATAAATAATTCAGTCCATAGAGTCCTCATTCACGGGTGTTGGGGTTTCATATCGACCCCGTTTATTAATATGTTGTTGAGAAGCTGCGGCTAAATTTTTAAAGGTTGTATCTGAACTACGTTGGGAAGATCTGGAGGCTGGGCGTCTACGTGATTGTTCATTGGGTATAGATTTATCAACAATGCCCATTTCAATCAGTGCTGTTTGTAAGTCCTCTGAAGAGCGACAGACATACTTCGTTTCAAGATGTGTAAAACGCAGGGAGAATGGGAATCCCCAATGATATATGATCTGATGTTGTTGTAGTATCTGCAACTGAGGTTTGAGTGCACGTCGTTTAGTGACAGTTAGTGGAGAAATGTCTGCGAATAACTGGTATGTATGACCCTGGAAATTTAGGGATTCTTTACCCCTAGCTGCGGCAAGTAATTGTTCCTTAGATCTATAGTAATGAAATTTGGCAATAATATCCCTGGGGGGACCATTTGTTTTTCTAGGGGCCAAAGCTCTATGCACTCTGTCCATCTCCAGTCTCTCTGCAGGAATGCCTGGCTGTAGTTCCTGAAATAACGCTAACATGGTGGCATGAAGGTCAATTACAGACTCAGGAATCCCTCTGACTCTCAAGTTCGATCTTCTATCCCTGTTCTCCTGGTCTTCTAAACGGGACTGTAATAGGATATTTTCCTCTTTAAGATTCTCCATTTCAGATGTAAAATGTTGTGTATGACTATCAATTTCATCTACTCTAATTTCCAGCTCAGCGGTTCTATGTCCCAGCTCTCTAATTTCCTTGGTTAGTTTCTCAGTGATGAGGTCTGAGGTATTTTTTAAGGCTTTCTGCAGCATTTTTTCAAATTTTTCAAATATGCCCGTTTGTTCTTCATGCTGAGAGCCCTCAGCATCTGAGTCAGAATTGTAAGGGTTATTCATTAATTGGGGTACAACAGGCTTATTACGCTGTGTGCTGCTGTGTGAGGGAATAGCGGCCGCCATCTTGGCCGTTTGCCTGGCCGAAATTGATTTGGTTGTGGCGGCTTTAAATTTAGGTTTTGAGCCTCTCAAAACCATTGTACTAATCCCTGGTGTCTAGGGTGGCACTATCTTCTTACTTTAGTACCGTTCGCGGTACTGCTGGGACCCGTAGTCCGCCGGCGAATTCCCCTCAGGAGCGGAGCTCTAAGACGGCATTACCGCTCGTCTCGGCTGCCGCGCATGCGCCCTTCAATTCCTGGATATTTATACACAACATTGAATTCAGTTTCTGACTGGTAAGTGTGCTGACAATGTGCACCTTCTTTTAGAAAGCTAATTACTAATTGCTGGGACACACATGAGATCTCAAGATGCCTGTGTGCTGTGCTGGGCTTCTGGTGCATTTTTTGCAACTTTTAAAGATGAGGTGGCTACCTCCTGGCATACCTGCCCTTGTTTGTTGTTGTCTATGTCCCAGAATGGGTGCTCTGTTAGATTATATTTAAAGGACAGTGGGGGTTATTTACGAAAGGCAAATCCACTTTGCACTACAAGTGTACTTGAAAGTGCAGTCGCTTGCAGTGCACTTGTAGTGCAAAGTGGATTTGCCTTTCGTAAATAACCCCCATGCCTTTAAAAATTATTCATACCCCTTGAAATTTTCCATGTTTTGTCATGTTACAACCAAAAACGTAATGTATTTTATTGGGATGTTATGTGATAGACAAATACAAAGTGGCTCATAGTTGTGAAGTGAAAGGAAAATGATAAATGGTTTTCCATTTATTTACAAATAAATATGTGAAAAGTGTGGCGTGCATTTGTATTCAGCCCCCCTGAGTCAATAATTTGTAGAACCACCTTTAGCTGCAATTACAGCTACAAGTCTTTTTGGGGATGTCTCTACCAGCTTTTCTCATATAGAGAGTGAAGTCGTATCCATTCTTCTTTGCAAAATAGCTCAAGCTCTGTCAGTTTGGACGGAGAGTGTCTATGAACAGCAAAGTCTTGCAACAGATTCTCAATTGGATTTAGGTCTGGACTTTGACTGAGCCATTCAAGAATATGCTTTGATCTAAACCATTCGATTGTAGCTCTGGCTGTATGTTTAGAGTCATTGCCCTGCTGGAAGAGGAACCTCCGCCTGAGTCTCTTTTGCAGACTTTTTTTTCTAAAGCCAGGTACACACTACAGCTCCGCTGTATTAACCATGCAAGGGTAGTGCAGTAATCTCCCCCAAACCTACCCCAAAGCGCCCTCCCCATGTTGAGGGCATGTTGAGGGCATGTGGCCTGGTACGGTTCAGGAGGGGGGCACTCTCATGTCCCCCCTCTTTTTCTGTGGCCTGCCAGGTTGCGTGCTCAGATAAGGGTCTGGTATGGATTTTTGAGGGGACCCCCACGCCAATTTTGCTTTTTGCCGCTGGGTTCCCCTTAAAATCTGATTTTGAGGGGGACCCCCACGCCGTTTTTTTAAAAAATTTTGGTGCGTGGTTCCCCTTAATATCTGACCTGAAGGGCCTGGTATGGAAATTTGGGGGGACCCTCATGAACCTTAATATTCATAAGACCCAAATGGCCTGGTAATGGACTGGGGGGATCCCATGCCATTTTTTTTTAATGACTTCTTTTATCTGTATTTCCGGGACCGACAATTTATTATAGCCGTACTTTTAAATTACTTTTTTTTCCTTTAGAAATTTCATTTTGTGCAGGGACTGTTCTAAACACTGGAAAAATGTGCCACTTTACAGGCATACTATAGACACCCCCAGGTACAATATTTTAAGGAATATTTCACTTTTATTGTTTCACTTTAAGCATTATTAAAATCACTGTTTCTGAAAAAACTGACGTTTTAAAAACTTTTTTTTCATTGATACATGTCTCCTGGGGCAGGACCCAGATCCCCAAACACTTTTTATGACAATAACTTGCATATAAGCCTTTTAAAATGAACACTTTTGATTTTTCATGTCCCATAGACTTTAACGGTGTTCCGGCGGCTTTTGAATTTGCGCCGAGCATCTCATATTGTTTGGTGTTCTGCAGAACACCCGAACAACCAAAGTTCAGCCAGAACTTACGCTCGGGCCGAACCGTTCACCCATCCCTACTGGTAAGCACGCTACTTACTCACTTGGGTGTGGAGCTGAATGCACATTGTATAAAGGATCTTTCACGGTTTCCTCCTCTACAGTTTATCATCTATACCTAACACGGATAGTCTTTCTCTTTTTAGCTCTTTTTCAGTTAAAAATGTGATGTTATGTTATAATCTTGCTATGTCACTAGTGCTGCATCTATTTTGTATATATATATGGTTCTAATAAATGCCACCCCTGCCTCCCCTCCTGTCCACATTCTAGTAAATGCTGCCCCCACCACCCCTCCTTTCCAAGATTTTTGTGTACACAGGCAAAGGTGCATTTTGCTGCCCCTCCTACTGTCTTCCCACCTACCCTTCCCCCTCCACAATGCAACCCCCCACCCCCATTGTTATTATCATCCTCACCATCACTTTACACACTTTCCCATAATGCTACTTTATCTGTTTTTTTATCATTGATCATTATCCCCTTCACTTTCCTTCCTCATTCCCATCATTAACCTCTATACTGTCATCACTGTCCTCACCATCTCAACTTTATCATCTTCACTGGGGGGGATTGCAGTCTGCAGCTCTTTCAGGTCATAAAGGGATGGTAAGGATCAGGATGGAGCAGAAAAGACCCAAAACTGACATCTCGGTTTTGGTTGGAGGGTTTCACATTTTACCACCCCTGGCTCTCCTGGCTGCCTACATTTTCTTATGCTGGCACCACCCCTGGTACCAGAAAGGCCACACAAACCCCCTGGAGCATGGGGTCTCTCAATGTGCATAAATTCAAAAAAGTGATGCTGCATGGCTGCTCTATAAACAATAATACCATAGTGCACAAGCAAAGCAATAGTATATAAATCTGCTAATGTGCATACACATTAAACCAAATTTTACAATTCCATGTATTCACTATACAATAATGTATAACATAAATTGTGATTATAGTTACTGAATATTCCTTAACAGCAAATTTATTCATTCAGCTATTGCTTTTGTATTGGTTCTTGTAATTCATACACATTTACACAGTGCTAGCTCAAGTTTACACTTTATTCATTGATTCCTAAATCCACTGCTTCCCTCAATGTGGTGCCTTGGGTACATGCTCCCCCACCAGTTTCGGCCCTGCATCTTGGGCCCCCCTCACAGTGGTGGAAAATCAGTCGTAAGTGCAACCTGTGCGACCCTTGTAGTTTCGCCACTAGTCTTACTGTTCTTGTAGCCTTAGTACTCAGATTCCCCCAAATTCAGTCATGTACTTGTGTACTCATGAATCTTAATATTATAAACAAGATAATTTGCATACATAAGCAATGTGGCAGATGTATCCTATTTCATTTGTACCTGCAGTATTCATACAGTGCGATATGATATGGGAATATTTATTTAGTGACCCTTTCTGACATTAACAATGATAATTTGGTTAGCTGTGTAAACAGGGCATTTTCTGTAAAGATGACATTGCATAATTTAATTTATCATATATATATGTATTGGTAGGAAGGCTCACATTAGCACTGGTTATTGACCTTTCTTTGCATACTCTGCCAGCTATAGATTAAACCAGACTCATAATCAGTTTCCTGCAACAATTCAATTTTCTTTTCACAATGGAAGAGCTGTATCATTAATCTAACATTAACCTCTGAGATAACACCTTCAAATTGTGTTTAAAAGCACTATCCTATATTTTATCAGCAAGGGCAAGAAAAACATTAGCTGATGGAATTCTCACATTTTGTGACTGTCTCAATAATTGCTCATAATGCCAATATTGCAACCAGACACTCCAAATGGCAACAAATGTCTTTATAATATAAAGACGGCCATAGATGGATCCAAATGTGGCCTGTTCAGCAAGAAACAGTCGATTTTGGATCCATCTATGGGCAGACTGGTAGTACAGAAGTCCACCTCTGAAAAGTATATCCTGATAGCAGGATATACTCAGCATTTTTCCTCATGCATGTGGTACCCAAATGGCTGGTAATTGACTCATATGAGTAAGCACTGGTTGTAAGTGTGAAACGTGCTAGCTTTCCTGTCTGCTGTGGCATGTACTTTTGATCGTGTGTGTTTTTGTGTGGCTGTCCTGATATATTCTCTATCCATTACAATGCAGTGCTGTGCTACTGCGGAAAATCACAAGCTGTACTCTTAAACTGTTGTGCCACTTTCCTAACTTTTTTTTAGCTATGTTAATACTGCTACTGGCCAACTCAGGCCTATTACTGCTAAATGAAAATAAACGTGTTACATACAAACCTAATGAATCTAATTTATCAGAATCAGAAGTTTGAGTTTATATTTACAAAGTTTTATATATTAAAAGTACTATGGCGTTTTAATGTACACATTACTTTTAAAACTACTTCTACTTAAAGGAGGTGAGGGATACTTTAAGAAATGTATTCTGACTGGAGCACCACTTAAATAAATGTATTGCTTGTATCTGCTTAATATTAATGATGGCCTTAAGCATAAAAAGGTATTTACAACTACTTAAAAACTCCTTAAGTTAAATTTTATAAGAAGTTTGACTGTTAAAATCCTTTTAAAGGTTCTATAATATTGCTTCGTTTATTACATTTGAGATTTCTTTTATCACTCACTATAACCTAATTTTTTCATAAAATCAGAAATAAGAAAGTTGATCTCCTAGCTAACTGGCAGTAATAGAATTGATTTAATGCCTTGAATTTTAACATGCACTTTCATACTACTGTGTGCCAGCCTGTGTTTCATTAATGATACACTGCTATGTCCAAGGGACTTAGGAGAATCTTTGACAAGTTAGATATAGTTTATTGGCTACGTCTATCAGACAAACCCTCCAGCTTAGAGAACCTGACATTAAGATATAACTCAAGATAGCAGATAGGAAGAATTACATTGAGAGATTAAGAGCACAGAAAAAGCCTTCTGGATGAGCTTCAGTAAATAGACAGTGGAATAGTTGCTTATTTGCTGTTCTTAAAAGTATAAAGTAAAAATATAAGCAATAATATTATTACTAATATTTTAACGCAACAGCAATGGTATGGGAACCTCAACAGAAATGAAATCCCAGTGCTGCCTTTCACCACATACCTACCTAAACTTGCATTTTTAACTCTTTGCAACTGTAAACAAGAGTTTATATATTTTGCACTATATGTGAATAGGAGGATAAAATGGTATTGCTGTAAATTGTGGGGAATAAAGTGGGCAGACACAATGCATTTGTATTATTATTTTTATTATTATTTCCTTTTATCCTCACCATATTCATCCATTCTTTTTTCAGTGTACCAACATTCCAGAGCCTTCCAGAAGAAATACTCAGTAAGCTAGCTGATGTACTAGAGGAGGTAAGATGCCCACTGAAGAATAACATGTCTCTGAAACTGTGTACAAATTTATAATTACTTGTAAGGTGTGATGATGTACACGCTTAGCATACTTCTGAAATTTTGTAGCTTTATTGTACCATGCTGCCTGATGACAAATGACTAAAACTCTATTTTGCATATTTTGCATGTGCTGTCACAGTGGCCATCATTTATAACTTTCAATGTTTGTGTGTGTGTATAAATATAGTATATATATATATATATATATATATATATATATATATATATATATATATATATATATATACAGTCTCTCACAAAAGTGAGTACACCCCTCACATTTTTGTAAATATTTTATTCTATCTTTTTATCTGACAACACTGAAGAAATGGCACTTTTCTACAATGTAAAGTAGTGAGTGTACAGCTTGTATAACAGTGTAAATTTGATGTCCCCTAAAAATAACCTAACACATAGCCATTCATTTCAAAACAGCTGGCAACAAAAGTGAGTACACCCCAAAGTGAAAATGGCCAAATTGGGCCCAAAGTGTCAATGGTTTGTGTAGCCACTATTATTTTCCAGCACGGCCTTAACCTTCTTGTGCATGGAGTTCACCAGAGCTTCACAGGTTGCCACTGGAGTACTCTTCCATTTCTACATCATGGAGCTGGTGGATGTTAGAGACCTTTTTGCTCCTCCACCTTCTGCTTGAAAATGCCCCACAGATGCTCAATAGGGTTTAGGTCTGGAGACATAGTCCATCACCTTTACTCTCCACTTCTTTAGCAAGGCAGTAGTCATTTTGGAGATGTGTTTGGGGTTATCATGTTGGATTACTGCCCTGCGGCCCAGTCTCCGAAGTGAGGGGATCATGCTCTGCTTCAGTATGTCACATTTCATGTTGGCATTCATGGTTTCCTCAATGAACTGTTGCTCCCCAGTGCTGGCAGCACTCATGCAGTCCTAGACCATGACACTCTCACCACCATGCTTGACTGTAGGCAAGAAATACTTGTATTTGAACTTTTCAGCTGGTTGCTGCCACACACACTTGACACCATCTGAACCAAATAAGTTTATATTGGTCTCATCAGACCACAGGACATGATTCCAGTAATCCATGTCCTTAGTCTGCTTGTCTTCAGCAAATAGTTTGTGGGCTTTCTTGTTCATCATCTTTAGAAGATGCTTCCTTCTGGGACGACAGCCATGCAGACCACTTTGATGCAGTGTGCGGTGCATGGTCTGAGCATTGACAGGCTGACCCCCCATTCCTTCAACCTCTGGAGCAATGCTGGCAGCACTCATACGTCTATTTCCCAAAGACAACCCCTGGATATGATGCTGAGCATATGCACTCAACTTCTTTGGTTGACCATGGCGAGGCCTGTTCTGAGTGGAACCTGTCCTGTTAAACCACTGTATTGTCTTGGTCACCGTGCTGCAGCTCAGTTTCAGGGTCTTGGCAATCTTCTTATAGCCTAGACCACCTTTATGTAGAGCAACAAATTATTTTTTTTCAGATCCTCAGAGTTCTTTGCCATTAGGTGCCATGTTGAACTTCCAGTGACCAGTATGAGAGTGTGAGAGAGATAACACCAAATTTAACACACCGACACCCCATTCACACCTGAGACCTTGTAACACTAATGAGTCACAAGACACCGGGGAGGGAAAATTTCTAATTGGGCCCAATTTAGACATTAATGGCCGTGTGTTGATTTATTTTGAGGGGACAGCAACGTGACACTGTTAGGCAAGCTGTAAACTCACTACTTTACATTGTAGCAAATTGTGCCATTTCGTCATTGTTGTCACATGAATACAATATTTACAAAAATGTGAGGGATGTACTCACTTTTGTCAGATACTGTGTGTGTGTATATATATATATATATATATATATATATATATATATATATATATATATATATATATATATATATAGGTAAGTATGTTACCAATTGACCAAGCAACACATTTGTTAATTGTATAAAACCATGTAAAATTTAAATAATTGCAATGTTATATCATAATGAAAGTTGAGGACTTTTGAACATGTTATCCTGACAATTTTTTTCATAAACAAAAGGAAATTGAATAGGGCAAACGGATTTAAACAGATCAGGAGAGATTTCTATGGGATAAATTATTGGATGGTTCACTATCTAACACCTGTGTCAGGAACCATGAATCAGACGGAGACCGAAAATGCAGTAGAAATCACACCTTTTAATATAATAGTAAACAGTCAAAACATAGCCAGGGTATGATAACCAGGGCGGGTAGTCAGAATAAGCCAGTAAATCAGGAAGCCAGAGATCAGCGTAGTCAGAGGCAGCAGACAGGATCAGGAACCAGAAGGGACGTCAGCCAGGCAAGTCTTCAACAGGAACACAACAGAGAGTCTCTAGATATATTTGACCAAGGCAAAGGCACAGAAGAAATGAACCAGGCAGTTTAAATAGCCAGACGGAGCTGGATTTAGGCTGGACTGACTTGCAGGAAATGATCACCAGGTGAGCCACTGTGGAACGATGAGTACTGGCAATTAACCGACAGCTGAGCAACCTGAGCACTGAGAAGGGAGGACTGAGAGCTCAGCCCTGACAACCTTATTATCAACTTATCAATATAATACCATTACACATCATACCAAATCATACCAGATCAGATCGTTAGAGTGTTGTAGCAATTCCCAACTGGTATCAGTACAGAACATAGATCAAATATGCCCCTGAGCACCTAAGAGCTTGTTGCAAAGTTCAAAGCTTTTATTTGAAACATCACATTAAAGTGAATGTTTGCATAACCGATGAAGAGGTCCTGAGCAGCCTTCAAATGTCTGTGAAGGTTCCTGGGTGGTCTGGGGATATATTCAATCTATGTTTGTCCTAGACTAGACTACAAGCCATAATGTTAAGCGAAGTCGCCAGTGACTTAAAGAAAGGCTTGAAGTAGTCCTATGCAAGATAAAAGCAAGCTAAATAAACCTGCTGTTGCCACTGCAACAATGATCAATTGACCTTATAATGTCCTGTTTGTATCGTTTTCATCATGCATTTTCAGCTACCCAGTTTTGTGACAGAGTTTATTTTGTCAATATTCTTGAGTGTTTTACTTGATACTTTTCTCAGCTTGTGGCCTCTCCTGCTGCCCTAAGTATCCTGCATGACAGCAGGCAGTAACATTTGAAAGTAATCTACAGAAATGGCTGTTTTTTGAGCACTGCAGGCCCCTGGGAAATGGACATCAACCATTTCCTTTGTACAGAAGAAGGCGAAATGCAAAAAGTGGTTTCTACTGTTTTTATTTGATCACAAATTAAACTAGTAGTTAAATGACTATAAGTATGGCTTTGCTTAAATTTGCACTTAAACACATTCAGCTAACAAGATTTGAAGGACAAGTGTTTTTTCAGACAAAGAATAAAATGATCTAGTTGTATGCATGCATTTTACACTCTTAAAAAAGGAATATCAGAGAGTATATTTAGAGCAAATAATCTCAGAAAGGCACTTCTTAGTAATATATACTGAAAAAATGTATTTGTTGTCTAGAACAATTCAATTCTTACCTCTCTAACCTGCACTAGAATTCAGATAGTAATATGTTTGGTTATTATTAATAGTTCTCTGTTTTTGTAAATCAGTAAAGCTGTGGTAACTTGGGAAGTGCAATGAAACTCACCATTACAAGAGCCAGTACACCCGCTGTGCAGTGCACATGCTGTACATTTTGCTTTGTCTGTTTTTGTGTGTGTTAAGTTGTTCTTCCAGTCCATTTAAAATGAATGCGTTGTCTTAATGCAGTGCATCTTAATGTGCAATAATATGTTGTATTAATGCAGGTTCATTAACGTAACGCCTAGTGTGAAGCTGACCTTGAACATTTTAGCCAAATTGCTTTCAGGAAAAATACATATCCCAACAGATTAGATAAATAGGGAGGGAGAGTGGGAGACAGGAGGTATTTAGTGGTGCTTTAATTAAGAGTTTTATTTCAACATGGCATGGAGGATTTACTAAAACGGAAGAGTGCAAAATCTGGTGCAGCTCTGCATTGAAACCAATCAGCTTCCAGGTTTTATTGCCAAAGCTTAATTGAGCAAACTGAAGTTAGAAGCTGATTGGTTATCATGCACAGCTGCACTAGATTTTGCACTCTTCAGTTTTAGTAAATCAACCCCTGTATTTCTGTTTGATCGAGTGTAGTCCCCATTGTGTTATTATTTGCTTACTGTTCAGTTATTTCAGCTATGTGGTCTAGTTGTTCCATATGAAGTTGTTTCAAAGAACACAACCTCTAGATTTACTACCTAAGTACTCTGCATTAATCTGACTTTACAGATAGAGGTGTTCAAATAACATCCCAAAGCCTAAATAATTATCTAACATTGGATTTCACACAAAATCTAGGTACACAGAAGATGTAATAAAGAGAACCATTTGACAGAGTAGACATGGAGCATAACAAAACTAGCAGGTGCCATACTGGCCCTACATATTCAGATCTTTTAAAGCGCTGAATATAACAGTGAATGACCTAAAGGGCATGCATATTAGCACATTATGCAATTGCTTTTCAGGGGATTTTTCAATGCCACCGTTTACTACCACTTTAAAACAAATGTGTACACATATCCCATACCTCACACCCAAATCAAATACGAATCACTTTAGCTGAAATGAAATAGCCTTGTGATCAACCCTAATGTAGACCCAAAGTAATAAATACTTTTGAATTGCTGCCTTCCTTAACTGCTGAAAAAAATACTTTTCCATTTCCTCGCCCAGTACCGAGGCACTGGGGGCACTGGGGTGCCCACCCAGACATACTTCTTCTTCACCAAGAGCAGGTTTAAATAAAATGACGAGGCATCACCAATATTTATACCTGTATATATCACCAGTATGGCTGCAGCATCAGTCTGATGATGGGCTGTTTCCCCTCCCTCTAAGCCCAAGAACTGAGCAATCATTTGACAGCTGAATCTGTTCTCAGGTCCACTCTGAGCAGAGAGCGGTGAATATCAGTCACTGCTCTCTGCTCTGACCCTGCTCAGACCCCTCCCACACTCATTGGACAGGCTAGCTCAGCCTCTCAGCGGTGAATGAATGACTTCTATAGCGCTACCTATGCGAACTGAATCGCCTCAGGGTACTTTTTTCTGCCGGTGTCCATCTGCAGTATAGCGCAGTCCTTTACCCCATGGGGTCCTAACGCACTTACAAACAGATACACATACAACATACACATATTTGGCCAATTTATTTTGACAGGATCTAATTAACCTACCAACATGTTTTTAGAGTGTGGGAGGAAACCGGAGTACACAGAGGAAACCCACGCAGGCACAGGGAGAACATGCAAAGTCCAGGCAGATGGTGTCGTGATCGGGATTTGAACCAGCGACCCTATTGCTGCTAGGTGAAAGTGCTAACCACTACACCACTGTGCTGCCCCTGCCGGTGGTGTGCTGAGAGACTGAGTCAGTTGCCGGTCAGACATCTGGGTGGATTCCAACATTATTGTCGAGATTCGAGTCACAGGAGTGCAAAAGTAAGTGCACTCCTGTGACCCACTTGAGAAGTATGGCTAGGCAAGACCATACTTCTAAAGAAAATAAATATAATTTACTTTTACTCTGTCACTGGTGTTTTAAAAGTTCCAAACTGCTCCCCAGCATTGTCATTGAGTTTTCTATTTAATAAATGTTAAGCAACAACAGTATTGGAAATTGAGACTAGGAATCTCCTAGCATTCCACACTGCATTTTGTAACATACTTTAATGAAGAGAACATTTTTGGTTTATTAGGGGTAGAACTGCATACACCATTCTTTGCTTTTCCTATCCTACCTATCAAAGTGAATGCAAAAACAGCTCTGTAGCAACTCAGAAACATCACAGAGAATCCTAAATATAAGCAGGTATTCCCACGGCAAGTGTGATTGTGTTATGATGACCTCTGTCAGGTTTGCAATCTATGTCCCATTGGGGAGTTTCCCTTCACTATTCTTTAACAAAAACAGGAAGTGATCGAAAATCCTTGTGAAGTTAGGGCATCCCTGGCTCTAAGGGATCACCAGAAATCCCTATTGGAAGTCCCTATTGGAAGATTTTCCCTCTATTATTGTTCCGGAGACACCCAAAATTTTAGATTTTTTTCACTTTCAATGATAATGGCAAACATGACAAATAGAAAAGGTGAATCACCCTAACAGGGCACAGACCACAAAAAAAAAACTTGGACAGTGTACGGGAGGGTGCCAACCAGTGTTGGTCATCTTACTTTTAAAAAGTAATTTAGTTAAGTTACAAATTACTTCTCCCAAAAAGTAATTGTGTTAGTAACTCAGTTACTACATTGGAAAAGTAATTAGTTACTCAGCAAAGTAACTGACTTTTTTTTTTTAAAATATTCTATACGTGTAACTAAGGGGCAGGTCTAGTATCACTGTAACCAAGGGGTGCATTTATTATTGTTATATATCGTGTAACCAAGGAGCTGCTCTATTATTACTCTAACCAAGGGGCAGTTCTGTTATATCGTGTAAGCAAGGGGCGGGTCTATTATTATTATATCGTGTAAGGGGTGGATGGCTACAGAAGAGGGCGAATGTTAAATTAATGGGCAGAGCTCGATATATAACAATAATAATAAATGCGCCCCTTGGTTACAGTAATACTAGACTCGCCCCTTAGTTACACGATAGACGCCCCTTGCAGAGTAGCATGAGCATCATGAGGGTGCGGCATCGCCTCGTACAATTACATGTTAACTGCGCCTGCGCTGTGTAGAGTTCACTCAGAGCTGTTTAGGTTCGGCAATTTTCGGAAGCTCCGTAGTCCTTCGTACTGCGCAAGCGATGCGCCTGCGCAGTACAGGGGGTCCTTATCCGGCGGGGGAACTTTTTTGGCAGGACACCGGAATTACACTACTGCCATCTAGTGATGGTAGATGTAATTGGGGTAACTAAGCCAAAGTAATGGGAACTGAGTTACCATGAGGGGAAAAGTAATCAGTTAGATTACTAGTTACCCTCTAAAGTAACTGAGTTACGTAACTCAGTTTATTTTAACTCAGTTACTTACATCACTGGTGCCAACAAGTGCCAACTTGTTGCATTTCCATGATCAAGACTGACAAACCTGCATTTTGCCCAACCAGCACCTGGAAGCAGTGGCACCTGGAGCAACATACTGGGGCGTTTTACGTGGTACCGTTTTAGTTTTGCCTTTGAATTTAAAAGGTTTTGTCTTTATGCGTAAAACTATTTTATGAAAAGGCAGACCCAGCTAGGAAAATAAGGAAAATAAACTCTTATGGATCATTGTAACCCTTGATTTTTTAAAGCAAATTATTGAGGGGTCTTCGAAAAACAAAGTATTATTCTTCACTAGTTCATATGAACAGGGTTTGCAATGTGCAGGTCATACATAGATACTGTAGAAAGCCTTCTACCCCAATACCCTCTAAAACCTTTGGCGTTTCAGTCGCGTAGAGTCTAGTTCTTATTATCACTGGTGTTTGAACAGTGATATCTTGCATTACCTGCTAAAGTGTAAGGTTCACCATACACGTTAAAATCTAACCATAAAATCTTTGTACAATCAACTTTATATCTACCAAAGCTATATATTATGAAAAGAAGATCTACCTAAATTATTCATTATATCAATTTGCCAATTAATCAATTTAATCATTTACCACTTGTAATCAGCAGGTGATGAGATCTAAGAAGGTTCAGTATTGACTAGCATTGAATGAATGTATTTAGGCTAGTGACAGCCAGGCTACCAGTGTATTCATAAGGAAATTGGCAAGGGCAGCCTATATATTCATGTCATTACAGTGGAACCAGTAGCAGTAACGCGGTTAACGAGCGTTTCGCAATACGAGCTATTATAATTTTTTAAATCCTGACTCGGTTTGCGAGTGTTGTTTCGCAAAACGAGCAGGTGCGAGGTCCCCGGTGAAACTCGGAGACGCTTAGAGATGTTCTGAGCTGCTCGAAAATACTCGGAATCACTTGGAAATACTCTGTTCCCGAGGGTTTCCGAATGCATTCCGAGCGGTCTCTGAGTATTTCCAAGTCTCTCCAGCACCTGGCCACATGCGGTATTGCATGCAATAGAAGTCAGTGTGGAACAAATTATCTTCGTTTCCATTGATTTCTGTGGGGAAACTCGCTTTGATATATGCGAGTGCTTTGGATTACAAGCATTCTCCTGGAACGGATTATGCTCGTAATCCAAGGTTCCACTGTATAAGGTTCCTTTAAAATAGACATTGAAATGAATTATAGGAGAGACACATCCCCATTATTTTTTACTAGTAGATGTGGAATCATCCTGTTTAGTGTGCACATGCTTTCAAAACATACCCTCTAGTGTGTCCACCTTCAGCAATACAACACCCAAGCTTGTCCTTCACAGTCCTCCATTGCCCCTGACATCTTTTGTTGATCTTCAACATCTCCACCCTCTGCATTTGGGCAGCCACTAATGATCTAACTCCTGCACATGCACACTAGAGTTAAATCATCCCACACCCAGCTTCTGTGTAAGATGTTGGGAATGAGTCAGTGTTCACTCTGCCCATTTGTCTCAGACAGTGTACACAAATGAAAAGGAAATTCTAGCAGCAGGAGAAAGCAGTTATGTTTATTTTGGAACCTCAATGATATTAAACGGAATTAATCATGTACATCAGGTACATTAATAACTCAGCATTTTTGCTTGATGTGTCTTCAATTATAACCAATGGAAATGCATCAAAACACATCCCAAGGCATGCATTAAGACATGCATCAGCGCACACATCACTTATCGACTGGTCATGTGCATTATGATGCATGTTGATGTGCATTATAATGCACATTGATATTCAATATATATTTAATATGCAGTGCAGTGAAAATGCTCAACAGTGCAAGTTAATGTGCATGAACATATGTTTTAATGCAATTCCATTGATTTTAAAAGAAAATGCATTAGGAGAAAAATGCAAAGGGGTGAATACAGCCAAGCATAAGACTATACATAATAAAATAAAAATAATATTGACAATAATAATAATGACAAAAAATGATTGTACAATAGTTCTTTGTTTTGTATGCTATAACAAAAACGAACATAATGCCTGTCCAGCTTATTAACGATAAATTGAGTTGCTCTTGATATGCCATGGTTTCACAAAAACTTTTTATTGAAACAAAGGACAACTGTATTGAAGTTTAGAGTCCAATATATGCCCATAATGTAGAACTGCATACTGTACATTCTATGCTGCATACAGTACATAATTGCTTTCACTGAGCACTTCCTGCCTTTTTAATTCACAGCTGTTATGTTAACACTTTGTTAATGTTTTGCTTTTTTATACTGGGGATATTGCAAGAATTTAATGTTGTGCTGGGATTAAGTAGAAATTAAATGTATAATGCTGTAGAGGTTATTTAACTGGTTGGTGGAAATAACATCTAAGTAACTTTTATGTGCAAGCTTCTACTGTAAAAAACTAAGAAAAAACAACTCCTATGTACAGTTTGTATGAAACAAACACAACTTTGGAACAAAGGCAAAACCATTTTTTTCTGACTCAACAAAGGCAGTTGGATCAGCCTACTTAATCAAACATCGCCATATTAACTGGGGGGGGGGGGGGGGCTCATGCCATTTTTTTTTTATCCTTTTTTTTTACCAGCAATTTTTTTTTTAATTATTCAGCTGTCATAAGGTAAGCCTATTGACAGCTGATGACTCATCGGTTGTTAAGGACGCTGCAACCTGCTTCTGACCCCGCTCCTTAACAGCCAGATTTTACTGCACCCTGATTGGGCAAAGCTTTACCCAATCAGGGCGCAGAATTCACTGTGCAGTGCACAGTGCATTACAGGGTGTTAGGCAGGGAGAACACCCACTGGACACCCTGAAAATGGGGCTGTTCCCCAAATGGGGCAAACAGCTAATGTTCGACTGGAACTCATGCTTGGGCCGAACCATCCACCCAACACTACCCACAAACATTACAGGTTAAAAATGGCAAACACTACACTGTTGTATGCCAGCAGGCAAACTATAAAGTCACTGGATGTAAGTTCTGCTCTTACACTTGTTTCATCTGCAGTCATCCTCAGGGAGCATCAATACCTTTTTATGCTTCATTGTAATTAGGGAGGAGCCCGCGGTTTGAGTCGAACGTTAGTTTGACTATAACATTGGTTGTTCGTTTGTTATAAAACTAATGGAACATATGGGGCATCGCGGGAAATTGGAGCGCTGTGGAACGCCCCATAATGCAGTGTGAGATCGCAGTGCATTGCTGTATAATGATTGGCCAAAGCCTGCACCTGACCTGAGAGCGAGAGCGCGCTCTGCTTAAAGAGCCCCACACTATATAAGGCTGCTTACATAGCGGCCATGTATAGTGTGTGGACGGAGATAGATTGAGCTAGATTAGGCAGGCAGGTTAGTTAGTGGCAGTGTATTTTATATATATTCACAGTCTAGTATATATATATATATAAAATATATATATAAAATTAAGTCAGCAGCTACAAATACTGCAGCTGCTGACTTTTAATTATCGGACACTACCTGTTCCAGGGTCCAGAGATGAGGGAGGTTGAAGCTCCGCTCGTCCCCCCCTCCGCTCAGCAGCGCCGGCATTGCAACTGTGGGCACCCGGCTGTGGCCTCACAGCCGGGCATCCACTGCGAATGCAGTGATATGCCGCGCAGTCATCTGGGACCTGTCACGTGTCCCAGATGACTGACAGGAGGGAGGGGACAGAGCTGAGCCCTTCCTGTGCCAAGGGGAAATTATGTAACCAGCCCAGGCACTGAAGGAGGCAGACTACGAGGGACCCCCTAGCAACAGGCATTTAGAGGTGAGTTAAAAAAAAAATCAAAATGTTTTTTTTTTTTTTTTTTAGGAATTTTAATCATTTTTTTTTGTGTGCAACACCACTTTAAGGGGGACCCCGCACCAAAATAAAAAAAAAATTGTGGGTGTCCCCCTCAAAATCCATACCAGACCCTTATCCAAGCATGCAACCTGGCAGGTCGCAGAAAAGGGGGGACAAGAGAGTGCCCCCTCCTGAACCGTACCAGGCCACATGCCCTCAACATTAGGGTCCCCCCAAAGCACCTTGTCCCCATGTTGATGGAGACAAGGGCCTCATCCCCACAACCCTTGCCCGGTGGTTGTGGGGGTCTGCGGGTGGGGGGCTTATCGGAATGTGGAAGCCCTCTTTAACATGGGGGCCTCCAGATCCTGGCCTCCTCTCCTATATGAATGGGTAGGGGTACATTGTACCCCTACCCATTCACCAAAAATTGTCAAAAAAGTAAAAACAATAGGAGACAGTTTTTGACAATTCTTTATTAAACAAAAAAAATGGATGTCCTACGATGTCCATATATCTTCAATCACGGCGCCGACATTCCAGAGAAAGAAAAACAAAAAAACTCTGTCTCGACCGGAGGGTGACCCCACCCCTTCTGACATCATGTGGTGTCAGAGGGGGTCACCCGTTTCCGTCAGAGGGTGGCCACGTCCTTGGCTATTAAACAGATGTCAAAGCGAAAAGATGGCAATCATGGAGGTGGAGTTTTCCAGGTTTTTTTTTCTCTGGACTGTTGGCGCTGTGATTAACAATGGATTTACATTGCTGGACACTTTTTTTTTAATAAAGGAATTGTCAAAAACTGTCTCCTGTCATTTTTACTTTTTTGACACTTTTTTGGTGAATGTACCCCTACCCATTCATTCATGGGACGGTGGGACCTGGGTGCCCCCTTGTTAAAGGGGGCTTCCAGATTCCGATAAGCCCCCTGCCCGCAAACCTCCACAACCAACGGGCAAGGGTTGTGGGGATGAGGCCCTTGTCCCGATCAACATGGGGACAAGGTTCTTTAAGGGGGATGTGGCCTGGTACAGTTCAGGAGGGGTGGCTCTCTCTCATCCCCTCCTTTTCCTGTGGGCTGCCAGATTGCATGCCCGATATAAGGGTCTGGTATGGGTTTTGATGGGGTACCCCACGCCATTTTTTTTTTTTGGCGCGGAATTCCCCCTAAAATCCATACCAGACCTGAAGGGCCTGGTATAAATTTTGGGGGGACGCCCACACCATTTTTTTTTATTTTGGCACTGGGTTTCCCTTAATATCCATACCAGACCTGAAGGGCCTGGCAATGGACTGGGGGGGAACCCACGCCGTTTTTTTTTCAATGTTTTTTATGTATATTGCCAGGATCCAGCCATACATTACAGCCGCAAGCAATTTTGAATTACATTTTTTCCTTTAGAAATTTCATTTTGCTGCAGTACTGTTCTAAATATGGGAAAGATGCGCTACTTTACAGGCAGACTAAGGGGAATCCCCATGCACAATATTTAAATGTCCCCTGGGGCAGTACCTGGGTCCCCAAACACTTTTTATGGCAACACTTGATTTTTCACATTCGTGTCCCATAGACTTTAACAGTGTTCGCATGTCCGCACAAATTTTTTTGTCTGTTTGCATGTTCTGGTGCGAAACGAACCAGGGGGTGTTCGGCTTATCCCTAATTGTAATGTGCAGCTGATGGGAGGAGACTATCTTCCCCTCCAACACTACCTAGATCAGTGAAAGCCAGTGGGTGACATCACTGCTGTAAGGAATTTTGCCCCCTTGTTAGCCCCACACATTACACAGAAGGGTCGGGGCTTTACAGTCATGTTACCACATAGCAAGTAAAATTAAGGTATTGAGACTGCAATGTGTGTTTTTTTGTACGCAGCACAATAGTGACAGTGGGGTCAGCAAACATTTAAAAGGTGGCTTTTTTAGTGCCTAGTCTTCTACATTAAAGCTTTGTTCCCTCTTTCATTTACCAAGGAAGTAAGTTAAAAGAAGCTGTTCAGATGCAGGCGATATAAAAAAATATATATTTTCCATCCTCCTGCTATTGCACAGTGCTTTTCCTTTTCCTCAGCATAACATGCTGCCACAATCTCAGCCTCCCTGCTGGATTGACTCTCTCTTACCTAAAGGGACCTTTCAGATGACCATAGATTAATTGAAATTCGGCCAGTTCAGCAGGGACTGGATATTTTGATTTTATTTTTATTTTGATCAATCTGCGTTTGTCCCCTCTCAACAGAAGTCGATCTAACAATCAACTTCTGTCAAACGGTAATGTTGTAAAAAATTTCTTGAACAGCGGGCTAGAGTCAATTGACTGCAGCACTGATCTGTGTATTCTGCAGGTGGAGGATTCCCCACTGTGATAATACAATAGCAGGGAGGATCACCATGCTTTCATGGATGGGATAATCCATTTATTTTTATTTTTTTATCAGCCCACTAGCTAATAAAAAATGAATAGTCTATGGCCAGCCTAAGCTTGCTCTCACACGGCCTATGCATATTCACTTCAGGCACACATGTCTGTTTAGACAGAAATTATTTCTGACTCTTGACAGCATCATACTTTCATTCCTGTCAGGCTGAGTAAGCATATCAAAAAGGACAAATATATGACCGGTCATATTTTGAGAACTCAAATTAACAACACAATTCTTCCAACAGTTCTAGTTCAGAACACAAATGTGTTCATGAAGGATTGGTTCTTATCTCAGGAGGGATCAATGGGCAAGATCGAATATTCCTGGTCCAATGTCTGTCTATATTATAGGGCGGGATTAGGACGGCACTGTGTACAATAGGCGGTGAGTCAGCACGCCGCCCGTGCCCCAGGAAGAAGTCATTCTGTGACGAAACGACGTAGGGTGAGCGGCGTGCTGACGTCACCTCCATTCCCCGTCCATCCAGGAAGCGACGGGCTGCGAGAGAGAGAGAGCCGGCCGGCTCGTGATTGTTTTTAAACACTGGCCTATTGACTACATGCTTAATGTAAGTGTAATATGGTTTTTATACACAATAAATTTTAAAGCAACAGTATTGCGCTATGGATACTCGTTTGTCTTTCATGTGAACGTTTGTGGAGGAGAGCAAGGACCACCCTGACAGGATTTTCAGGTGTATCCACACACTGTGAGAGATACTTGGAGGAATCTGGATAGAGACCCGGGCAGGGGGATATGCCACAGGCCCTTTTTGATCTCTCTAACACAGGGATCAAAGTAGCTGGTAAGCGGCAGTCTTTTAGTTTGGTGGAGGATCCTTCTTTCCTTTTCAATCACTCCTTTCTGAGGGTGTCGAATATAGGAACACCACGAGGACTTTAGTAACAGGATTACAATACCCTGTGTGGACTGTCCTGTACAATAATTTATTGTTATTCAGTTATGATCTTTCTTTATTATTATGATCTAAAGGTTTCTTTTGCACTGCATTTAAAAGATAATTCATAGAAGTTATTATATGCGTTCTTGTTCACGATTATATGTTCACTAGCACTGCAACTGTGTATAAACTGGGTGGTGTAATCTGAATATCGGCTTTTTGGGCCAATCAGATTGCACCCATACACTGGTATTGGTTCAAGGTAGAACCGAGTTTCACTAAATTTTTTGTCACTATTGGTAATTAATATATGTAAATTTCCTTTTTGGGCCAATCTGACTGCACTCACATACTGGTTACTGGTTCAAGACAGAACCGAGTTCCACTAAATTCTTTGTCACTATTGGTATTCAATATATGTAAATTTCCAGCGCAGCTACTTTTTTTGCAGCTGTCTATATTATAGGTTTGGGTGTTCTTGCCCTTGGGGGTCATCTTAATCCTCCTGCTGAATTCTCAAACATATAGAAGAAATAACAAATCCAACAGTAAAGCCCCATACACACGGTCGGACTTTTTCATCAATTTGGTCCGATCGGACAAGGTTGTTGAAAAATCAGACCGTGTGTATGCACCATCGGACAGTGTTCGTCGGTTTGTCCGTCGGACAAAGTCTTATCTCCTGCTGGAAAGATTTGCCGTCAACCCGGTCCGATCACACCAAATCCGATCGTGTGTACGGTTGTCCGACCGGACAAAGTGCTACGCATGCTCAGATCACATTACAAGACCAAAGCTATTGGCTACTAGCCTCTACGTAGTCCCGTCGTAGGCAACAAACGTCACCACGTTCAGAATGATCGGATTTTCCGACAACTTTGTCCGACCGTGTGTACGCAAAACCAACATCGGACAAAGTATGACGGACATGGTCCGACGGACCTGGTCCGCGGATTGTCCGACCGTGTGTATGGGGCTTAAGAATCACTTATAATGATTATGGGAACCTAAAATATCATTTTCAATAGCAGACAAATAAATAATTATTCTGTGATTCTATTAACTGAAAAATACCGTTAGTGAGGTTCTGGAATTGGGCAAGTCCATAATCTACATGGGACCACAGAAGTCAATATATTTAGTTATATAGTCAGGTTGAAATAAACACCAGTCCAGTCTTGGCTGTGCCAGTAATTGTTTGGGTATCGTGTCAGTAAATTTGAATCTGGTAGGTTGGCAACACTGCACAGAGCTCTTATTGTAGTTGTCAGTAACCAGCACAGGAGATGCGTAACCACTACATCTTTGTCTTAAAGCTTTTTGTTCAATGAGCATAACAGCCAGACTTAATGAACCAGATTATTCTCCACTACCAAGTAATGTGACTTCTGACATGGTAGCCTAGTGGCCTGTTATATATTTATATATGTTACTGTAAAAAAGAGTTAAAAAAATACTTCAAGTACTTTGGTCATCATTTAAAATGACTGAGCTGCAACATAAACAACACAAATAATCATACAAGAAAATCACAGCATGGAATACTTAGTATTACCAGTGTGTCCTTGAATTTTCTGCTATGAGCTATTTTTTTAAAATATGTTCTATTGTCTTTTAGGAAATGTCATGGATCACATCTGTGAATGACTACAGAAAAAACTGTTAAAGTCAAATTATTTTCTGTCTGCCAACAGCAGTCTTTTATATTATGTTCTTGCTTGGAGCTTAGAAAGACCTTTTCTGTATATGCCTAAATTCCAATATAAATCATGTATAGTTTCCACAACAAAAATATCCTATGGTTGTTTAAACATAAATTGATTTTCCTTAAGTCATTGCTTGCATTAAGAGAAGCCAAAGTCATCAACTTTTTTTTTTTTTTCCAAGAAGAACTTTATCGTAATTAATAAGTACAACAGGTATGAGAATGCAATAGATTATTACATCGTGCTCTAGAAAACATAAAAAAAACATCAACAAGTTGCGACAATGCGGATCGCTGATAATAAACAATATCCCTGAAAATACAACTTAAGTCGGGAATGCTGTCAGCTTAGTTACATGCAAGTATATAAAACTTATAAACCATAGATGAAAGAGGGGCAATGGCCCCAGAGTCGTGTAAAGAGAAAACCAAACCCATGTCTTGGGAGGTAGAAGTGTTACTTAGCACACGTGTGCGGATGGAGGGAGTACCACTGCCTTGTCAACCGTAGTAATGAGGGTTGATTCCGGGAATGCGGTCTCGGACCACTGGCATTCCAGGACATATCATTTATGGGAGGCGTGGGCATGTGAGTATCGAGGTAAACCGGGGTAGTAGGATAAGGTGTGTAGGTGGGATGGGAGGGAGAGAGGTTGTGGATATACAGAAGCGTGATCATACCCTATGCATCTTGTACATATAAAAAGGGGTAGCAGTATATAACATGTGAATAACGGAGTCAGGATGACCAAAATTGGTCGGGGGTAAATCCCTAACTTGGGTCATGGGTGGCCTGGGATCCATGTCTGTTTGGGGAGAGTAGGTCTATGTATTCATTCGTCGTGGTGAAATGTTGCCAACAGGCCCACACAGTTCTAAATTTTGAGGGTGAGTCTTTGGACTGGTGGATCAGGTCCTCTAGTTCCGCAACCTTGGAAACACGTCTAATCCAGTCCGCGGTTGTGGGGGGATTAGGCGACTTCCAAAGAGCAGGTATGCACATTTTTGCTGCATTTATTAAATGCATCGCAAGAGATCGGTGGTAATGTCTCAAGGGAATGGAGGAATGGTGGAGGAGCATTTGGGCAGGCGTAAAGTCTATTTGATACGTGGTGATCTGTGAGGTGAGACGGTGGACGTCTTGCCAGAACGGTTGGAGGGAAGGGCAGGACCACCATATATGTAACATAGAACCTTCTCCGTCAGAACACCTCCAACAGTTCGGAGGAGTGGTCTGTGATATTTTATGAAGTCTAGAAGGGGTTCTATACCACCTAGAAAATATTTTAAAGCCATTTTCTTGCGCCGTGACATTAGTAGTGCCCTTGTGAATATGAGCGTGGATCTGATCCCAGTCTGCCACAGAGAGATCTAGAGATAGTTCCCTTTCAAAGTCATCAACTTTTATGCCCTGTACACACAGGCGGACATTCCGACCACAAAATCCGTCTGATTTTTTCCAATGGATTTTGGCCGAAACTTGTGTTGCATACACACGGTTGCACAAAGTTGTCGGAAAATCTGATCGCTCTGAACGAGGTGCCGTACAACACATATGACGGGACTACGTAGAGGCCAGTAGCCAAAAGCTTTCGTCCCCAAATTTATTCTGAGCATGCGTGGCACTTTGTGCGTCGGAATTCTATACACGCGATCGGAAAAAGTCGGATTTTGTTGTCGGAAAATTTTAGGTCCTGCTCTCAAATTTTTTTCGTCGGAAAAACAAACGGAAAAAGCCCGCTAGAGCCCACACACGATCAGATTTTACGACAACATAATCCGATCAGACTTTTCCCGTCTGAATTTTCCACCATGTGTATGGGGCATAAAAGTGCAGTTTGAAATACAATACATGTTATCAGGCATAAACCTGTTTTTGGAGAGTAATTCTGACATCACATGGATGATTTTTGTGCAATGTCTGAAAAGTCAAAGAACATGTAAATACTTACCAAATGATATTTAGTTTGCCAAAGCACTGTGTATCATCAGCAATATTCTTTAAATAAAAAGTAAAAAAAGTTTTACTTTTGTATCCTTTGAAACATCTTAGTGCTGCTGTTGATCTCCTGCAGCTTCTTGGCAGCCACCTATCTATATGTGTGCATTACAGTGGTGGCTTCATGGCATTTCTTAGGGACCATGGTTGGGTAAGGTGAGTTGAATGGGCCACTTGTAGTCATCCATGTAACCAGGTGACATATTGCAGGAATATATTGCATCTAAACAAGGACTCGTATAGCAGGTTTATCAGACATAATTGTACTGGAAGCTGAAGATTTAAAAATATTGAAAATTATATTTGAAATAATATTATATGTAAAAAGATTATATATTTGTGTTCGACCTACATATACTTTTAAAGCAAATGTTTTCAGTATTTTTACCAGCTTGTGACTTCAGTACAATATATGTAACAATTACCTTTCTGGGGGAAGGGGACAGTGATTCAGCAAAGCTTAAATATTTATTTAGACCTGGATTTTTTCATGCTTTTAGCCTATAAATCCACCTGCTCTTTTTTTGCAGGATGGTCTTATTAAAAGCCTCCCTCTAGGGTGGGGATGTATGCAATCTAGAGCCATAAACTGTAATCTAGTCAGCCTATAGTTGTGACATACTGCAAAATAATGAGCCACCAGGCTCCACCAAATGTAATTTTTTAACATCATTACCATGATCTTAAATTCCTAATAAAAATTGTTCTTGGTTTTTCCAAAATAAAAGGCATTACAAGGGCTTCTGGATTATGGTTTATGGCTCTAGATCATATACAGGTTGGCTTCTAGGCCACAAACATGCAAAAATCAGGGTCTGAATGAACATTTAAGCTTCACCCTTCCCTAAAATGGAGCTGACGGGTCTCAAAATGGAGCTGGTCGGCCATCATAATGACCAAAAGGAATAATTTTGTCACCCACCCACAGGGTGTGATTTTTTTTGTTTGAATAGATAAAACCCCCCCTTTTTTTAATCGTTCACTCTCTTTCCCTGCCATCTTGATTACATATCTGTTTCCCCCTTGCACCTATACATATGAGGTTTTGCAAACAGTGTGAGTTGTTGCGGATATTATTTTTCAATATCAGACCATTTTATTTTTATTATGTTTGTTATATATGGTTTGGCTGATAAGGATATGTATTAGTTTGTAGAAGCTAATTGGATTGATTATAAACTTATGTCAAAGTTATTTTTGGTGCTCTGTTATTCTCTTCTTGTTTTTGGTAATATGGTGTTGTTTGTATATAACAGTATGGCTTCTGACAATATATTTGCATTCTGCCCACTAGATCACAGGTTGGTTTTATATCTGGCATGTGGGTTGTTTTGTCCAATATGGCTGTATGTTGGTATATGTGACTGCAGTAGCTTATGGGTAGGTATGATATAAGTGCAAGATATCCTCCCCCCTTAGTCTTTTACTCAGAGGCTAGTTTGCTGTGCCTTCAGATGCTGCTTCCGGTACCAGGAGGAGCAGAGGCAGGAAATAGCACCTCTTATGATTGGTGAAACTGGAAGGGATATACACAGCAAGGGGGAACAGTTAGCCACATTGCCATTATAGGAGAGGTCGGTAGGTGGCGGCCATGGTGGCAGAGGTCCACAATCCTTCCAGCCTATATATAGAGAGGCACTAGGTGAGCTTGGCTAAGGTTTGAGTGTCAATTTGCAATGGAAGACAGATATGTACCACTTGCTCGAAGGATTGTATAGATGACAACATCATGGTGTGACGAAACACGTACAACGTTCAATACTTATTTTAAATATTGGTGTTTCAAATTAATTGATACACTGTGAAGCTTAGCTTCTCTTTCTGTTTTCTTTTTCTGTTTCTGTGAGTAGAATCTGGTTGCATTTTGGAGCTCCCCTGCCTTCTGGTATATAGTGGTTTGGCCCACAATTGTTTATGACTACTCTTTAGAATAGAGTGTCATGAGTATCTGCTAAGGAACAAACAGTATGTTTTCTCTCCTCTTTTCCCACAGAATCTTTCTGCAAGCTCTGGAGGTGGCATGTTATTCACTGGGACTGGTCACAAAATGTCTTGTGTATGACCTTCTGAATGTCAGTTGATTATGTGTACACAATCATATATTGTTTGTTCTGTAAAGCACCATAACATGATTTTACCACATGTATAGTATGTTTAAAATGTTAGATATTTGACTGTATGTTTATTTTTGTTTGGGCTCTGCATTTTTGGATTTTATATGGATGGATGTTGCCTGATAAATACTGGACTTGATGGAGGGAATTGTATTTTTTATTTTATTTTGTTT
Source organism: Lithobates sylvaticus (assembly GCA_028564925.1). Lineage (NCBI taxonomy): Eukaryota > Metazoa > Chordata > Amphibia > Anura > Ranidae > Lithobates > Lithobates sylvaticus. Next base: position 97,728,797 of record CM053036.1, read on the forward strand.
ATTTTTTAAAAATTTCTTGAGGGTGTCCTTTTTTAACCACTTCAGCCCCGGACCAATTTGCAGCCAAAGGACCAGGCCCCTTTTTGCGATTCGGCACTGGGACGCTTTAACTGACAATTGCGCGGTCGTGCGACGTGGTTTCCAAACATAATTGGCGTCCTTTTTTTCCCACAAATAGAGCTTTGTTTTGGTGGTATTTGATCGCCCCTGCGGTTTTTATTTTTTGCGCTATAAACAAAAATAGAGCGACAATTTTGAAAAAAAAAAAACAATATTTTTTACTTTTTGCTATAATAAATATCCCCCAAAAATATATAAAAAAAAAATTTTTTTCCTCAGTTTAGGCCGATACGTATTCTTCTTCATATTTTTGGTAAAAAAAAATCGCAATTAGCGATTATTGATTTGTTTGCGCAAAAGTTATAGCGTTTACAAAATAGGGGATAGTTTTATAGCATTTTTATTAATATTTTTTTTTTTGATCAGCAATTTTTATTGTGACTGCGACATTATGGCGGACACATCGGACATTTTTGACACATTTTTGGGACCATTGTCATTTATATAGAAATCAGTGCTATTTAAATGCACTGATTCCTATGTAAATGACACTGGCAGTGAAGGAGTTAACCACTAGGGGGCGGAGAGGGGCTAAGTGCGACGTGTTGTGTTTTTTTTTACAGCAGGGGGGCGTGGCTGTACGTCTGACATCATTGATTGGCTTTCCCGATGACAGGGAACAGCCGATCAATGACAGGCAGTGTAGGAAGCACGGGGAGAGGTTTGTTTACACAGACCTCTCCCCGTCCTTTAGCTCTGTGAACCGATCGCGGGACACCAGCGGCGATCGGGTCCGCTGGTCCCACGGCCGTGGTCACGGAGCTCCCGACCGGGTCATGAGCGTGCCGGCGGCGGGGCGCAACCCACAGCTGGGCTCTTAAAGGACCACGTACCGTTACATGGTTTTGCCCAGCCGGGGAGCGGTTAAGTGAGCATGTTCCATATTCTAGTCATACACTTTGAAGATAGATGATAATACCTTGTTTATATGCAATAGATACTTACCAGATTTGCCACCCACCCACAATACATTTATTGAGGGAGGGCAGCCACCCAGCATGTGCCTGTATGTCACAATGTACTTTCTGGTTTTCGGGCTTGCATACTCATTCTTTGTCTGCAGGTTACAGCCAATGATTATGGCTCTATACCAGCTGATCGGTTGTGGTCAATCACAGCACAGACCTCTGTGTAAACACAGGCTCTGACTGGATTTCTTCCTGCCATTCAGAAATGAAAACACGGAGAGAAACCCAGCCAGATCAGTGAGTACAACCATCACACATACACTTGCATACGCTTAACCCCTTGATTGCCCTCCTGATTACCCCTGTCACCCAGCCAGTGCCATTAGTACAGTGTCAGTGTACAGTATTATCACTGATCACTGTATTAGTGTCATTGGCAACGTCAGTCAGTTAGTGTTCCTCACAGCCATTGTCAGTTAGCACCAGCTTGCTGGCCACACTATCACAGTCACACGAATCAGTATCGTGATCATGACCGAATCACTGCCAGCACTTGTAGCAGAATACATTTTGGACTACATTTATGAAGGAATTAGATTTTATTGGACATGTTTTATAACAGAAAGTAGAAAATATTGGGTTTTTTTTTACTTCCAAATTTTCAGTCTTTTTTTATTTATATAATCAAAAATAAGAAACCCTGTGGTATTTAAATATCACCAAAAGAAAACTCTATTTCTGTGAAAAAAATTATATCATTTAATTTGCGTACAGTGTTACATGACTTACATGAGTAATTGACAGTGCATTGAATAGCAAAAAATTATCTGGCCATGAAGGGGGTAACACCTTCCAGTGGTTCAGTGGTTAATATCAGTTAAATATCATGTTGCTCTGTGGTACACATAGCCATATCACAATATTTGCAGTAACTATGGCATATGGTCTACATATAGGGCATTTTTAATATGTCTCTGTCACTTTTTTAGTCTTGTACTTGCATCTATTTTATGTCCTTTTTATTGTGTATCTTTCAGTTTACATAAATGATATGTCCACATTGCAGAGGGTCCACCAGACTAACCTCTACAGTACCAGTACAGCAATTTAAAAAACTGCTCCAGTAGTGCCATATTGTAAAAGAGTAACCATTCAAAATATGACTATATTTACTAAAGATACATTTAAAACATTCTGCAAAAAATAGATTTTTTAAAGGCAGGTTAAGCTAAGGGCTGAGCCAATCAATATATTAAATTGGTACATTTATGCACACATGTTTGGTGAAATGCTTGGCATATACTGTATGTAATGCTTATTTGTTCGGTTGTGTTCAAAATAAAATGCTGCTCACGTCCAAAAGATGTTTTGCTTCTGGCAGGTCTCACAAAAAACATGTACATATATATATATTCTATTCAACAATAACCAGGAAACATCTCTAAGCTACTTAATAGATCCAATTTGTGCCTGATTTAAATTTGCACTTCATGGCGCAAAAACATTTATTTTAATAATTGATGGAATCGCATGAATTTTTTATAGACATACTCATACTGCTACTGCATCATTTTCTTATTTCAACTTGTTTTGTTGCTATATATAGTATAGACTGTATATTTTTATATGCTGTATTCTTGCCTGTGGCTACTGAGTTTGTACATTTCAGGGGCACTGTTAGGTTCATAAAACATTGTTTGCCCCTGTTTAAATCAAAAAATAACTGTAGTAAGACACAGAGAGGAATCTGAATCTGTACACATTTAAAAAGTGCAGTGTAGCCTTTTATAACTGCTAAGGCTTTCTAAATGCCAGAAACCCACCACAAGGCTGTATTCCCAATTAGGAATGTTTGCAATTAGTGAATATCTGTTTGCATTAGACAAACTCAGTAATCTTTTATACCTGGCTAGCCAAGAAAATTGTACATTTATGCCTACTGACTATGCCAAGTCATATTTGACTCAATATTGTGCAGAGTTGACTGTGAACTAGGATATCGGCATCACTTACAGAGATGTGATGATTGCTGTTAACGGAGCTGACAGCTACGCATTTGAGTCTGAAGGGCAGTTGCTTTTAATACCCCAAATACACTCATACTCTCTAGACCACATTTTATGTTAATTTATGGGTCTTCAAAAATAGGCAGTCCCCGGGTTACAAACATCTGACTTACAAATGTCTCCTACTTGCAAACGGAGGGAAACAACAGGAAGTGAGAGAAAATCTCCCCCTAGGAAGGGAAATTCACTCTTGTAAGAGTTACCATGGAAAAAATGTGTCTCCACTGAAGCTTTATGACCAATCCTTGTTTCCCAAACAACCCAAACTGTTCAAAATGCAATTGTCATTGGGATAGAAAGTGAGGTGAAATCTTCTGAACAGGAGCACAGACAGCAAAACAAATATTACAGGGGTGTTAACCCTTTCCTGTGCTATCCCAAAAAATGTAAAAATTATTATTTTGGCTGGAGTTGCACTTAAAATATTTACCTGTTTCGACCTGCATACAAATTCAACTTAAGAACAAACCTACAGACCCTATCTTGTTTGTAACCCGGGGACTTCCTAAGCTTAAGCCAGCCTGACAGGCTTGGAGAGGAGTCCTAGACACCTTAATTGTGTGTGGGTATTTGAATGATCAACAGTCTGGAGCTGTGGGTGACCTGGTTGTCCCTAGAATGCTAAAAATCCTGACTGGTGGGTCATCCAATCAGGATCCAGGTGGGCAAAGCCACAGCAGTGATGTGCATCAACCATCGGGAAGGAACCAAAAGACTTGCCATGGCAAGAGAGGTAGAAAGGATGGCCTTGTCTGCCATTTACATTCCAGGCCTGGAAAATTGGAAGATGGACTACTGCAGCCAGTAGCACCTTAACTCAGGGCATTGGCTCTATACTTGGAGGTGTTAAAGGGCCTGTCACAGGTGGGACACACTAAATGTGGGCCTCCTAGCCTCCAGGTTCAGCAACAACTTTGAAAAGTTGTCTCCTCCAGATGAAGAGGTTTTCTGGCAAAAGCAGTGGATGTTTTGGTGGTTCCATGGGATCAGTACAGTCTGTTGTATGCTTTTCCTTCCCTAAAGCTCCTTCTTAATTTGCTCCACTGGATCTAAATGGAGGGCATTCTGGTGATCCACATAGCTCTACACTGTCCTAGGTGGATGTGGTACTCCATATCACCAGGATCTTCTGTCCAAGGGATAGGTTTACCATCCTGTTCCACACTCATTGGCTTAACTGTAAGAGTGTTGATGCCCAGGTCCTGAGGGTTAGAGGCCTCTCTGAATCCATGATTCCTATAATGGTAAAAGCTAGGAAATCCACTTTATACAAGGTCTGTCATCACACATGAAAGACTCTGGGCTCTGAGAACCATCAAGGGTCAAATCTTTGTGTCTGTCTTTTTCCAGACACCACTAGCCTCCCATTATTTAATTAAGTTTGTGTGTCACCTGCTTTATATTCTCCTGTCTCTATAGGATCTGGATTGTTTACTCTCTGCATTTAAAGACCACCCCTATTAGGCATTTTCCCTTTTTCTTGTTGCCACCACCTCTGTAAAGACACGTGTCTGAGCTTGTGACCTTGTCTTGCAAAGAAGCTTTTTCTGGTCTACCATAGAGACAAGGTATTGCTGAGGCCTAGAACATCTTTACTTTCTAAAGAAGTTTTAGCTTTTTTACCTCAACCAAGAAATTGTCCTTCCATCCCTATCTGTCTGCTTCCCATACATCAGAAAGATATTTCCCTTTATTGTCTGGATGTATTTCATGCTATACAAGTCTACCCTTGCAGTCACATCTTCTATTTTTTTTGTCATTCTAGATGGTTCCTGTAAAGTGTAGAGGCTATAGAGTTGCTCCCGGGACCACAACAAATAGTTTCAGGATGTTGAGCAGGAGCAGCTGGGGGAACATCTGTTCCCTGACCTCCTTTGCGCAGTGCAAACCCAGAAGCAAGCATCTCTGGGTTTAGGGCTCCAAAAATCCTGGTGCTGTGCTTGATCAGCTGTAGCAGAGGGCAGTGGATTAGGGGGTCTTAAAGATCCCTGATGTCTCCATAAAGAGTACTTGTCACCTGCCCAATGCTTTCACATAAGGGGTTTATTAGACCCCTTGTGATAGCAGTAATGTAATATGTAAAAAAAAAAAAAAGCGTTAAGAAAATTGAAATAAATAATAATAGAAATAAAACAATGGAAACATTCAAATCAACCACCTCATGCATATAGATACAAACTCAAAAGTGGAGACAGGTACAGCATACACATGTAATTAAACTATTGAACCATAAGCACTGTATATTGAGCATATTTTTTCACCATTTTGCATGTGCACACAGTTTTGAGGCTGGACATATAGGTATGTTTTTACTATTTAACTATTTACTCAACACTGCCTCTTTAAAAATTAGTACATTGTTTTTGAGTGCAATGAAATTAATTTAGTGTCTATCGGGAAACCTTTTGCTGCTAGAGGTTACCAGTGGTTATCCTTGCTGTTCTCTCTTTACCTGTCAACATATCAAAGCCTGAGGATGATCAGGTGTTTCCCATGCATATATTAAAGTGGGCTCAGTGGAGAAGGCTTACTGTCTAGAGGGTTTTTTCCTCCAAAAGTGAACATGTACCATGTTTTCATATCTCACAGAAAATCAGAATAAGCCTTGGGTGGTAGCACAGTAGTAAATTTAGAAAGTCTATACATTTTAATATTATTCTCCATAGCTCAGTAATATATGTTGCTTTATTAGGCAAACAGGAATTAGAACTTGCACATGTGTTCTACGTGTGTGGCCATTGACATGGATACTGATGTTTATCTAGATTTTAACATAATAAAAAAAATGGAAGACAAATTAAATTATAAATGTCCAAAATATATGTTCAGTAAAACAAAGCACACACAGAAGACTTTCATAACTTGCATTATCTGATATTTAAAAAAAAAGGCACTGCACAGTGATTAGAAGGTAAATAGTAGAGAGCTCATTAGCTACTTCTAAATGTTAGGTAACATTTAGAACACTAAAAGATTTATCCAAGCATGCATTTGCTGTGACCTACTATAAACCAGCACTATGAGGACATTTTGTATTAAATGATTTTGGAAATTACATGTTGTTTGCGTCACCTAGTCTTAGTTGATTGGATTAATCCATGTTAGTTTTGTAGATGTGTGGCAAAAGTAAAGCCAGGTGCTATACCCCTGACCATTTAGGCAAAGTGGGTGAAGCACTTTAAGCAAGTTTACTGAAGCACGTTTGCACTTTATTAATTTGACCTTTAATTTTGGTACTGATTCCTTTGCGCCCTTTATATATATATTTATTTATGAATAGTTGATTGCTTAAGAGCTCATGGACTATTTATTTAGGATGTTCATGGAATCCAGAGTAAGGAAGGTTAGTTTAGTTATGCCAGTTTAGCAATTTTTTAATAAAATTTTAAAACTACAATTACCCAAGTCACTTGAGCAAAGCCTTGTTAAGGTTTTATTGGTAAGCATTGGAAAAGACTATAAAGTTATGTCTGCAGAAAACATGATGAAAATACAAAATCCAGACCCAGAATATATTAACTGACCTTTTATTAAACATGTACCAAGCAATCATAAGAGCAGAATGTTCTTCTTTCAGCTGTATACTTTTTTTTAAGTTATACATTGAAATAATTATTTACTTTTCCAAAGACTTTGGTCTGAACAAATTGTATTTGATCAGTGATTATTTCCCAGAATGCTGACCGCCTGACCGCCTTCTGAAATTTTCTTAGCAGTGGCAGTGATTACTACATGTTGGATAAGTACACACTACTTGCTACATAGTTAAAAGCATGCCTGAATCTTTGGTGCACAAAGGCAAAATGTCTTCTACCCTATGAAAGTAATTATAGGGTCAATTCACTAAAGCATATTGTAAGCCATATTTTAATCGCAGTTTGTTATTAATTTCCTTTTATGGTCACAAATCATGTTTTCGATTCACTAAAGTGTTTATCACATCAGGCAGCGAAATCTTTTGTATAACTGTCATATTACTGGTTCTTAAAAGTATTTTCTATGTACGTCAATTCAAAAAGATTGTTGAACAAGTTATCACTTCATAAGTTACCACTACTTTATGTCTAGTAATAGATACATGTTTTTTAAGGTGTTCATTGAAGGGAGCAATACATTTATTGAGTAAAAAAAAAAAGATTCACAAGAAAAAAAGGCTTCATTTGTTAAATGACAATTATACTTAAAAAATAAATATATACATATGTAATATGTTTTTACATGTATTAAAACATTTTGATGCTCAAATGTGGCAAAATAAAATAATGCAGTTAAACAACTCATGCACGTTAGTATATTGACCCTTATTCTGAAAACCCTAACCAGGAACACTTGCATCAAAGTAAAAGCAATTAAAACTGAATTTAAAAAAAGCCTAGTGTACAGTAGCAAAGAAAAAATAAACACTGCAATATTTAATGTAACTATCTCTAGTTACAGCAATTACTATATTTTTGGTTCTTTCTCTAGAGTGCTCTGTTTAAAATTCAATCCGTATGTAACAAGAAACACTCGTCTGAGAAATTCCTGTGAGCAGAAACATGAATTCTGGAAAGTGCTACTCCAAAATTGACCTCTGTTATGTTTCTCCACATTTCTTTCTGGTATCTGCCCTCAGGGGAGTGGAACTGCTGTCATATTATACTTATAAATTTACCTTCAAGCACTGAGATAATTTTACTTTCTGTGTTGTTTAGGAGGGATGACTTGAGAGTGTTTAAATTACATGTCCTTGCTTCTAAATGCTGTCTTTAAGCTCTTTGCTGCACCTTCCGGCGGGGCCCACTTTTTACAAAGTAGCCCACGAGAGCAAAGGAAGTGATTTGGTCTGTCATGTGTCCAGTTTTCCATCCAAAAATCAATACTTCATAATTAAAAGCGCCATCTCCCTACCCCTGACTATCTATTTTAAACCATAAAATAAGTCATACTGAAAATAAGATTTATTTTTTTCAGTAATATGATTATTAATATATGCATCAACAAGAAGTGCAAAATAAAATGTAAATCAGACATCAGTATATCACTGTGGATTAGATTACTTATTATAAGCATGGCACACTAATTGTTTTTTTTTTATAAATAAAATGCTGAACTATAAAGTCCAAGAAATACCCAAAGTGCTTGTGAAGAGAAGAAGATCAATCTACAAAACAAATAAGAGGAGGAGCATGCCACCACTGTGATCCAAAATATGCTTACCACATGGTAATGACCACTGTACATTGAGAGGTCAGAAAATTGTATTATATGGATGCATAGATCCATGTATTAGGCACAGAAATTCACAGCCTCTTCACCATCAGTAAACCATACATAGCATGGTAATTTTTACTGACAGTCTACTGACTGGAATGGTACCAGCTGATTGGAGAAAAGCCAATATAGCACAAATATTTAAAAAAGGCCCAAAATACATCCCTGAGAAATACAGACCAGTTAGCCTAACATCAATAGTATGCAAGCTCTTGGAGGGGATGATAAGGGACTTTGTACAAGATTATAGTAATGAGAATGGTATTATTAGCAGTAATCATTAGCAGTAATCAGCATGGCTTCATGAAGAATTGTTCTTGCCAAACCAATCTAGTAAACTTCTATGAGGAGGTGAGTTGCCATCTAGATAAAGGAAGGCCCGTAGACGTGGTGTATCTGGATTTTTCAAATAGCATTTGGCACAGTTCCCCATAAATGTTTACTGTACAAAATAAGGTCTGTTGGCATGGACCATAGGGTGAGTACATGGATTGAAAACTGGCTACAAGGGTGAGTTCAGAGGGTTGTGATACATGGGGAGTAATTGGAATGGTCAGGGGTGGGTAGTGGGGTCTCCCAGGGTTCTGTGCTAATTTGTTCATAAATGACCCGGAGGATGGGGTAAACTGTTCAATCTCTGTATTTGCGGACGATACTAAGCTAAGCAGGGCAATAACTTCTCCGCAGGATGTGGAAACCTTGCAAAAAGATCTGAACAAAATAAATAGGGTGGGCAACTACATGGCAAATGAGGTTTAATGTGGAAAAATGTAAAATAATGCATTTGGGTGGCAAAAATATGAATGCAATCTATACACTGTGGGAGAACCTCTGGGGAATCTAGGATGGAAAAGGACCTGGGGGTCCTAGTAGATGATAGACTCAGCAATGGCATGCATAGCCAAGCTGCTGCTAACAAAGCAAACAAATGATTGGCATGCATTAAAAATGGGATCAACTCCAGAGATAAAATGATAATTTTCCCGCTCTACAAGACTCTGGTCCAGCCCCACCTAGAGTATGCTGTCCAGTTCTGGGCACCAGTCCTCAGGAAGGATGTACTGGAAATTGAGCGAGTACAAAGAAGGGCAAGAAAGCTAATAAATGGTCTGGAGGATATTAGTTATGAGGAAAGGTTGCGAGCACTGAACTTATTCTCTCTGGAGAAGAGACGCTTGAGAGGAGATATGATTTAAATTTACAAATACCATACTGGTGACCCCACAATAGGGATAAAACTTTTTTGCAGAAGGGAGTTTAACAAGATAAGTGGCCACTTTAGAAGAAAAGAGGTTTAACCTTAAACTACGTAGATAGTTCTTTACTGTAAGAGCGTCGAGGATGTGGAATTCCCTTCTCCATGCGGTGGTCTCAGTGGGGAGCATTGATAGTTTCAAAAAACTATTAGATAAGCACCTGACCGACCACAACATACAGGGATATACAATGTAATACTGACATATAATCACACACATAGGTTGGACTTGATGGACTTGTGTCTTTTTTCAACCTCACCTACTATGTAACTATGTAATTATGTAGGAAAAACAAGCACAAGAAAAGCACTCCTAAAAGTGTAAAAATGTAACGCCGACTTTATTAAAATCAAAAGATGAAAACCACTCACATGGTAAAGCTAATGGCCACGCTGTTCATAAATACAAATATCAGTATACCAGTCTGAGAATCCTAATTGGCCGATCAGCATGGGTGGTGAGGTCAGTGCATCTTGGTTCTACCCAATGCATTTTGATAAGCAGCTTTTGAATCACAGTGGTAGTGTTTTCTTCCTGTATAATTTTTTTCCATGGATGGGTCTTCTTCTCTTTACAAGCACTTTGGGATATTTCTTGGACTTTATAGTTTTTGATTTTACAGTGTGTGTAGTAGTATAGTTTGCAGGGGGCAGAGACTCGGCCATCCCCTTCCTGGCCAGCCAGGCTGCAAGCTCTAATTAAAGAGGAGGGCCCACAAAAAAAAAAATTAAAAGTCAGCAGCTACAAATACTGCAGCTGCTGACTTTTAATAACCGGACACTTACCTGTCCCAGGATCCAGCGATGCGGGGGAACGAGGCCCCCCTCGTTCCCCGCTCCACTCGCGTCGCCGGCATTCTTAATGTGGGCACCCACTGTGCATGCGCGAGCGGCGCCGCGCGCCGTGATTCGCCGCTCACTCATCAGGGACACGTGACAGGTCCCAGATGACTGTGCGGCGCCTAGGGGAAGTGACGTCAGTTCCCGGGCACTGAAGGTGGCAGACTACGAGGGACCCCCTAGCAACAGGCATTTAGAGGTGAGTAAAAACATTTTTTTCCAATTATTTTATTTTTATTTATTTTTTATGATTTTTAAGACAATTTTTTTTTTTTGGTGGCAACACCACTTTAAGTATCGAATTTGTAGGGGAACTCATAATTTTTTTTTTTCTTATTTTGCATGGAGTCCCCCTTAAAATCCATATCAGACCCTAATTTTCTTTTTCAGTCTTGCTGTAGGATATGCTACCACAAAAATGACATTTACAAAGAAAATCATGATACAGTTTAAATTGCTGGCAACTGACATTCATTGCCAGCTTCTTAAGAAAAAACAGCACATAGACTCCTCCAAAATACCTATTGATTTCAATGGGCTTTAATTTTGGCATCTGAACTTTGACGAGCCCTGCTCAAACCAAACCCAAGGCAGCTTGGCTAATCATACTGTATAACAACAGAGAGTCAAGCTGAGAAGCACTACTTCAGTAAAACAGTTCAAAACACAACTACTTGTGATTACTCATATAAACCACATTCCTCACAATGAAGTCCAGGGTAATTCTGGTAAACAGCTGGAGGAATCCAATGCCGAAGGAAAAAGGACCACCTTACTGGAACTAGAGTGCTCTGCCAGGAATTGGACAGGGGCTCCCCATGGTAGCTGGGTCTTCTGGAGAAGTTGCATGCTATTAGGCTCCTGCCCACCTGCCCACATACTAGCTCTGACAGTGGATGACCTATCACCTTGGTTCAGATCACTTGCCAGACTTATGCTGATTAGGTATGGTCTTTATAAACTCCTAAGGAAGGGAAGCTAAAGCCTAGTACACTAGTAGCTGTTTTTTCATTCAATCCAGCAGGGCTGAATGAAAAAACAAACAAACTGACAGCTCAGGAGGAGCTGCTGTACTAACAATTAGATGTTAGTACACCACCACCCCTCTCTACAGAACACTCTGGTCAGCACTCTTAGCCAATCGGGAGCCTATCCTCAGACCTTTTTTGGCCATGCCTCTTCAACAGAAGCGACTGAATAGCCAGCTTCTGTCGGACAAGCTGCAGTACACACGGGCTAAATGTCCACCAGTTTCTTTTGAACTGACCAATGCCGTTCGACATTCGGCCTGTGTGTACTAGGCTTAAGGAATTTACACTCCCTGGGTGTTTTCATAAACCCAGAGAGTTGTAGGAAATTACGTTTAAAGGGGTCTGTGCCTGTATCTGAGCATGGTGAATAAATGAGCACTCTGCTACAGGTGCACATGCCTTATGCTGCGTACACACAACAGTTTTTTCGGTCGGAAATATTTAAAACATGTTCTATTTCTAGGTCCGTCAGAATTTTCGAAAAAAAATGTCTGATGAGGCCCACACACGATCGGAATATCGATGAAAAGATTCCGTCTGACTTTTTCTGTCAGAAAGTCCGACCATGTGTACGCGGCATAAGAATAAGAGGAAAGGAATACTGGCCTTTTGAATTTTGTTTGTTTTTTTTACTAAGATTTACAGTATTTTAAGAAGGCATACAGATATGTTCTGTTACATAAAAATAGCCTACTTCTTTGTTTATCATCATAGAAAATTTATTGCTATATCAAAAAAGGAGATTTGGGTGATTATAAAGAAGTAATCTATTTTGAATGACTGCAAATAATTCTTTTAAATCTATGCAGAAATTATTATTATTAATAAACTTCATAAAATGTTAATCGTAACATAGCATGTTGAATGTTTTACTTTGTTATAAACGTCATCTAGCACTAAAATGCTATCCAGGCTTGCCATAAATTATTTGCTGCACTGATAAACACGTCTTAGAGTCCAATATGCCAATTTAAACCTAATGGGCTGAGAACACAGATAAAGCATATGGAAGTTTTATAGCATGTAAAGGGATTTGTCATTGAAGGAATTAATAGGAAACCAAGTCCTATAAATGTGCAAATTAAAATGGGAGTTGTTTACTAGCCTGGGGAATTGTAATCCAGTAGTGTGTTTATAAAGAAATGCTAAATGTTTCTTAAGCCTAATACGGTAATTAAATATCATTTGTAATATAAGTATACATTTCACCAAATCAGAATGTACTTAAAGTGGAGTTGCACCCAAGAAAAAAAAAACATGAATGTTCCTAAAAAAAAAAAAAAAAAAATATTTGGATTTTTTTTTTAACTCACCTCTAAATGGCTGTTGCTAGGGGGGCCCTCGTAGTCTGCCTCCTTCAGTGCCCAGGCTGGTGACATCACTTCCCCTCAGCGCAGGAAGGGCCCAGGCTCTTTCCCCTCCCTCTTGTCAATCATCTGGGACACGGGACAGGTCCCAGATGATTTTGTGGCCACTCACGGCACGCTGCGCCGTTCGCGCATGCGCAGTGGGTGGCCGGCTGTGAAGCCACAGCCGGGCACCCACAGTTACAATGCCAGCGTGGCCGAACTGAGGGGGAGATGAGTGGGGCTTCAATCCCCTGCATCGCTGGACCCTGGGACAGGTAAATGTTCGATTATTAAAAGTCAGCAGCTGCAGTATTTGTAGCTGCTGACTTTTAATTTTTATTTTTTTTAAATGGCAGCACCGCTTTAAAATCATTAAAACGACTCATATTTCAATGAAAAGCACTACTTTAAATTTACAGTATCTGTGTCTGCCTTTGCAGCTTCCACTGGCACCCATTTTTTGTCAGGTCTCACCATGAAAAAAACATGCACAGTACATCTACCTATACTGCTTCTAGACTGCCGTATGTACATACATGTCCTCGTTGGGAAGCAGTGATACAAGAATCATGGTTGTAGCTGCAACTATGATAATGGTATCCTTTTTTTGTCAGCCAGCAATGAGCTTTCTTGTAGAAGTGATCCAATTTGCTCTACAGCCACCCAATCACTTCTACAGGGCACAGAAGCCCCCCCCCTTCAGTGCAATCGTGAGGGGGGGGCAGAACTGATGCGACTAGGGATGAGCCAAAGATGCCCCCTGTTCGGTTCGCATCCAAAACTTGCGAACAGGCAATAAATTGGTTCGAACACACGAACACCGTTAAAGTCTATGGGACACGAACATGAATAATCAAAAGTGCTAATTTTAAAGGCTTATATGCATGGTATTGTCATAAAAAGTGTTTGGGGACCTGGGTCCTGCCCCAGGGGGCATGTATCAATACAAAAAAAGTTTTAAAAACAACCGTTTTTTCAGGGGCAGTGATTTTATTAATGCTTAAAGTGAAACAATAAAAGTGTAATATTCCTTTAAATTTCGTACCTGGCGGTGTCTATAGTAAAAATGCGTGGGGGTCCCCCTCAAAATCCATACCAGACCCTTCAGGTCTGGTATGGATTTTAAGGGGAACCACGCGCCAAAATAAAAAAAGAGGCGTGGGGTCCCCCTAACAATCCATACCAGACCCTTATCCGAGCATGCAAGCTGGCAGGCTGCAGGAAAAGAGGGGGGGATGAGAGAGCACCCCCCTGAAGTGTAACAGGCCACATGCCCTCAACATTGGGAGGGTGCTTTGGGGTAGCCCCAAAGCACCTTGTCCCCATGTTGATGGGGAGAAGGGCCTCATCCCCACAACCCTTGCCCGGTGGTTGTGGGGGTCTGCGGGCAGGGGGCTTATCGGAATCTGGAAGCCCCCTTTTAACAAGGGGACCCCCAGATCCCGCCCCCCCTGTGTGAATTGGTAATGGGGTACAAATGTACCCCTATCATTTCACAAAAAAAGTGTCAAAAAGGTTAAAAAAATAGATGTTTTTTGACAAGTCCTTTATTAATTTCTTCTTCTTTACGCTTCTTCTTCCATTTTCTTTCTTCTGGTCTTCCTTCAGTGTTTTTCTTGTTCTTCCAACTTCTTCTTCTCCATCTTCTTCTTCATCTTCTTCTTCCTCCGCTCTTCTCGTTCCGCATCTTGCTCCGGCTTCTTCTCCACTCCATCCGTACGATCTGCCTCAGTGGGAGTCTTCCGCCGTGTGACGCTTCATTTCTTCTGACACTTCTTATATAACGAAGGGCGGGGCCACCCGGTGACCTCCTCTGACGCACGGGGACTTCCCTATGGCTTTCCCCATGATGTCAGAGGGGGGCGGGGTCATCCCGTTTATGTGACAACACGGGGAAAGCCATAGGGAAGTCCCCGTGTGTCAGAGGAGGGCGAGGTCACCGGGTGGCCCAGCCCTCCGTTATTTAAGAAGTGTCAGAAGAATCGAAGCGTCACACGGCGGAAGACTCTCACTGAGGCGATTCATGCGGACGGAGCAGAGAAGAAGCCGAAGCAAGATGCGGGACGAGAAGAGTGGAGGAGGAAGAAGAAGATGAAGAAGAAGATGGAGAAGAAGAAGTTGGAGGAACAAGAAGAACACCGAAGGTAGACCAGAAGATGGAAGAAGAAGCTGTAAGAAGAAGAAATTAATAAAGGACTTGTCAGAAACCGTCTCTTGTGTTTTTTAACCTTTTTAACACACTTTTTGTGAAATGGTAGGGGTACATTTGTACCCCATTACCAATTCACATGGGAGGGCAGGATCTGGGGGTCCCCTTGTTAAAGGGGGCTTCCAGATTCCGATAAGCCCCCCGCCAGCAGACCCTCACAACCATCGAGCAAGGGTTGTGGGGCTGAGGCCCTTCTCCCCATCAGCATGGGCAAAAGGTGCTTTGGGGCTACCCCAAAGCACCCTCCCAATGTTGAGGGCATGTGGCCTGGTATGGTTCAGGAGGGGGGGGCGCTCTCACCCCCCCTCTTTTCCTGTGGCCTGCCAGGTTGTGTGCTCGAATAAGGGTCTGGTATGGATTTTTGGGGGGACCCAACACCCTTTATATTAAATTTTGGCACGGGGTTCCCCTTAAAATCCATACCAGACCTGAAGGGTCTGGTATGGATTTTGAGGGGGACCCCCCATGCCATTTTTTTTTATTTTAGCGTGGGGTTCCCCTTAATATCCGTACCAGATTTGAAGGGCCTGTGTGGAATTTAGGGGTCCCCACGCATTTTTTTTTTAATTTTGGTTCAGGGTTCCCCTGTGGGGAAATCCCCATGCGGTTTTTATCAATTAACTTTTATGTGTATTGTAGGACCGACAATTAATTGTAGCCGCGAGTAGTTTTAAATAACTTTTTTTCCTTTAGAAATGTAATTTTGCTGTCCGACTGTTCCAAACACGGGAAACATGTGCCCCTTTACAGGCATACTATAGACACCCCCAGGTACGAAATTTAAAGGAATATTATACTTTTTGCATTGATACATGTCCCCTGGGGCAGGACCCAGGTCCCCAAACACTTTTTATGACAATACCATGAACAAAAGCTTTTAAAATTAGCACTTGATTTATCCCGTAGACTTTTAAAGGGTGTTCCGCGGCTTTTGAATTTGCCGCGAACACCCAAAATTGTTTGCTGTTCTGCGAACTGGCGAACAGCCAATGTTCGAGTCAAACTCATGTTGACTCGAACATAAAGCCCATCCCTAGCTGCGACCTGTTAAGTCTGGTAAACACAGAGGAGAGGAAGTTACATCCATGTCTGCCTCCCCTCCCTCTTGACATAAAAGACTGAAAGGGATTTAGACACTTCTGGTTTTGGTTTGTAAAGCATTTGATCAAACTGATCTCACTTTGATCAGATGCTCTTGAGGGCAGAGGTGAGATCTGGGCTCTAACAGTAAAGAGTACCTGTTACTACCCATGTTGTTCATCCCTTGTTATAGCAATAAAGTTGATCTAAAAAAAAATTAAAGAGGCAGTGTAAAAAAAAGTCAATATAATAAAATAAAATAAAAATGTAATGCACCCTTTCATGCATATGTACATGAGGTGTCGCTGCGAACGTCGAAGTGGGAGTTATGATTCTAGTGCTAGACCTTCTGTGTAACCTGTAAAGGCTTTTAAAGCATGTACCATAGTTTGTTGCCATTCTACAGGCGTGTGCAATTTTAAAGCATGCATGTTAGGTATCTATTTATTCGGTGTAACATTGTATTTTATACTTTACCACTTTACTTTACTTTGTATATACTTTACCAAAAAATTGGGATTGTGCTTTTGTGCATTAACATTCATTAAATTGTATTTTTCCTGAAAATTGGTATTTGAATAAACAGTTTTTTTTTCTAGGGGCATTGCTTTCAGAAAATATACAATGTTATGGGGGTTCTACGTAATTTCTAGCAATAAAAGAAGCATATTTTTACATGTACCGTATCTGAAAATTGTCAGAATTGGCCTGGGTTCAACATGTTTAATTGCATACAGTAAAACCTTGGTTTGAGAGTAACTTGGTTTGAGAGAATTTTGCAAGACAAGCTCCATTTTTTGATAAATTTTGACTTGATATACAAGTGATATCTTGATATACAAGTAGCGTCATGTCACAGCTGACTATAAAAGAGATGATAGGCGCTGTAACAAAATGGTTACAATTAATGAAGGTACAACATTTAGCAACTTACATGATTGATGATTAAAACAGGCATGTCTAAGTATGCAGACATCCGGGGTAAAGTTGTCCACATAGACCATCCTCTGCACTGCCATCTACATCATCCCTTCCTCGCTTTTAGATCACCCTATTGCAGTGTAGTCTTCCCGGTCATGATTGCAAACTGACAGCGGTGAGAGCCAGCGGTGCGGAGGATGGTCTATGTGGACAGCTTTACTACGGATGCCTGCATACTAGATGTGCCTGTTAATCATCAACCATGTGAGTTGCTAAATGTTGTACCCTCATTAAAGTGTAAGTAAACCCCCCTATCGTTTTCAGCCAAGGAAGCTGCCATCTTTGCCTCTGTTTGATCTACAACTGCTTGCCTCTGTTTGATCTACAACTGCCATGATTCTACACAAGTGATCAGTTATGGCACCAGCCATTGGATGTTTTGACAGTTTGGTTAAGAGCACAACCAATGGGAATGTTACATTTCCATCACGTGCTGGAAATTAAACTGTTTTATGGATGGGTTTACTTCCGCTTTAAATTTAACCATATTGCTACACTTAGAGGCGCTTCTCTTCTCTTTTATACTATGTAGCTCCTTCTGGATTTTGTTCTAATCCCATATATGGAGGCTGCCGTTTGTGGATGGACATTTTATGGTTTCATAATCTATCCCTTTGCTATAATCTTTTTATATGGTCTATAAACTGAAAGACCCATGAATTGTGGTTGTGTAACGAATCATCTGAGTTTCAATTAATTCTTATGGGGAAATTTGCTTTGATATACAAGTGCTTTGAATTACAAGCGTGTTTCCAAGGTTTTACTGTATTGTAAGTGATGTATAAAGTCTTATATTTTCCTACCTACGTGCTTTCACATTTAATTTGTTGAGGACTGTTCTTCCTGCTATATTATAGACAGTGCTGTTGACTGTTGCTGTTATATAATGAGGAAACTCTTTGGAAGATCTTTTAGGTTGCATGATACCAAAGACTTTCCCAGGACCATTAACTGATTTAGATTGACCCGTTATCTACATCTGAAGGTAGAATGTCTATATAGTTATAGCCAGGTCCTAGCATAAAGTACTAGGAGTCCAGTCACCATTAGTAAAATAAAAATCCACATAAATCTCCAGTCTGTTTTGTGACTGCATTGCATAGTAGTAAACTATTACAAGGTTGTGACTATAGCTGTATAACCTTCTCTTTGTTGACTTACCTTCAATATACTGAGGGTCATTATAAACTGGTGATATGGCAATATTTAAAATGAGTCCTCACAAAGGTATGTTGGCTCCATAAATATTGCAGCAGCGCTTATATGATTTAAAAGTTCATCCAAAAAATCATAAAATCATAAAAATCCGTAAATCGTGAATAAATCCTGTATGCAGTGCAGCTTAAAACAATTCCTTTCTGTGATATAGAGATGTGACTTCCACCCGACACCAATTCTTATCACCACGTGCTGGGGAAGTTCCCCTTTGGGGATGCACTCACCAGAGCGTAGACAAAATTGGGCATATCAATCAGAAACCACTGGCCACTGCAACCTCCTTACTGCGTCCGCTTTTCCTCCACCTGTGTGCCTCAGAATAGTTCCTCTCCACCAGTATCCAGCATAGAAAAAATAAAGTATTGCGGATAGCGTAGTACAGTTTGGTAAACACAGTTTTATTTCAATTTTCCCATTCCCCCCAGTAAAATGCGTACCAGAATCAAAATAATCAATCACATTTGAATAAAATGAAGAAAGTGCACTCTGCCTGCAAGGTTTCCGTCCGCCGGAAACCGCCAAAGACCGCTGTGTCTAGGTATCCCTTCCACTTCCTGGTATCTGGGCTGGCTGGAGCGCACTCTGGACCGCAAAACGTCACTTCCTGCGAGGCCACGCAGGAAGTGACGTTTTGCGGTCCAGAGTTCCAATCCATAAGCGCGGAGTGATAGATCCACGGGGACGGCAATTTTTCTGGCTCTATCCATACACCACAGGTCATTATAAACTGGTCTGGTTTCTTTGTGTAAAGGGTGTGTCAGAGTGGTCTAGGTATTACACCACTCAGTTCAGCGAAAGAAGAATAACTCCAGCAGGATTCTGCGGGGGTCCGCAACATATATTATATATAGTATACGGATGGCTATATTGCTTTTTGCAATTTCATATGTTACAATTATTTCCACATTCACTCACTTCTGTGCCTGAATAGAGAGTTGGCTGGAAACTGTTGTATGACATATACTCTTGAGACAACTGGATACACTTTGAACATTTCAGTCATTACTGGATCACACGCAATTTAGCTATTATTGCACATTCAATACCTGCTACTGACTTATATGACCACACGTGGTCCCACAGTGCCATAGATTCACTGATATTGGCTCTATATTTGTGTACAAAGAGAGCATACACGATGCGCTGAAGAACTGTTTGTTCTCTATTTATTGCTATGGGAACAACCAGTTACATAAAGAATGCTTGGATTCTATCTAAACTTTGCAAACACCTGTGACACTCTGTTGAAGAGACTTTCTGCTTTAAGATTTTGGATAAGACAGCTGACACTATCTGAGAATTGCTTTCACATAACAGAGTATCTGACCAATGTAGAATACTTATCTGGATAAACATACAGCATCTTCTTCATCTTTACATCATTTTGAGCTCTTCCGTGGGTTGAACTACTTGTTGGATATTCCTGAGAATTTGTTTATGCTTGGGCATTGTTCGAATAGGATTGGATTAAACATTTCCTCCTCAGTGAGCTCCCGTCCTCCCTGGCCATTGTGCCCATCACACTGATAGACACATGGCTGAGGAGTTTTGTAGAGGCGTGGATGGAGCCTGTTAAGGGAACTGAGAGACTAGTTCTCCATTAATTCTGCTTTATTTTTGATTGACAGCACATGACAGTGGCCAGATCCACAGCAACTGCTCAGTCCAATAGTGGCTTTTGAATCCACCCACTACCATGCATTGTCAATCAAGCTGTGGATGGGGGGGCAGTGGCCATTTCAGCCTCTCAGTGACTCGCTGAGAGGCTGAGACTGCCATCATTCCAGGCACCTGGTGGATCCAGACTTCCAGAGTCAGGATGATGCAGTGCCTGGACTGATCTTGGTTACGTCAGCAGAGAGCGGACTTCAGACCGCTCTCTTCTGAAACAGGTCAGAGGAGTGCAAAACGAATTGCACTCCTGTGACCCATAGGAGAAGCCCAGCCAAATGAGCCCAGCCTGGACTTCTCCTTTAAATACATAAACAGAAGAGGACACCACCATATAAGTGTAATTAACAATAAAACATAGTGCTGCGCTGTTAAAATGGTACTATACTGTGACTAAAGAAACATATGTGATGGAAGCACCTGATAAATCCAATGGGCAAACAATGGCTGATAGTGAAACAGATTTCAATGTTTACTAAACATGTAACATAGATAGGTAATGAAAGGTAAGTGCTGATAATCTATATTCATAAAAAATAATTAAAATGGAGAAAAAAATATATATAATGAAAGAATGATAATGGAGTCCTCTGAAAAGCGATTCACCGTCCTCTGAAGAGGGATTCACAATCCTCCAATAGGTGATAGCTGATAAAGTGCTCCGTGCAATAGACAAGAATAAAGTGACTTTCTTTCTTCTGTGCAAAAACCAATATAAAGTGCAATGTGCTTTTTTTTTATTTGCGACTCCCTTCCGTGCTGTGCACTATAGTGATGGATGGCCTCTTACCTCAAGGCTCACAGATCTTTCTTGGCAGTGATCAAAACTTCCTATGGTTGTGTATTTCAAATATGGGAATTTAAATTTGCACCTTTTCAATCTAATGCCACTTATCTTATCACACATAGATGTGTGACTCCCACAATTCAGGTAAGTATAAGATGGCAAGGGGAAGAAGACATGGATTCCAAAATAGTGTAGTTCGTTTTGAAACGGCTTGATTTATTTGATAAAAACTGTGAATAACAAGGTACTTACATTTACAAAGTAAAAATCGTGTATCAAACCACGAGTCCCGAGCTCGCCTGTGTCACTTCCGGTGTCTCTATGTCCCTACACGTGTCGTCACGGTCACGTGACTTCATCAGGGGATGTGTATAGGCACTGGAAGTGTCCTTAAAGTGGAGTTCCACCCACTTTTACAACTCTTCAGCATCCCTCACTAAACTGTGCACTGTAAACAAATTGGATATTTTTTTTATTTTTTTTTCAGCACAGACTGTATATCTGCTGTATTCATTTTTCATTTCCTCCTCCCTGGCCGCGGCCCATCGCATCATTTCCTGTTTGCAATGCCTCCTGGGAAGGGGCAGCAACTTCCTCTCAAACTGCCGTTGCTATGGAAACCTGACCTGAAACCTATTACACTGCTTATGCTGCACTGAGCATGTACGAGATCTGCAAGGATGAGATCCAGGAAGAAATACAGTCTGGCTTCAGATGCCCACACTTAAGATGGCCACGGCCTGCTGCAAGTTTATAAAATAACAAACTACTAACAAAACAGACCTTAGTTTACAGACTAACTTTACTAGAATACATTAAGCTTGTGTATTATAGGGGTATTTTTTATTTAAAAAGTATAATTTCGGCCAGAACACCGCTTTAAATGTGTGCAATAAAGGAACTAATGGAGCGGCCATTTTCTTGTGGCCAAGTAGAGGAAGTGTTGCAGCGGCCATTTTCCCATAGATGCTAATTGTGGGACGCCAATAGCGGCCGTTTCTATGTAGCTCGGCGCCAACCACATAGCATGGCAGACATTTTCTCAGTGATATTTTGATGTATTCAACAGGTACTAAATGTTGATAAAGGGGACACCAAAAATAAAAAAAAATAAACATGTTCTAGTCAAACTTTAAAAGGGTATAAAATTAGGACTATAAAACTACAAAATTGGTAATGAGTGTGCTCCGGAAATGATGTGGGTGATGAAATATAACATTAAAATTAAAATAGTAAATACAATAAAAATGCAAAAATATGATCAACAATAATAAACAATTAAAAATCACTAAGGAAACAATTTAAATTGAATTCCACATTTAATCCTTGCGATGAGAAGATATCAAATATAAAAATATATTTGGATTCCAATTGGCTTAATGTTCTAATTTTATGGCTACCGCGCCAATGTCTAATATACGGTTCTACTCTGCAAAATTTAAGATGTGTGTGGTCTTTGTTATGGCATAAGGCGAAGTGTTTAGACACGCTGTGCTTATCAAATCTTTTATGATGTTCTGTACGTGCTCTTTGAGGCAAACTTTTAGTGTTTTTTTAGTGAGCCCTACATATTGTAGTCCACTACATTCTAAAATATATACTGCCCCTTCAGTGTTGCAGCATATAAATTCTTTCACTTCATAGATGTTCCCTGTACTAGCGGAGGTGAAATTGGTTTACTTCTCATTAGGGCGTTTTGTTTTAGTGCACGCGAAACATCGCTTACACGGATAAAAACCTTTTCCTGTAAAAAACGTAAAGCCTCTAGTGGGTGGGTCTGGAATGCTCTTCAACGTTCTGGTAATGCTTCTTGTACGTGTCTATCAGCTCGTAAAATACACCAATGTCGCTTGATAATTTTTTCTATTTTTTTATGTTGGATACTATAGTCCAAAATAATCGGTACCTTATCAACAACCAATTCCTGTTTTTTCTTATCTTTGATCAAATTGTTTTGATCCATTTTTCCTACTTCTGATATTGCTTCTTTAATATATCTGTCGTCATAGCCTTTTTCAATAAATCTCTGTCCCATATTCTCCGCTTGGGCCATAAATGTATCTTTGTGGGTGCAGTTTCGCCTAAGGTGCATTAATTGACCCTTTGGGATATTGTATAGCCAATTCCTGTGATGGCAACTTCCTAACGGTAGGTAGCTGTTTCTATCTATGTTTTTGAAGTGAGTTTTTGAAGTGAGAACATGGTTTTCCTGTTTTATGTCTAAATCCAAAAACATAATAGTTTTCTCACTAATATCCCAAGTCAATAGAATGTTTCTATGATTTTTATTTAAATTCTCTAGGAATAAGACTAACTTGTCCTGTTCACCCTTCCACAAGATAAAAATATTGTCAATGTATCATTTAAAATTGATTTGTTCACTTGGTGTGTCTGTAAAAACTGCTTGTTCTTCCCACTGTGCCATAAACAGTCCCACCACGCTGGGAGCAAACTTGTCTCCCATGGTGACTCCTGTATTTTGGTAATAATAATTTTGGTTATACCAGAAGTAACTATTTTTAAGACAAAAATCTAGACTTTTGACCAAATATTTATTTTGAACACAAGGTAATGTAGTGTATTTCCTTAACCCCCATTTTACAGCTTCACGTGCTTGATGGTGACAGATTAGACTATACAACCAAGAGACATTGGCCGTAGCCATGATACAATATATTTTTGGGATGTGTTCAATGGTCTGTAGCATGTGCTTGGTATCTCTCAAATATGCACGTGTTTTTTGTACTGCTTGCTGTCAATGTATTGACCCATTCTGGCCGTAAGAAAATCAATCCCATTGATTATTTGTCATGGGGGTGGGTTGCTTTTATCTTTATGTATTTTCGGTACAGACTACAGAATTGGTGTGCAACATGATTCCGGTGTTAAAAATGGTGCTTCCTTTTTATTAAGTATATCCCGTTTGAGGACCAAATGTACTATTTGTTCCAAAGCTTTCCTACATTTAAACATTGGTTTACATGGTAATTGGCTGTATGTGCATTCATCCTGTAATAATAAACCCATACTCTCATTGTATTTTTTTTTTTTTTAGCGAGAACCACAATAGCCCCACCCTTGTCAGCTGGTCGAATGACCAGATCTTTCCTTTTGGTCAATTTACGAATGCCACTTTTTTATGTATTTGGGTTCTTCCTTTTTGTGCACCTTGAGGTCCTTCAAATCTTGTAGGATCAATGTCTTGAATACATCAATGTGTTTATTGTTCTTTGGTGGAGGATTAAAAATCTTACAGGTGTGAGGGGAGCTAAGTGTGTACAGGAGTGAGGGGGGCTGAATGTGTACAGGTGAGGAGGGCAAGTGCATACAGGTGTGAGGGGGGCTAAGTGCATACAGGTGTGAAAGGGGGTTGAGAGCTTAAAGGTGTGAGGGGGGCTAGCTACATACAGGAGTGAGGAGGGCTGAATGCGTATACGTGTGAGGGGGCTGAGCATGTACAGGTGTGAGGGGGCTGAGCGTGTACAGGTGCGAGGGGGCTGAGTGTGTACAGGTGTTGGTGGTCAGGCCAGGGGGCCCAGGCCTAAAGCTGTGTAAGGGGCCCAACATTTTCTGATGGCTGCCCTATATAGCCTGCTCACTTGGACAGATAGCTGCCATCACTATTTATGATCTTCATGCACTTTAAACCAAGTTATGTTAGTAGTTAGAAAGGGTTAGGTTTTTTCCTGCTAAAATGAATTTTACATTGTAACAGGACTATAAATTATTTTTTAGCCAGCAGTCATAACTTTTTTTTACAGGTGTAATGGGGCTGAGTGCATACAGGTGTAATGGGGCTGAGTGCATACAGGTGTAATGGGGCTGAGTGCATGCAGTTGTAATGGGGCTGAGTGCATGCAGGTGTAGGGGGGCTGAGTGCGTATGGGTAAGGGGGGTAAGTGTATACAGGTGTGAGGGGGGCTGAGTGCTTACAGGTGTGAGAGTTGGCTGGGAGCTTACAGGTGTGAGAGGGGGCTGGGAGCTTACAGGTGTGAGGGGAGCTTAGTGCGTACAGGAGTGAGGGGGGCTGATTGTGTACAGGTGAGGGTGCTGAGTGCATACAGGTGTGAGGGGGCTGAGCGTGTACAGGTGTGAGGGGGGCTGAGCACGTACAGGTGTGAGGGGGGCCGAGAGCATACAGGTGTGAGGGGGGGCTGAGTGTGTACAGGTGTGAGGGGGGCTGAGTGTGTACAGGTGTGAGGGGCTGAGTGTGTACAGGTGTGAGGGGGCTGAGTGTGTACAGGTGTCAGGGGGCTGAGTGTGTACAGGTGTCAGGGGGCTGAGTGTGTACAGGTGTCAGGGGGCTGAGTGTGTACAGGTGTCAGGGGGCTGAGTGTGTACAGGTGTCAGGGGGCTGAGTGTGTACAGGTGTCAGGGGGCTGAGTGTATACAGGTGTAAGGGGGCTGAGTGTGTACAGGGGTTGATGGTCAGGCCAGAGGGGCCCAGGCCTAAAGCTGTGTAAGGGGCCCAACATTTTCTGATGGCTGCCCTATATAGCCTGCTCACTTGGACAGATAGCTGCCCTCACTATTTATGATCTTTGTGCACTTTAAACCAAGTTATGTTAGTAGTTAGAAAGGGTTAGGTTTTTTCCTGCTAAAATGAATCTTACATTGTAACAGGACTATAAATTATTTTTTAGCCAGCAGTCATAACTTTTTTTTACAGGTGTAATGGGGCTGAGTGTATACAGGTGTAATGGGGCTGAGTGCATGCAGGTGTAATGGGGCTGAGTGCATGCAGGTGTAGGGGGGCTGAGTGCGTATGGGTAAGGGGGGTAAGTGTATACAGGTGTGAGGGGGGCTGAGTGCTTACAGGTGTGAGAGTTGGCTGGGAGCTTACAGGTGTGAGAGGGGGCTGGGAGCTTACAGGTGTGAGGGGAGCTTAGTGCGTACAGGAGTGAGGGGGGGTGATTGTGTACAGGTGAGGGTAGCTAAGTGCATACAGGTGTGAGAGAGGGCTGGGAGCTTACAGGAGTGAGGGGGGCTGAATGCGTACAGATGTGAGGGGGCTGAGTGCATACAGGTGTGAGGGGGGCTGAGCACGTACAGGTGTGAGGGGGGCCGAGAGCATACAGGTGTGAGGGGGGGCTGAGTGTGTACAGGTGTGAGGGGCTGAGTGTGTACAGGTGTGAGGGGCTGAGTGTGTACAGGTGTGAGGGGCTGAGTGTGTACAGGTGTGAGGGGCTGAGTGTGTACAGGTGTCAGGGGGCTGAGTGTGTACAGGTGTCAGGGGGCTGAGTGTGTACAGGTGTCAGGGGGCTGAGTGTGTACAGGTGTGAGGGGGCTGAGTGTGTACAGGTGTAAGGGGGCTGAGTGTGTACAGGGGTTGGTGGTCAGGCCAGAGGGGCCCAGGCCTAAAGCTGTGTAAGGGGCCCAACATTTTCTGATGGCTGCCCTATATAGCCTGCTCACTTGGACAGATAGCTGCCCTCACTATTTATGATCTTTGTGCACTTTAAACCAAGTTATGTTAGTAGTTAGAAAGGGTTAGGTTTTTTTCTGCTAAAATGAATCTTACATTGTAACAGGACTATAAATTATTTTTTAGCCAGCAGTCATACCTTTTTTTTCATGGTTTAGTGAGCATCTTTTAAAAGCTACTGAACATGGCTGATAGGAAATGTGTTCAATTTCCTAAGGACGTCAAGTTTTATGCCTCCTATAGTACATTAATTCAAAGAGGTCTTGTCTCATCAACTTGACACTTGGAACAAAAAATACTGGCGCTTCCCAGGTATGTTAGTTCTCAAGACAGTTGATATCATTAGCAAATGTGGCATAAAATATCTGCCTGGGGTTCTTTAGCTGAATTGTTTTCAAAAAGCTGAAGAGATGTGAACTGTGTGTCAGATGTATGCACTTTCCAAATCAGTGTTAACAGTAAGCAATCAAAACAAACATGACATGTGCATGCATCAGATTATAATTCTATAAATATCTGCGTTTAAAAAAGAAAAGAAAGGTTTATTCTTTACCATACTACGTTACATTTTTAATGGATTTGCATGTTTAGGTGCCAAATTTAAAAGAGAAGCATGGTCAAAGCTTTTTTTTGGACATACTGTACATCTCTTCTGGGTCACAGGAGTGCACTTACTTTTGCACTCATGTGAGCCAGAGTCAGTTAATAGCGGACAATTGCCTGCTTTAGCTCCACGATCTGGAAGGATCCCAACAATATTGTTGGACTCCACCCAGATCTCTAATTGGCAGCTTGCTCAGTCTCTCTCTGCTATGATGAGGGCTGGGGCCAGCTGCTCCAACCCCATCTCCTGTCCAGTGCTTCTTTGCGCACTAGAGAAGCAAAGCAGAGAGCAGAGAGCAGTGACTGCCTGTAATTGCTCTCCCCTCTGAGCAGACCAAGAACTGAGTGATCCGTGGTCATGTGATTGCTCAGTTGTCAGGCTCAGAGCCGACGTGGGACAGCTACAGCATCACACTGATATTGCAGCATGGAGGTGAATTTGTGTGTTTGTTTTTTTCAAATCCAACACTTCTATTTTAAATCTATTTATTTTTGTTATTGTTGTTTTTAAAAGTTGTTCTCATTATTCTTAACCACTTGCCTACTGGGCACATTAACCACCTTCCTGCCCAGCCAATTTTCAGCTTTCACACTTTGAATGCCAATTGAGCAGTCATGCAGCACTGTACACAAAAAGACATTTTTCCCCCCGCACAAATAGAGCTTTATTTTGGTGGTATTTAATTACTGCTGAGTTTTTTATTGTTTGCTAAAAAAAATTACTGAAAATTTGGAAAAAAAATAGTTTTTCTTAGTTTCTGTCAGTAAATTTTGTAAATAAGTAATTTTTTTCCTTCACTGATGTGCGCTGATGAGGCGGCAGTGATGGGCTGCACTTAAAAATGGGCACTGATGAGGTGGCACTAATATGCCGCACTGATGAGCACCGATAGGCAGCACTGGTGGGCACTGATAGATGGCACTGATGGGGTGCACTGGACACTGATGGGCAACACTGATAAACAGGCACTGAAAGGCAGCACTGACTGGCATCACTGATGGGCACTGATTGGTACCACTGATGGGCACTACTGGGGCTGTACTGTAGTCAGGACACTGATGATCAGTGTACTGATTACCTGTACAGGTCTCCCCTGCGAGGAGATGCCGCAGATCAGATCTCCTCACCTCACACTCTGTCAGTGTGAGCCGAGGAGAGCTGATAAACGGCACTTCTTTGTTTACATGTGACCAGCTCTTATTGGACACAGCCAACCACATGGGTAAAGAGCTGCCTCATCCCCATGGGAGCGCAAGAGTGGCAATTCTGGAGCTTTCATAAACAAATACTGGTGATCCTTCCATTATGCCACGTACACATGATCGGAAATTCTGCCAGCAAAAGTCAGATGAGAGCTTTTGGTCGGAAAATGCGACCATGTGTATGCTCCATTGTACTTTTGCTGGCAGAATTACAGCCAGCAAAAGATTGAGAGCAGGTTCTCAATTTTTCGATTGGAAAAAATTTCGATCAGAATTCCAATGCATGCTCGGAAACAATTAGACGCATGCACGCAATCATTGAACTTAATTTTCTCGGCTTGTCGTAGTGTTGTATGTCACCGAGTTCTTGATGGTCGAAAGTTCAGCGAACTTTTGTGTGACCGTGTGTATGCAAGCCAAGCTTGAGCGGAATTCCGTTGGAAAAACCATCCAAGATTTTTCCAACGGAAAATCCGCTCGTGTGTATGCGGCATTAGAGCTTTGTTAAGGCTTTTTGTGGTGTGGGGTGACAACAATCTCCCAGTTGTGCTCCTGGAATGCTACCCTGCTATGTGAGTCTGGAGGAGACTACAAATGGCTGCTTGCAATTCCCTGGCTACTGGCTACTCACCTTGCTCCCCTATATTAGTGATCCCTGCAATTGATACTTGCAGGGATCACCAATACAGGCGAACAAGGGGAGTAGCTTTAGTTTAATTTTGACCATATACTGACAGAATCACTTTAAGGATCAAAAAATGAATCACTCTTTAGAGACCTAATTTGGAAAAGAGGGCAGCCCAGGATAGCCTTGAAAACCCTTCAGCTTCCGCTCCTGGGGGGGGGGGGATGGCGGTCCCGCACCCCAGGTTGTATTTTTTGGCATCTCCGCTACAGCACCTGGCAGGGGCAGAAATATCTAGGGGGTCCAGTATTAGTCTGATGATGATGAGATGCCCGCACAATGGACTCATTGAAGCGCTGGAGGCAAATTCATTTTCAACACGCTGCCCAACGATAGACTTAATAGCTAAACTTTGGCAAACAGCCAAAGCTATGCTGGGATACCAGGGCATTTCAGAACTGGCCCCTCTATGGCATAATAACAGCCTGGTTGAGCTATCCAAAGTTGCCAAGTCCAGAGAATGGGCCAATCGGGGCCTCATTCACATAAGTCAACTCTTTGCGGGCCAAAATTTAAAACCATTTGCGGAACTGAAGCAGGAATATTCCCTCTCTAATAGTTAATAGTTAATTTTTTAAATATCTACAGGTCCTACATGCAGTCCAGACACAATTTGGATCCCAAACATTACAATGGATCCAAACTACTACTTTAGTACAAGTGGTGGGATTGGCATCAACTAAAGTTTTGATATCTCGGCTGTATGCTAGACTTGGCGATAGAATGATAGACGGTAGTGGCCCAACTAAAACCAAGGGAAGATGGGAGAGTGATGTGGGTCCGCTATCAACAGCGGAATGGGATTTCATCCTGGGACAAACTACACGCGTTTCAATCGCCCCCTCGCATAAAATGTCACAGCTTTTTTTCCTCTACAGAGTATACTATACCCCCAAGAAAATGCTAAGACTGGGACTGCGGGATGATGACCAATGCCCTAGATGTGGGGCAGTTGGGGATTTTATCCATATGCTCTGGAGGTGTCCGAAGCTGTATCGATACTGGACGAACATTGTTGATACCATCAACAAAGCTCTAAACACAAAACTGGAACCAACATCTAAGACTTGTCTTTTGGGCTTGATAGAGGGGGGTAGTGTCCCGGAAAATATGATTGACTTAGTTTTAAAGTTCCTATTCCAAGCGCGGAAACTGATCGCCCAATGTTGGCAATCGCAACTGCCCCCTACAGTAGAAAACTGGTTAATGACCATTGAAAAAATAACAGGAAACGAGAAAGTTTTTTTACAAAGCAGGGTAACCACAGGAAATTCATGGCTATCTGGGGACCCTGGTTGACGAGGCCTCCAGCCTAGCAGACAGATTGTTTGTTCTGGGCTTGACCTCCTCTTCTCTTTTTTTCTTTTTCACTCTTCCGCTTTTTCTTTTTTCTTTTCCTCATTTTTTTTCTTCTTCTTCTTCTTTTTTTTTTATATATTTTTTTTTTCTCTGGTTTACGTTCTTTTTCACCCTCTATCTACATACTCCCTAGGGAGGTATAAAGGGGTGACACAAGACAGTAATGGGGGGGGAAGGGGGGTAGGGGTAGGGCAAAGGGGGGCACCACTCGATATGAAGATAAGTTATTTCCATATGTATGAATACCAAGTCAATATTGTGATATGTATGCAACCTGCCGATGAGTTTTTTATGCTGTGTTATATACATATGTAGTTCTGTGGAGAAGCTTTTCTATGCTCCTAATGTATGTGATTTTGATTTTTTTATAAATAAAAGAAAAAGGATTGTTAAAAAAAAAGGATCAAAAAATGACAATAACATGTTTTCACGTGTAACTATGTGTACAACTACTGTAAATATATTGCATTTGAAAATTGACAAAGCCAAACAGGTAAATAAATGTCTTTAATAATGTAAGATTTAACTATTTGTTGTAAGTTATTTCATTATCATCACATTATAGTGTGCTACAAATGAGGTGGCTGATAACAAGTGGTCAACTCTTGGTAGCAAAAAGATTTTATCACCCGGGTAACTCTATGGGAACAGAATGAGCTGTATTGCATCTTCAGATGTGGAGAGTATAATAACAACGATAAAAATGTTCTCTGTGTTATGATTCAGAAGTGCAAAGCCTGACCCTACCCAGTGCACATTACATTACATTATAATAACAGCTCACCAAAATCTTATTTTAGAAATTCCGGGTCCTGGTTTGCGGCTCAATTATTTTATGATTCAGCCAACTCTACTTTCCAGATTCAGATTTCAGTGCAAAACCCATGAAGGCTTTGTCTCCATGTTTCCTGGAGCTTCTGAAATATACTTTAGCTTCTCCAAAATGCACTACAACACAGGAAAAATCAAGATATATTTGTGCAAGACAGTTGAACTCTGTAATTCTGTTTCATCTATTTTTGGAGGTTTTTTTTATCGTTTCTTCAAAACCTAGTAGATTAGTGTATTTTTTAATGATTTATATAACCAATTAGGGAAGGGGCTGTCTATTGAAAAAAAATCACTTCACATGGTCACTGAAAATGTAATTGTTTATCAGTAACTAAATCATTACACAACTAATCTGTGAAATATTATAGTGAATAAAATGATACATGGACTAATTCATTTTTACATTGTATATAGTTTTCAGGCTTGTCCTGATAAGGTAAGGCTTACAATTGTTTGGAAAAGGTTAACAGTTCTTATTACATGTTTTACAGAAATCTTTTAAAAAGGAAACAGATTTTGGTGCCCAATCAATGCAGTTATAGAAAATAATACTGTGTTATTTGATTGAGAGACTGCGTTAGGCTCTTGGGAAAACTGCAGTTAGAGGAAAGCCGCTAGAATGTGGCACATTTAAGATTCTCATTTAATAGCAATAATGTTTCTTCCAGAGCAAATATATTGTTACATTGTATTCCTCTTGTAGCTAAAATTGTTTTAACAATGAAAAAGTATGGCACTCATTACAACAAACATATTTGAGTGGAACGTTAGCTTATACTGTTCCTTGAAAATGAAACAAACTGAAAAATAAAAAAGTGGCCAACATTATTTTACTGCTAAAACAATGACACAAATGTGTGGCTGTGTAGCAGTAACAGTGGCATTTTTTTGGTGGTATTTAATCACTGCTGGGTTTTTAATTTTTTTTGATAAAAAAAAAAGACCGAAAATTTTGGAAAAAAAAGTGTTTCTTATGCCGCGTACACATGAACGGACTTTCCGGCAGACTAGGTCTGATGGTCTTCCTGACTGACTTTTGTCAGAAGTCCGACGGACTTTACAAACGAACGGACTTGCGCACACACGAACGGACTAAGTCCGTTCGTTTTGAACGTGATGATGTAAAGGTGAATAAAGAAGGTAGTTCAGTAGCCAATAGCTGCCCTTGCGTCGTATTTGGTCCGTCGGATCAGCATACAGATGAACGGTTTTCCCGATTTAAGTCCGCCGGATAGATTTGAAACGTGTTCTATTTCTAGGTCTGCTGGACTTTTTTTTCCCGAAAATGAATGGACTAGCCCACACGCGATCAGATTGTCCGACGGACTAATCCCATCGGACCTAGTCTGCCAGAAAGTCCGGTTGTGTGTAGTTGGCATAAGTTTCTGTCAGTAAATTTTGTAAATAAGTCTTTTTTTTTCTTCACTGTTGTACGCTGATGAGGCGGCACTAATATGTCACACTGATGGGCACTGATGATCACCGATTGGCAGCACTGGTGGGCACTGATAGACGGCACTGGTGGGCACGGATAGGCTGTATGGATAGCAGGCACTGATGGGCTGCACTGGGCACTGATGGGCAGCACTGATAAACAGGCACGGATGGGCTCTGGAAGGCAGCACTGATTGCCATTTAAGCAAATTTTTTATTTTTTTTGCAGTTTACAGCATTTTGCATATGAATACACTGTGGTTAAATTTTTCATTAGTAAGAATGAAATCGCAACATTTCACCCATTAGAAATGCTAAATGCAGGTTAATATGTTCACATTTTAGTTTAGTGTAGGACTTAGAGGACAGTATCTGATAAATGTAGTTATACAGATGCCTGCAGCTGTTGGAATTTATATTGGAGACACTTGTATGGCAGTTTACTCATCATACGCTTATTGTGTTTGTGGATCAGTGGGTTTCTTTACACAAGCAAGCAACTTTCAGAAGTGTAATGCATCCCAAAGGTTTATTGTGTGAAATAGCCTGACCACAAGGCAAACGATAATAACATAATCTTTTTTACTTTATTTTTTTTGCAGACTCACTACGAATGTGGAGACTACATTATTAGGCAAGGTGCTCGAGGGGACACTTTCTTCATCATCAGCAAAGGATTGGTAAGCTCCCCTTTACCTCTTAGAGGTCCATGCTCCATTTGAAATCATAGTAATGCACTTATTAAATGCTATATCAGTCAAATATTCCCTTTAAGTAGTTTAAAGTTGCAGGTTATTGAACTCAACTAATGCTGCTAGTATGAAGTTGGAGCACATGAGCTGAATTCTAGACAGGGTGAGACATGGTTCAATAAATGTAAAAAAACTAAATAAATGCATCTCTAGATGGCTTTAGTATTTATTTGCTTGAATTCCATTTTAAAGACAATCTGTACATGAATTAAACCTACTATGGTAACAAAAACAGCAGATCATTATGTGGATAAACTTAACTCCAAGCTGAACTCTAGCACAGCATCCCTGCATACCACAATGCAGTAAATGTCTCATGAACCAAAGCAAGACATTGTGGAATTTGGGGCATACCAGACTAAACATGCTTTTCAACTTGGGGGAGGTGATTTACAAGAAGGGTCCCTCTATGCCAAATACAAGTTAAAGCGGTAGTAAACCCGCTGAAACTTTTTTTATACACCTGTAAGGGTAAAGGCATAATGAGCTAGTATGCACAGCATACTAGCTCATTATGAAATACTTACCTTAGAGCGAGGCATCGGTAACTCACCTGGTCCACGCCAAGGTCGCTGACATGTTCCCTCGGTGTGTCTTCCGGGTACCGTGACTCCATTGCTGTGAGTGGCTGGAGCCGCGATGTCGTCACTCCCGC
This sequence comes from Lithobates sylvaticus, assembly GCA_028564925.1. Classification (NCBI taxonomy): domain Eukaryota; kingdom Metazoa; phylum Chordata; class Amphibia; order Anura; family Ranidae; genus Lithobates; species Lithobates sylvaticus. The sequence goes on from CM053036.1 coordinate 97,762,512, forward strand.
GCATGTGCACGGGAGACTTCTTCCCGGCAAGGTTTGGATTCTGACGGCCTTTTAGTGGAGAATGCCCGTGCGCATGCAGTCAGCGGCTCATTGCACGGGGAATATCTCCTAAACCGTACAGGTTTAGGAAATATTATTTTTACCTACAGGTAAGCCTTATTATAGGCTTACCTGTAGGTAAAAGTAAATTTTTTTACTATACAACCGCTTTAAGGCAGCTAAGTGGGTTAAGGCTTTTTACCTTAATGCATTCTCTTCACCAAACACATCCTGTCAGCTATACATATGTATACATGCTCAGACAGCATTAATGATATCAGGATCATGGCTGTTGTTGCAGCCATGATCGTTGTATTGTGTTTTTAGAGCATGTGATGGGATTCAATGTAAAAGTGATCCAAGCAGCTCTACAACCACTCAGTCACTTTTACAGGTGGCGGAAGGGGGTCCCCCACGCTGCTACCACATGGGTTGTTGTTTTTACATGTACGTGAGAAATGTCCGCACTGGCCCAAAGTCACTCATCCATGTTATTATGGGCCTTGTGCACTGGTCCAAATCATTTGGTGGAGGGGGGATTATGGTGTGGGGTGGTTTTTCAGGGGTTGGGCTTGGCCCCTTAGTTCCAGTGAAGAGAATTCTTAAGGCGTCAGCATACCAAGACATTTTGGACAATTTTATGCTCCCAACTTTGTGGGATGGCCCCTTCCTGTTCCAACATGACTATGCACCAGTGCACAAAGCGAGATCCATATAGAAATCTGGGGTGAAGAAACTTGACTGGCCTGCACTGAGTCCTGACCTCTACCTGATAGAACACCTTTAGGATGAATTAGAGCGGAGACTGCAAACCAGGCCTTCTTGTCCAACATCAGTGCCTGACCTCACAAATGCGCTTCTGGAAGACTGGTCAAACATTCCCATAGACACACTCCTAAACCTTGTGGACAGCCTTCCCAGAGTAGTTGAAGCTGTTATAGCTGCAAAGGGTGGGCCAACTCAATATTGAACTCTACGGACTAAGACTGGGAGACCATTAAAGTTTGTGTGCGCGTAAAGGCAGGTGTCACAATACTTTTGACAATATAGTGTATATTTATATTTAGCTATATATATATATATATATATATGTGCATTCCGTAAAAAACATGTTATGCTTCCAGTGCCATTAATTGTTCATGGCACTCCAAAAGTCGCTAGCAAATGTGCTGTTTGCCAAAATATACATGAAAAACAAAACAAAATACATGTTAAAAAAGTGCCAAAATACGTGATAAAAGAAGCGCCAAAATGTGTGTTACAAACCACACCAAAATGCGTGTTAAAATAACCTGTGCCAAAATGTGCGTTTAGAAAAGCGCCAAAATGCACAATAAAAAAACCCAAGGCAAAATGAGCGTTAAAAAATATGGCACGTTAAAAATACTACAAAACAGGCAGTCCTCCCCCTTCTACACAGATCTCAGCTGTTCTTAGAGGAAAAACTTCTCCTCTGTTCTCCTTCTGAGAACAAATGTTCTCCGCTTCATAAACAGGGTGCCAAAAGAGACGATTTTTCTCTGAGAACTGAAATGAGATAAATTATCTCTGTTTAAAAAATATACACCATAGTGTCAAAAAAAATGCATCTTATTAGTATTTTCAATTTTATATAATCTTTCTGACAAACCTCCTAAAACATGTCATCTGAACTGCTTGTTTAAAAAAAAAAAAATACAAAATTATAGATCAACATTGTTAAAAGTATAAATAAAGGCAAAAGTTTTCTTTAGTTCTTGGAGAATTATTAGAACTGTTTTTCTTGCTGACTGTGACACAGATAGATTTAAATAAAATGTTAAGTTTTCACCAGGACAGGGATAGAGTGAAAATATTCCAGTGGGGAAGATTTCTGGTGACAACAAGGGATTCCCTTGTTTTTTGCTAAGAAGCAAGAAGTATGGGGAAATCTCCCAAATGGGACACACAGGGCAAAAAAACTGACAACGGTCAAAACCCTCCCTTACTTATTTATTGTATAATTTAAAGTATAAAGAGTGGTATCTTTATGGAAAAAATGGACAGTTATACCAGAAACTATTTTAATAGAATGTAGTAATTTATGGTCAGTATGACAACTTCTCTATTATTTTCAGTGAATTCTACATCCTATCTTTCAATTTGACATTCTGTCTGTCTCCCTGCCTTTCCTGTGACAAAGGTTTGTTAAAAACTAATCGATCTCCTTGACAGGTGAATGTTACGAGAGAAGACACCCCAGGTGAAGATCCAATATTCCTCCGCACTTTAGGAAAAGGAGACTGGTTTGGAGAGAAAGCTCTTCAAGGGTAAGTTTTTGTAATTTTTTTCTCAAAATCATTTTTATAAAATATAAAAAACACATTAGGTTCAATTGGTGCTAACACATTGGGATAAGGATCCTCCTCCTGTTTTAAAAAAAACATGACCACCATTTTGTCTGAATTCAATCAGATTAAAATATTACAGTCACATAGCTGAAGGTAAATATCCTTATCTTTGTGTTATCTGTGAAGGTTCTTATTTATCCAGGTCATGGTATAGCTTGTAGTAGTTATTTATATTTAACTGGACTTGTTTTGTAATGTTGAAGATGTTTCGTAGTTTCTCCAAGTCATTACTTCAGTTCTATTGAGTGTCAGGAAGCTACCCTCCCATTTTTATCCACACAGGTAGTGCAGCCAGACACCTTAATCGAACCACCATGGAATGTGTAGGTGTTAAATATCCAAGAACAAGATGGGAGGTGTGAGTTGCATTTCCACCCTATTCTAACTACATAATTCCATCCTTGGTGTCAGGAAGTCAGCATAGGTGTCAATAGGCTGTCTGTAGTATCCAGCACAAATGAAACTTTTACATGAAGCAGCGGGCATCCAGAAATAGGATATAAGGATACTAGGATAATATTTATTAGAGGGAACATTTCAATTGTGCTGTTTGCAAAAAGAAAACACAACATTTCTAGGGTTCCACTTTAAGGGTAGATGTAGCCTGCAGATTTGCCAGTATTCATGTGGTGTGATTCAAAGATCCAGATCAGATCTCGATCTACAGACATTTGTTAACTTACCTCTAGAAAAAAAGAAGATGTGTTCCACAGTGGCCATTCGTGTTTCCTTTACTTCAAAATATGTTTATATAAAATGTATTCTTTTATATTAAAGCAGGATTGGAATTCGACAAGCGGGATCTGATTACTATAGGCTAGCATCTGTTTATTTTTCTCCATTTATACACAATAACTGTTATTTATTCTGTAAAAGTGTTTAACTTGTATTCTTTACATTTTTCATTCCTCAGTTTTGATTATTTGATCCGTTCTCCTTTTTGGAATTGTTTTCTTCAAAGATCAATCGATATTATTTAGTAGAACATAATTTAACTGTCGTCTTTTCAGAGTGCTCCAGGTTTCTAACAGTAGTTTGGAACAGTGGAGTGAACATGAAACAATTGCCTGGCTGATTGAATCTTGCTGCTGTGCTCTGGAGTTGCCAGTTTATTGCAAGTTTTAAACTACATCAAACTAAATAAATGTTAGGAGTGCACAGTCTGTTATTCAAAGCAAAAACACATCCTATGCAGGTAGATAAAGAAAAAAGAAAACAGCTTTCCAAGATTATATATATTATATACACTCACAAACAGGTAGTGGCAAACTGAGCCACTAAAATAATGTCAGTTTCTAATTACCAGGGTGCCTTCTAAGACTAGCACTTATACTTTTTTAGCATTCTGACAGTAGTAAGCCTTTTACTCAGAAGCAGGCACCAAAGCAGTTAGAAAGTGTAATCCTAATGTATTATCACTTAATTAAGCTGATAACCAAGTAGATACAAATAAATTGGCAATTTTGGTAACAAAATTCAGCATACAAAAAGGCTAACAGTAAGGGCTAAGTATAAAATGACACCTAACACCCAGTTCAGCGTAAACCGTAGCAGCTCCACCTAAAGTGCAACAGTGAGCAGAAATGAAGCATAATTTAAACAAACTGCTGGGACTATGCTGCCATTGTTCACTAATGGTGGCTATGCTAGGCCTAAACTGACTGGGTGGGCACTGTCCAAAGAAATTAAGGAAATGGGAGTAGGGAACAAAGGGACTTACTGGATTTTTTTTGGGAGGGGCAGTCCTTTCTGTTGTTCTTCTGCTAGATATCGTTGGGGCCATTTAAGTATCGTTTGTGCACTTAATGACAGTTTTAGTAAACCAGCATGCAGTATAAGTGCAGTAAGATGAAGTAAAGTGTGATATAGGTGCAGTATGTCCTGTCTATAGTAATTCAGTCCCTACTAACAATGAGCCCTCTCACCAGTCCCTGTGGTGCATCTGTGAACACTCGCTGTAAAAGGGGCCCCCTCAGTCACTCCACAGAATGCCACCAGTGATCAGTGGTGGGAAGTCGAGGGTGAATGCTCAATTCTCCCTGTGTCTCCACTCCCAGGTCTAAGTCTCTGGCTCTGGTCCCTTACTCTGTGGACAATCCATGTCTACCAGGACCGATGTACACATCTCAGCTCCTTCACTGCAAAGAGGAAAAGGTTTCCAGTGTAGTCTGCTAAAAGATTTTCTTAAACTCCCCTTTCTCCTCAATGTACTATGGAAACTGTATTGTAAAGGTCCATACGTTCCATTCTGTGATTGATATTGTAGACTACAATTACCATGATCATCAGCATTCTGCACATAGGCTTTCCTGGCTATAGTTGTTTCTCTGCTTACTGGAGAAGATGCAACACAACATCCAGCATACAGTAGCTATAGAAGGTGAAAGTAAAACTGACTGTAAAGAGGACAATGTTTCCTTCTGCATGTTTCTGCAGTCCAGCACCTTGCCACATTAGTTTGTTCAGGTAACTCTGAAAACACCTCTTGCTTTTTCTGCACCTACTGAATCTGAATAGATGACAGGGTCTCTGACATCCTAACCTTTGGTATACCTTCCACTGTTGACATTTTAAGGTCACTCTCTTCTGAGATTACCTCCCGCTGTTATTCAGCATTGTTTCCAGCTTTCTTGGTGAACTATATATCAGTGGCGGCGAGTGTTTGTTTCTTTTTTTTTTTTGGGGGGTGGCAAATGATCCACCCAACGCCAACACCCCCCCCCCCACCGTCGGTCAGGTCACCTGGTGGCCAATCTGATCGGATCCCCTTTCGGCCAAAGAGAACTGCTCTGTGCCCCGAGCCCACCTTTTTTTGAAGCCTACTAGAGCCTCTGGCTCTAATCACATACTTAAATAACACCACCCCCCACATTGGAATCCATGAGGCTGGCACCCTGCATGTAGATCAGGGTGCCGGACGCATGGATAGGGTAGCGGTTCCCGTGCACTAATGGACAGGCCGCCACTGCTATAGAACACCCCCTATGTTATGGGTAAGAAGAGACAGGGAGGTATTTTAAGGTCCTAAAACATTGTGTTCTGGATAACCTTTCAGTCCTTTCTGACAGCTTTCGCTGTAAACTCCAGACCCCCCCCCCCCCACCTCATGTTACTAGGATGAGGAGTCCTGAAACATTTTCTGTCCTAGTGTGACAACGATGCTCCTTGATACAGTAGAGTGAATGAGAATTATTAGGACAGAAAATATACTACATAATACATAATATACTAAGTGAAAGTCAACCGCCCTTAAAAGTGGTGTTTTTGACACCCAGCGTGCATGAGGTCTTAGCATCTAGCCTCTCAAATTCAGCAGGTAATAGGCATGATACAAAACATATATTAATTCATATTCTATTATATAGCAAAATAGATCAAAAGCATGCATACAATACCAAAGAATGGACATAACATACATCTACTAAATATCTAAGAGCCAATTCTTATGCCTTATACACACGGTCGGACATTCTGACCACATGAATCCCCATTGCAATTAACTTACCTCTGCATAGTATATGGACCTGGATGTGAATTTATGGTGTAAAACTGTGGTGAAGGCTTTGAAATAGTGATATAAAATAAAATAGTACGGAACAGATAAGAATTGTGCCCCGTACACACGCTCGGACATTCCAACCACAAAATCCGTCAGATTTTTTCCGACTGATTTTGTCCGAAGCTTGTATTGCACACACACGGTCGGACAAAGTTTTCGGAAAATCCGATTGTTCCGAACGCGGTGACGTATAGAACGTACGACGGGACTATGTAGGGGCCAGTAGCCAATAGCTTTCGTCTCCAAATTTCTGAGCATGCGTGGCACTTTGTCGGAATTCTCTACACACGATCGGAAAAAGTCTGATCGGATTTTGTTGTCGGAAAATTTTAGATCCTGCTCTCAAATTTTTCTGTCGGAAATTCCCAAATTTTCCATCAGAATATCGGGCCATGTGTACAGGGCATTAGGAGAGATCTGTGGTGCAGATATCACAAAAGGATTCAAAACAATAATCAACTGAATGAGACATGTGCAGGTAATTAAAGGACAGCTACCCTGAAGAGGTGTGCTTCCAGGGAGCATTTGATTCATGCAACATTAGCTGACAGTTTTGCAAAGTGAGACAGGGTGAGGAAGAAGCATGAGAAAAGTGGACAATAACCTGGGGAAATTACAACAGAATAACCTGTTGATTTGAGAGCATAAATAGAGCAAGAAATAGACAGGATAGAGCACCATGCTGTAGCCAGCATTTATTCCTATAAGCATTGAGAAGGAACTTTAAAAGTTTATCTACAAATATGTGCTTATCTAAACTATATCCCAGCTTTGGACACTGTGTACCTCATAGAGATGGAAGAAGCATAGGAATTTAGTTACATTCACAGGCAACACAAATAATTACTTTTTTTTAATGCAATTCTAAATTAAAATAAGGTTCTGTGCAACCCCCCATCTCCATATTACAATTTATCAAGTCATTAAAGTAGATGTAAACCCACTCTCATCCTTTCTAAACTACTGCAATATTGGTTATCTAGAAGGATATACATGCCTCCTGCATGTATACTTATCTGTCAAATGTCTCCCCTCTGTCTGCTATGAGACCCGAAAAACTGCAGATTTTGTGGGTGGGTCTGTTGTCCAGGGCTCAGTGGGTGGAGTCGTGATGTCAGTAGACTCCCCGCCTACCTCTACACTCCCCTTATCAACGTGCATTTTCTCCTGTGTATTTATTACACTGAACTTCTGCTATGATCACTAACATCCAGTCAAAACCCAGAAAAGTCCCCACATGACTTCAGCATGCCAAATCATGCTAAGGTGTGGAACAGCCAATTCTTGCAGAGCAGCAGAAGAAAGGAGTGGGAGGGAATTAAAAAATAATACATGTCTCTTAGGCTAGTGCACAAGATATGTAAATCACTTGTCACTCACAGCAAGGGGGAGGATTTGACAAAGTGTTTCTCTGTTTGTCAAGATTTATCTCACTCAACAATAAAAGAGGATTGCTCAGAGCTGGATTAACTCTTTGTGGCAAGACTGGACTCAAATGATAGGAAATCTTATACTCTACATTATGACATTACATTAAATTGTAAAAGGTTTGCTCAGGATTTCATTCTGTCTTCATTAAATATTCAAGTCATGTATAGAAAAACACTGTTAACTTCATATACAGATTAATTAAACATGATTTTAATACTATGTATTTATACATGTGGCAATAATGCATCAACTTCTTTCTAAATAATTCTCTAATTCAAAGACTACACTACATTGCACAACACTATTCATTTAACAATGAGTACTCCCTAGTGATTATGTGATCAGTGTGTTACTGTACCAGTCTCAAACTGAGGTAAATCCAGGCTGTAATGCTCAGCTGTAGTTTTGGTCTACAAAGAAGCAACAAGCAGTGAAGGACTTATCTAAAGTGGGTGCAAATCTGATTCAAAAAATTGAGCTGGGCACATATACCTGCAGTGTTTTCTTATCTCACTTTAAAGCACTATATCCCATAGCTGTCTCCTCCGTAGCTCTGTTATCAGCCTGATAAATTTGCACACGTTTTCCGAGACGGTAGATAGAAGTATATGTCAGGGGAGGTTACTATAAATAGATTAGCAGTCAGCTTGTCGTCCAAGAGCAGAACTCTGCACATTCCTTTCTTAGTTTGCCTATGAGGAGAGGGGGGTGTGCCTTTCCTCCAATCAGCTGTCTTGGCTGTATGCCAATAATCCATTCCCAGTGCTAACCAGGAAGAGAAAAACTTTAACACGAAGAGCACTTTCTAAAGGATATATACAGATTAAGACAGCAGATATGCATGTAAAACTTATATTGGGAGATTTGTTTCATCTCTGTGTATCATCTGAGGCTGTTCACTTCACTTGGTATATGTGAGGGTTTACATCTACTTTAAAGCGTAACTATACTCCCCTTCACTCCAGAGTCCTTGGGCTCTCCACAGGCTGCTGACACTTTTATGCTTCTGACTTCCAGGTGTTGATTGCTGGCTGCTTTCGTTGGCCTAGGCCAAGGTGACGTCACTCCAGTGTATGCATGGGAGTTCAGTCGTTTCAGCATTTCCAACTTGTATAATGAGCTGCGCGTGCACAGCTCACTGTACAGGGGCAGACAGGTAGGTAAGTAACTTTAATGCAGAAGGGGCATAGCATTAAATTCTAAGTAATTCTAATGCTTCAGTTCCTACAATTCTTCCTCACACAAAGCTTACCATCATACAACTAACAGCAGGGTAGCACAGTAGCTTGGTGGTTCTTGCTTTGAATTAGTGCCCAGAACACTATCTGCATCAAGTTTTTAGGTTTTCCTGTGCCTGCATGGGTTTCCTCCTACACTCCAAAGAAATACCTACTTAAGGCAGGCCATAGATGATACGATTTTCTTTCCTTACAATCACGGGTGCAGGAAATAAAATTGCTAGATTCCCACATCAATACAATCAGTGTTGATGGGGGAATCCCTACCACTGAGCTATTGTGTTCTCCCAGTGGGGGGCCTTTCCTGCCGTGAGAACACAGTGCTTATTGCTGGTGGCTATAGCCACCGTCAATAATTACATGTAAAAATCTGACATAGTGGTTGTACCCAAATGGATCAAAGGATCAACTTGGGTACAATCAGCCTGCCTATGGCCGGCTTTAGAATGTGTGCATATGAGATAGGAACCTTAGATTGTGAGCTCCTTGAGGGCAGGGACGTAAATCGACTCTGTAAATTAACAAAGCTATATAAAAACCTGTAATAAATAATTGATTTGTTTACTCATCTCTGAAAGTAATAATTGCATTGTTTGTGTTAGCAGTCAGTAAAAAAACGTAGAAAAGCTTGGTTTTGGTTAGACAGAAGAAAGCTAATGTGAAGAGGGGAGGGAACGATATATGCAAGTGCTCTCCAGTTTACAAAGGCAACATCTATCTATCTATCCATCTTATCTATTATAAGGGGGTCGTTTTTGAGGTCTTTCGTCTAAGTTATGGGATCACTTTAAACAATCTAGCAGTTCCAGATTTTAAAAAAGGGCCTTAGACTTCGTTTGTATAGTCGTCCTTAGTTTAAACAAATGAAAATGTTACAGCTTTCCTGCCAGATCAGATAAGACATTTGAAACTTTTTAACTGTAACACAATCCAAGTGAGAAGCTCAGTTGTCAACACTGTTGTTTAATTTAGCGATGAAATGAGCTGTTACTGGATCATTTGTTAGGAGCTAGTCTAATATAATTGAAAGAACTCTTAAACCTCTACAAATTATTTGGCACAAAAACTAGAATGATTATGAGAAATAAAGCAGAATATGCCAAGAATAGAAAACATTAAAGAAAGAAACATGTAAAAAGTGCAAAAAAAAAGACATTTGTCTGTAATTTGGGTTGGCTGACTAGCCCTGAAAATTATTATGCAAATGAGTTAACATAATTATAGGGAATAATGACTTCCTTTCCTGTGTAATGCAATTAATGCATACAAAGAATGAATGATCAAATATTTAAAACTGGCATTGAGATGATATTTTAGATAGTAAATTTTTTTATAATGAAAAATAAGAACACTTCTGACCAGTAATGTTTTGTCTGTTCCTAAAATAAGTTTTTATTGCTTGCAATTACGTTTTGTAAAATGCCCCACTAGTCTGCACTGCATTGTAGAGCTAACATCCCTTTAATGGCTGTATCAATCCTACTTTTTAATTAATTAAGAAGAGCAATGAGGCAAAAGGAATCATTCAAGAGAATAATCATGGAATATCCAAAATGATATATTAACATAAGTATACCTCTTAATAAAAGAGTAAACTCATATATGTAAAATGTATAGTCATAAACATTTGTAAGTGGGAATGCTTATTTTCAGTAATGAGATTCAGCATCTGTAGTGTACATGGCCTGTAAGCCCATGTCACAGAGAATGCCTCATTGTGTTCTGTGTCTGCTAAGGTGGTTTTATGTTAATTAAAGAGTCCTTCCAAGACTGGTATTTCAGTTTCTAGTAAATGTTAGTGGCGATTTATATCTCTCAGGGACTTTAGCAGAAATATCTCCCTGCTGTGGTCTCCACCTCCTATCTAAACTGCTGAAATGCTACAGATGTTTCTCTGCCACATGCTGTGTATTCTACCCATGACAGAGAGCAGGCCGCTATTAATTGCCCATCATGTGACACCAGGGCTGCTGTTAGAAATCACTGGGCCCTGTACAGCCTACCCAACAGGGCCCACTTCCCTGAAAATATTAAAACAATATTTTTCACAAAAAATACACTAAAATCATTATTAGCTGACACAAACATAACATAACTTTCATTCCATGTCCATAAAACCACTTACCGACTGCCTAACTTGGGAATGTACCTCATAATTTTGACATTAAATACCGGGGTTATGGCTGCAGCTAGATGCCATAACCCTAGTAACGTTTTTTTACCTTAGGCAGCCGGCTTTTTTGATAAAAGTGATTCCAGGGGCAAATTCACCATGTGATCACTTTTGGAAGCAGTGGGAGAGGTGCCCCGCTTCCCGCCACTTCCCAGTGGTTTCCAGGCTAACCTTACCGATCTGTAGCTCTGGGAACCATCCGGCGCCGGCAGTTTCTTCACATAGAGATAAGCAATGGCAAGATGGCTTCTGCTCATCTCTATGCCCTTGAAGAACTGGGAGTGATGTCAATGTCACTTCTGGTTCTCGGTTTAATAAATTTTATAACCTTTTTTAAAAAGTGCCATCTTCCCTGCATGCTTGCACGCAGTAGTGAATACGTAAGTCCTGGCCACATATGTAAACAGTGTTTGCACCACACATGTGAGGTGTCACCACGAACGTCTGAGCGGGAGCAAGATATCTAGCAGTAGACCTAGACCGGTAACCTGTAGAAATTTTTAAAGGGTCGCCTATGGAGATTTTTAGGCAACGTAGTTTGGTTCACACAATTGACATGTTAGGTTTCTATTTACTTGGCGTAACATCATCTTTCATATTATACAGAAAATTGGGGTATATATTATGTTTTTTTTTTTAAATTCATTAAAGTGTATTTCTTCAAAAATATTGCGTTTGAAAAAACGCTGTTTAAGAACATGTGACATAAAAAATTGCCATGTCCGTTATTATATTATCTAGAAAAGAAATATATCCTGTTTGGGGGTTCTAAGTAATTTTCTAGCCAACAAATACAGATTTTTACATGTAAACAACAAATGTCAGAAAAAGGCTGGGTCAAAGTAGGTTGCAACGGTGTGTGACTCCAGGAATTTTAAGGTATCTGTTCTTCAAATCGTGCTTGGAAATGAGGGTTGAGTAGTTAAAGTGATTTTAAAGTCTATGTCTTTTTCCTATGTAGCGCACTACTCCTTTGGGAGCTGCAAAGTGTGTTCATACCTTTCTGTTAACTGGTTCCGTTCCTCCAACCCATGCATGAATTCCATAAACAGCAGACATTCCATGATAACTTTAGAAAACTTTATTGCTTGCTTGAAGAATGTTACATTGCAATTTGAGGATATGAGTTGCCTCTGATTCTGTCCCCATGTACTTTCCTTCTGTGAACTGACCAATGCCCCTCTGAAAGACATTGTGGATTATGGCTCTTAGAAGCCCCAGGCCTCACCTGCCTATCTTGACTCCTGCAATTCTCCTGGCGTCAGTTCAGGAAAGTGTCATTGACGGATAAGCACCGCTGGGTTGCACTCCCTTTGCTCTTTCCCATCGAGAGTCCATGATTGCCACAGAAGGTCAATCCCAGTTTCCACCGTCCTCTTTTCACCTATTTCCTCCTCCGCATGGTCGGGTACATCCCAGGCTGGGATGCCCGGTTTCCTCCTCCAGATCACATATCTGCTGCTTGGGCTATCCAGCGCTGAGCTCTCTGAACCCTCAGGCCTTCAAGCCCACTCCCACTATCCAGCGCTGGGGTCTCTGAACCGCCAGGCCTTCAAGCCTGCTCTATGTTTGCTACATCTTTCCTCCTTCTCTGCTTCCGACTCCTCCCTCCAGGAAGCATGTGATCCCCAGCTTATATGCAAGTCCTGCCCCTGCCAACACAAATTATTGATTGGTCCAGAGCACTCCATAAAAGCTGCCTGCAACTCCAGTCCCAAGTCCGCCTCCCTTCCAGAACATTTCCAATGGAAGGTAAAGGGGGATCTCTCTAGGTCAGAATGTAGGTGGCCACACCCCCCTCTATTCTGTCACTCCCCTCTCCCAAACAACAACAAGGCCTAATGAATGCAAGGCCCTGGCCAAATTTACCTAACACTTACCTAGCTAAACCTACCTAGCACCCACCTAAATGGGGTGGGCGCTACACATATAAAAATAATAAACATGGTATACTTATCTCCTCTGTTCTCTGTGCAGTCCTCTTCTCGGGTCCCTCTTCTTTTCTCCTGGCCCCTCCCTCCTGTTGAGTGCCCCCACAGCAAGCAGCTTGCTGTGGGGGCACCCGAGCCGAGTCACAGCTCCCTGTGTCCATTTAGACACAGAGCTGCGACCCTGCCCCTCCCCATCTGCTGTCTTAGCCAATGAGAAGGGGAATCCCAGGCAGGTGAGACACTCCTGAAACATTGCTGGATAAAGGTGGGCTCAGGTAAGTATTAGCGGGGGTTGCTGCACACAGAAGTTTTTTTCATCTTAATGCATAGAAGGGGGGAATAAGATGTCAGCAGAACAGGGAGGGGGATTGGTGTGGTGGGGGGCAGTTATAGAACAATGCCCTGTGTCTGTGTCTCTCCCTGCAGCAGCTAAAAGCCGGCAGGAGAGAAACCAGCTTTCAGCTGCTGCAAAGACCTGCACAGGGCATCATTCTGTAATTGTCCCCACGCCCTGCCGCACCGATGCTCCCTGCTGTCTGGGGCCCCCTGTGTGCTTGGGCCCCCTACAGGAGGACCGGGGTGTGACACGAGCCATGGGTCCTGCTCTGATCAGCTTAGCATATTTATTAGTACTGGTCCAGGGAGAAAATGCCCTCAGCCCAGTTCTCTCCTTCTACTTCCTCTGTCTCTGTCATGTACAATGCTCTTATAAAATATGAACCATTCCACTCTCTTTGCAATCTCAGCAAGTGGCTAGAATCCAGAGGAAAGCTACACTTTACTTCTACTGATTCTTTGTTAAGAATAAATTAGTTAAGAAATATAAACCCATACAACAGCAATCATTTGCTAAAAATGGATATATGAATGTCAGGTGATTGAGTTAAAATCATTGATCAGTGCTGTTCAACCTGAAAATGATAGAGGGCCTCAAGTGTGGCCCCAACACTCCTGGATGGCTGCACAATATCAGCACATTTTCGCACCTTAAATCCCAGAAACGTTGGTTCTGCTGCATTTTTTGCAGTATATTGCATCGCTCATTTCAGAAGCTAGAGTACAATAACCCCCAGGATTGGTGTTAGTGGACAGAGTAACAACCCCTAAAATCTGTGTCAGTGGACACGATAGTACCCCGACAACATTGGTGTCAGTGGACACAATAATAACCCGAAACATTTGTGTCAGTGGACACAATAACCCCCAGCATAGGTGATAGTGGACAAAATAATCATCTCCAGCATTGATTTCAGGGAATACAATAATAGCCCTGTCAGGAAAGGTTCCACTTACTAGTGGCGCTGCCAGACATTTGGCGTGCAGTACTTATGTCCACCAGCGGGTGTCTCCTGGCAGTCTGGAACTGTCAGGGGAGCTTTCTCCTGTTGGTGCTACTATTTGATCTTTGGGCCGCAGTACTGGCGTCCACCAGCGGGTGGTTCATGACAGTGTGAAGCCTACATTATCTCCTGTGATCAGGTGTCACCTGTCCCTCCTGTGGCCCTGTTATCCTTCCCCTTCCGCCTTATCCATCCATCCCCTCCTTGTCCTGTTTGCTCCCTAACCCCATCTGCTGACCTCCCGTTGATGACCCTGGCCTGGCTACGTTTATGATTCCGGTATTTCCCAATATATATATATATAGTTGTCTGGTTATTGTTATTTGTGGGTCTCTGTGATTTGGTTGGTTGTGCACTGTATTATATTGGAGCCGGTTGTGTTTATATTTGTCACTTATCTTTAGTAAATCACAATATTCTCACTTATATACGTTTGGTTTCCTCTGTTGTTGTCCACGCAGTTCTGGTCTCACCTGATACATGACAAGCTCCCAGCTATTGTATCACTGGAAAAAATTATAACACCCAGCATTGGTGCCAGCGGATGCAATAAAATCCCCAGCACTAATGTCAGTGACCGCAATATTAGCCTCCAGCATTAATGTTTGTTCTATTATTCTCCACCCCCCCCCCCCCCACACACACACAGTTTTAGTCTGTTCAGTGAAATGTAAACACCTCCACATTGGTTGTCATGGAAGTTAACTCCTATCCCTCCTTTCTGCATTGGTGGTCATGGCAGTGAATGGCACCCCCATCCCTCTCCCCACATGGATTGGTGGTCATGACAGTGAAAGTATTAACCCCCCCACTAGTGTCCATAGAAGTGTATATGTTAACCCCCTATCCCCCACCAACATTAGTGATCAAGACAGGGAAACTGAACTCCCCATAATCCTCCTATTGATGGTCATGATCATGGCCGTAAAAGTGTTAAGCTCCCTCATTTTCCATCCCCCACTGTATTGGTGGTCATGGTGGTGAAAGTGTCAACTTTGTCACACCCCCCCCCCCTTAATTGGTGGTCATGGCAGCAAATGTAATAGATCTCCCATTCCTCTCCCTGCTATTGATCACATATATGATTACTCTTTCCCACTGCGCTTTTTCTCCAGGCTGGCAACTTTACTGGTACTGTGAGTGGAGATCACTCCCCCATGCTACAGTCTCTCTCTTTCAGTGCTGGCAATGGAATGCACAGAGCTTTCCAGCAGCTTGCGGGCAGCATGTAGATTGTCGGCGGGCTGCATGTTAGTCTCAAGATCATACTTTTTTATTTTATGTATGATAGAAAGGTTATAACTTCTCCAGAGGGGAACTGGAGCACTAACAAAAGGGACATTTATAGAGAAATAGTCATTCAGTGCAATTTGGATATCCAGGGAGATAATAGGGTTACTAAGTAAAAATTGTTTAATTTCCAATATGGGAAAGATCCCCTAGAAAGCAGAGAATCCAAAGTCAAGGGAAGCAAGTCATGGTCAGACCAGGATACAGGGCCAATAGTAGAGGAACCTGGGGAAGAGTGGATATAAGCACAATAAAAGCTACAATAAATTAGGCATCTGGTGCTCCAAATGGTATATGTGCCTTTTAGGTAGGCAATTGCTGAGTGGCAATAATGAAAGTCAGATAGTTGAAAGGGATGAGTAAAAAAGGAATCTACACTTGGTTGGCGGCTCCCTGCTATTTTCATGTCTTAAAGTAGTTCTGGACACACTCTGAAGATGGCTGCCTTCTTTTAACCCTTTTTCTACTCATCCCTTTGGACTAGCTGACTTTCATTATTATAACTACTTCTCTCTTTAAATCGTTGCTTATTTAACTTAGCACAGAAACAAATACATTGGACAAAATTATGATACTATCATAAGGGGAATAAGCCAGATACATGTTAGCACACAGCCTCCATCGTTTTACGTCATCCTTCAAACCTCACTGACTCCACACATGGTCCAGGGGCTCCTCCGCCATCCCTGGACGGAGCTTACATCCGACTTACATTTTCACCAGCCTATAGACCATGTGTGGAGTCTGTGGGACAGTGTAGGAATTGCCAGGACCAGATTTTGATGGGCATGAATCGTCTGTGCTTCTTGTAAGTGCTTTTTATCTTGTGCAATAAATGGTGACCTTACAATACTACACTTAGTTGGTGCCTCCCCCTCCCTGCTTTTTGGATATAAGACCAAAACGGTGGTCTATGTGAGAGAAAGATTGATGTGGATGAGCATAACAAGTGTAGTCCTATATAGTAGGTTGCATTTCACTCCAAATGTCACAATATTTAGATAGAACGGAATAAATTGTTATGAAGCTGGGCTACTAGGAACTGCTTGGGCATTGGAGAAAGCTTTCTTTGTGTTGAGACTAGCAATCAGTGTCAAATTGGAATCCCCACAAAGACAAAAAGTACCCTGGCATTGCTTAAAAAACAATATAAAAAAAAATACCATAAATGTGATAAGAAGTCGCCAACTAAATAAATGTGCATTCAAAGTGCAGTTGCCCCTTTAAGTGTGAAACACACAAAAAATATGAACAGTGTAAAAATAGACACGACTCCTTCCCTCAAATCTATCAATTCATAATCTATAGTAAAAATATAAAAATCATGTATATTTATGCAAATATAAAACAGTGAACACACAAATCCCTGTGCTGTCAGAGGAGAGGAGACAGATCATGTGTTCCTACAAAGTAGGAACAGCGATCTGTCATCTCTCCTAGTTAGTCCCATCCCCACACAGTTAGAACACACTGAGGGAACACACAGTTAACCCCTTGATTGCCCCCTAGTGTTAACCCCTTCCATGCCAGTGGCATTTATACAGTAATCAGTGTATATTTATAGCACTGATTGCTCTATAACTGTCAATGGTCCCAAAAATGTATCAAAAGTCTCTGATCTGTCTGTCACAATGTAGCAATACTGCTAAAAATCACAGATCACCGCCATTATTTGTAAAAAAAAAAAATAATAATAAAATCGCCATAAAAATGGCATAAATCTTTCCCATAGTTTGTAGACGCTATAACTTTTGCGAAAACCAATCAATATACGCTTATTGCGTTTTTTTTTACCAAAAATATGTAGAAGAATATATATTGGCCTAAACTGATGAAGACATTTTTTTTTATTTATTTTTTTAAACATTTGGGGGATATTTTTTATAGCAAAAAGTAAAATATATTTAATTTTTTTCTAACTCCTTTCTTGTTTATAGCGCAAAAAATAAAAACCGCAGAGGTGATCAAATACCACCAAAAGAAAGCTCTATTTGTGGGAAAAAATGGGCGCAATTTGTTTGGGTACAGTGCCGCATGACTGTGCAATTGCGACACAATGCCAAGTTGTAAAAAGTGCTCTGGTCAGGAAGGGGGTAAAATCTTCCGGGGCTTAAGTGGTTAAAAAACCAAGCACATCAGTGATAGAGCCTTGGTTAATTAGGTACCTGCCATTAGGGTCCTTGATCTTGCATTTACAGTTAAGTTGACAGGATCATTTGAAAGCAATCAGAACTCCTCTTTGTCAAGTCACAACATTTGTCACATAAAACTGTGGGTAAGAGGTGTGAAGACATTTAGAGAAGGAGATAACCACAAAATGGGTTTCAAGTTTTTCATTTTATCGGAAGCCCTGATAAAGGGGGTGTGTTTTCTGGAATTTGAAACCCTTTTTTTTTGTGAAAAACAATAAATTATTTGGATTCTTATCTTATTTGGTCTGGCGTTTCTTCCATTAGAGCATGTTTTTTTACAATAAGATTTTATGACTGGTGTTAAATGATATCCAGATTTTTCTATTCTACCTTTTTCTGACACCAGTCACTTTGATAGAAAATAAGAGGACATTTTCTCTGCAGGGAACAAAGACAGCAATATAGTCTTAAGAATCATTCTAAACCTTCCTCACTCCAGTAAAACATTTTTTTGTTGTTGTTGCCTACATCCCCATTGCAATTAACTTACCTCAACTTCTTACCTTTAGGTATATGGACCTGGACGTGAAGTTATGGTGTAAAACTGTGGTGTAGGCTTTGAAGCACTGATATAAAATAAAATAGTACAGAACAGATAAGAATTGCAATACAAACAGAATCCCAGCCTGCAGCAATCTAGATTTTTACACTTCCCCCTTGCATGCTGGGCTGCTTTCTTCTCTTATTTTTAATGTTAATATGCAGTTTTCCCCTAAATCTTGATGTGCTTGTACCAGACCCCGTCTGTGTTAGTGTCCCTCTGCCTCAGAAATAGCCCTCTTTGTTGGCAATGTGGCACCCAGACTTGCATACTTTTTCAATTTTTTGGGGAATGTCTCAAGATTCACCCCTTTTGGCAAAAGGTTTTGCAAAGCATGCACAAACTCACAGATTACTCACTTCTCGACAACCCAGCTGCTGTATTTCTTAATTTGACTCTTATGTCGAGTAAAAGATACCGTAAATCTTTGCTAAAGCATCTCCTGAATGCCACCAGGGCATGTATTCCCAGTATGTGTAAACAAGCCCCTCCCCCTATATTGCAATGGTTTTACAGGGTGAATGATATGTAGCAGATGGAACACCTCACTGCGGTCCTCAGGGACAAGACAGAGGAACACAATATGTGTTGGCTATACTGGGACGTTTCATTTTCCGGATGAATACTTAACCTATCCTTAAACAACTGTGGGTACTCAATACTCAATTCTGAGAGCTTAATTTCTTGTGCTGACGACCCCACCGTAGTTCCCTTCACCCTCATTTTTTTTTTTACCTCCCATCCTCTCCTCTTGACTCACTTCTCACCTTTTTCTTCCACTTTTCTGTCTGAAAACATCATAAAATGCTTTTCGGTATGCATCAATCGTCTGGTAGGAATGTCCCATGTGCAGAGCGTGGTACACCCTTGGACAGGGGGTAAATGTTCGCCCTTACCTGACAGTAGATAAGTGCCTGTAAGTAATCTGATTCTCTCAGTATGTTGTATGCGAGTCATGTTCCTTACTGTTTATACTGTTTATCAGTTTACTAGTTTACAGTTTTCTATTATCCTGAATTGTTAGTTATGATCTATTACCATATTGACATTTGGTATATTACGTGGTTAGTGGCTGATAACCTCTATTACCTGAATTTCCAGTATGTTACCACAGACAGCCTTTTTCAGGAATGTGCTGTCATGTCATATTACCGTTTCATACTGGATACCCATAAATAAAGAATAAAAAAAAAAAAATCAAGTGTATTATGGTTACATAAATATTATACATGAATAGGCACATCTGTGGAAAATGTACCAATTCAGAATGCAGCAACAAAGCTGTTAACATTTAAATGGCTGTTTGGGTAAGGCCCGTACATTGTTTCTGTGAGTATTATAGCCTTGCTCCTACATAAAATCATTTGTGTCAGAATGATTTATAAACCAAACACTCTAATTATTACTTTGTTTTCCACCCATGCTGCCATTTTTTATTAGCAATTAGCAGCCAAAGGTCCATTCTTTCAGCTTTAATTGATTCTCAATTATATAGTAATATGGTGCACTGTTCTTTGATGAAATCAGTGCAATTACACCTTTATCAGGTGGTAGAATAGGAAATGATTTGGCTATAAATTAAGTTTGTAATGCGTGTTTACATAATATAATAGTTGGTCAGTGCTACTGTGCTACTGAAATTGGGACATAGGTTATATGTGACTATGGTAAATGGTTTATTTCACTTAAAGAGGGTGTCCCGCAAAATTATTTTTATTTAAAAGTCAGCAGCTACAAATACTGCAGCTGCTGACTTTTAAAATAAGGACACTCACCTGTCCCAGGGTCCAGTGATGTCGGCACCCGAGGACGAACCTTCTCCCGATCCTCGGATGCTGCCGCCGCCATCTTCGGTATGGGAATCAGGAAATTAAGCCTTGCACTTCACTTCCCGGTTCCCTACTGCGCATGCGCGAGTCGTGCAGCGCAATCAGAATGCTTCGTGCTGTCTCTGGGACCCATGTGGGTCCCAGCAGACAGTGCAGCAGGACGGGAAGAAGTGTAGACTCCCATGGGAGTCTATGCCCGGAAGTGGGTGCAGATACCTGTCTTAGACAGGTATCTGCACCCCCCTGAAAGGTGCCAAATGTGACACCCAAGGGGGGAGGGTTCCGCTAGAAACTATAAGAAAAATGGACAATTACAAAGATACTATACGATAATATAAACAAAATCAAAAGGAGTTTCCCTCTGCAAATATTGAACATTAAACAATGGTGCAGACATGAAGGAGAAGAGAAGAAAAAATTAGGGGGGGGGGGGTGTTTGTGTAGCTGGGAAGTATTCTAGCCAGGGTTGCCAAGTATGTAAGAATTTATCATGTGTGTCAGTTAGTATCGCTCACACCGATCTCCCTGTATGGCATTCAATTAAATAGTGGACAGTCGCTTCTCTTCCTCTCCCTCTGGCAGCTTTTAGCTGCTTCATTGAAATTTATACAGGGAGATCGGTGCCTGCAACTGCCCCCCTCACTGCGCCGGTCATCACCAACTGTCCCTCTGTGTGCTTCTGTGTCCTCCTCTGGCCCCCCTGTGTCCTCCTCCGACCCCTGCTCCTCCCCCCACAGTGTTTTTTCTGCAGCCAGTAAACTCCCCAGCATGTTATCCTATATGTCCATGCACACATAGGCTGTTATCAACAGTTTTTGGCAGGGGCATTTTTTGGCTGGAAAAAATAAAAACAGAACTAGTGGGTTTTAAGAGGAGTTTTTCAGCTGTAAAAACGCTCTCGCTCTGCTAAAAGCCTAAAAAGATATTCTGCGTTTATCATCGTTTTTGAGTCATAAGCTTTTGTGGGAGTATAGTTTTGCTAAAAAAGCGAAAAAAAACGCTGAAAACCACTACTGCAAAAATGCTCATTCCACATCTACAGCTTTCTACAGCTAACACTAGGTGTTTTTTTCAACCAGAAAACGCCCCAGCCAAAAAATGCTGATAACAGCCTATGTGTGCATGGACACATAGGATAACATGCTGGGAAGTTTACTGGCTGCAGAAAAAAACATCTAAAGCCAAAAACAGCAGCTGTAAATATGTCCAGTGTGCATGAGGCCTAACAGGTTTGTTATTTTTAGCAAAAAAAACAAAACTTTAGTATCACTTCAACTGTACAAGCTGAAAATAGAAACTGATTGGTTACTATGTACAGCTGTTCCAGAATCTGTCTGCTCCTGTTTTAGCAAACTCCCCCCCCCCCATTGGGTTGATATAGGCCTAGTACACGTGCCAAATGTGTACTGGGAGTTGGTCTGTCAGAAGCTGGCCGTTCCACTGGGTTCTGTCGAAGGGGCTTGACCGAAAAAGGGCTGCCAATCAGCTCCTGATCAGCGCTCTCAGCCAATGGCTGAGAGTGCTGACCGGAGTGTTCTGGTAGGGGGGCTCCCCTCCTGCAGTCCGAACACAATAGCACAGCAGGAGAGATCGCTGTACTAATGTTGGGTAGTTAGTACTCATGAGCTGTCAGGTTTTTTTTGTTAAGCCCTGCTGGGTTCAATGAGTGTGTACGAGGCTTTAGTTGGGTAGTACAGAATGTTTACTTTGCAAAGTGAATTATCTTAGTGAATGAGGTGAAATAAAGTGAAAAATCCACTGTTCTAAGAATACACAATCATCTAAGAAGAAACATTAAAAATAAACAGGATTTTTATGTGCACACGATTGGACAGCTTCTCCTCTTACTTGCCAAGTTACAAACTTTTACTCCTTTTAAAAAAACAACCCCACCATACAGAAGAATCATTGAGATTCTGCTTCTGGCAATCTGAGTAAGTTTCAATGGCAGGGGAGGACACATGTAAGATCCTAAATTCCCTCTAATGTTGTAAAAAGCCAATGCATAATTAAGCCAACCAGTATCCAACCACAACCTAAATACTAAAGTTCTGGGTGGTCTGACGCTATTACAGTTAGGAATACTTCATCAATTTTCACATTACATTTTTCTGAAGTAGAGGTGACGGCTGGGTAAATTCCCTTGTGTAAATACATTAACTGAATAAATCTTTTTTTTTTTTTGTTTTTTTAAGTATTTTTCCTTAAGAAGCATTACGGAAAGTCTTCCTGCCTGTTTTAAATATGCAAAAAACTGCTGTACCATATTGGAATTATTAAAGTTATTATAACTATGAATATTATGGTTTTAATCTTGTATCTGTGTCAAAGTTAAGAAAGATCTCAGATTTTTACGTTTTTATTTTTTATTCCCCAAAAGTGAATTTCATGACAGCCCTAAATAAAATCTGACATTTTTATTCAGACAAGAGCATAATAAAACTTGCAAAAGAGCTACCCAGCTTTTATTCGCTGTGCTTGCGTCATAATATCTCAGTGAAACAATGTGTATTGATCATATCACATTTAAGACCCTTCAAAGCTTACAGAAAAACTGAACTAGAGCAGCGGGACTTTGATCCTAGCAGGACACAAAATGGCAACCCATGTCTGTCTTATCAGCAACTGGCTGCTGTGCTGCATCGAAAATACTCACTCTGCATTTCAAATGTCCCTACATCTGTTTCACAACTGCTATCTAAAAAACAGCAAACCATTATTCAGTGACTCAGTAACTATATAAGCAGATGTGTATATGATTTTAGCTATGTACAGTAAGAAACTGAATTCCAATAAATTAAAAACTGGGTGCAACAATACCTCATCAATGGCTACTAACCACTTCCAGAGTGGTGTAGAAAGCTAGCTCGTTACACTGCATTGTCTTTAATAGAATTTATTTTCAAATGTACAGATCAGGGTTTCAGTGCTAAATGACAGAAATCACTATTATTTTCTGCTTACAGATTCTATCTTGTTAGATGAAACTGGCTTCATTTGCATTGCTCTGATTTTTTGCAGTACAAAGAAATGAGAAATTGTTGTGAATGGGTTCAGTGCATGTTTTGGGAGTTGTGTCTTTTAGCAAGCAAAGTCATACATTCAGAATATTCACTGGACTCCAAATCTCAGTCCATATGCTAAATATACTTTTTATATAGTTGTATAGTGTCCAGCACAGGGTAAATACTATATATATATATGTAAAATATTGACAGAGGCTCAGCGTTATTCAAATGGGAATGAGGTAGCATCTAGCTGACAAGATTGCTTAACTACTCAGCCCTCATTTCCAAGCACAATTTGAAGAACAGATATCTTGAAATGCCTGGAGTCACACACCACTGCAACCTATTTTGCTGTAGGAGAGTTCTGCAATAAATTTAGCAGTGCCAGCACATTATAGTAGAAGGTAGTAGAATTTGAAATAACATGGCAGGAGTTTGTCAAAACAATTTCACAACTCTGGTTGTCAAGAACTACACATAGAGATATTATTTTACACAGATGTAGTTCTCATTACCCTGTACCCCAAATGTGCATACCGTTTTCTGCAGAGGTCTTCCATAAGAAGGTTTATTGTAGAAGAACGTTTCTACAATAAGCGCATTTCCACGGGTTTCAGGAAAGAAATTAGCTTGATTCCCCCATCAACACAGAAAGTGTTGATGTGGGACTCTCTGCTGCCGAGCCATTGTCTGCTCCAAGCATGGGGAGTGGGAGCTGCCGTCAGGGCCGTCTTTAATTTTAATTGGACCCTGGGCAAAACTTTTCTTGGGGCTCCCCCCCATGCAGTTTTGCTCTCCACATGCTCTGAGACATACAATAAATAGCAGCTAGACTCAAAATAAGTTTACTGAATCAGATCAGGCAGCTATTGCGATTGGTTGTCAGAGGTAACAGTGTATCATTACCGCTCACTGACTGGTTTCTAGAGGTTACAGCACACATTACGGCTCACTGATTAGTTGCTAGAGGTTACAGCACATGATTTCTGCTTGTTGATTGGTTGCTAGAGATTACTGTGGATATGACCTCAGGGGGGCATGATATAAATATAAATGCCGCCGGCAGCCACTATTTACATATGAATGCTGCCACTATTTACATATGAATGACAGTAATTTACATGTAAACACACAGTCTGCAGGTGAGTCATCTGTACACAACAATAGGGCAGAGCTGGGCAGCATTAGAAGCAGCACTTCACACTGAGATATTGGGACACAGCACAGGACTAAAACCTCAAGGGACAAGGGAATTTAAACCAGGATAGTTGGCAAGTATGAGGCAGCTGCTTTGGGCCCCACAACAATGACACGGCCCAGGGCAGCTGCCCCTTTTGCCCTGCCTTAAAAATGGCCCTGGCTGCCGTACCTGCTGGGAGAAGACATGATTATTGCTAGCAGCAATAGCAGCCGCTAGCGATAATTGCATGTAAAATCCGGCATGTTGGTTGTACCCAAGTTGATTGATCGATTCAACTTGGTACATTCAGCCTGCCCATACACAGTTCTAATTAAACTGTGTATGGCCTGCCTTAGAGTGCTTTTTAGCAACAATTAAACATGGATCTGATGAGCAGTGTGACAGAATAGAAATATTGGTAAAACATTATGCTATAGTTCTACTTACTACTTTTTATTAGTATTCCTCATAACAGTACTGTATAACAGGTGTCAAACTGCTGACTGTTATTCTGTTACACAAACATAGTGAATCTGTTTCCCCTGCATATGCTGCAGCCATGTATTTATGGCTTATCTAAATAAAGGTTATGTTGAAGGGTATCTCACATTGGAATTTAGCATTACACATTTGGCATATTAACTTTTTTTTTATCCCCAGAGACCTTAAACTGCCAGTCTCTCGTTATCTAACTCATAATTTTAGCTTGAATTTTTAAACTGTTGTGCAGAACACTAATCAAGTAAATTGCTTTCATTCACATAGTGTGTATATATAAAATGTTATGGAACACATCCTATCTGTGGGCCAATTTCTCACTAGGGAACAAGCAATTAACGCAGTTGCCATTGCCATTTGTGACACAGAAAGGGCAGACTCATTGAGCAAATTGGTGGCACCAGCAGCCTTGACCTTGAAGCTTTCAAGTGATTTAAAATGACTGAACCATAGAATACCAGCTTGTCCATAGTTATGCATTTTTCTAATGTTTGCAATTTTCTACACCTATAATTAAATTTCAAGGTCAGACATGTTGCTGTTCAAACATTATTATGAACCAGCTCAAAGCATATATCTATGAAATACAAAGTGCAATTATTGACTGATCAGTAAAATTAGCATTTGGCTGCCTTTCGTTATAGGCCAGACTTTATACATATTTATTTACCGAACAGTGAGAAATAATAAAAAATATACCACAATTTTGTAATACAAAGCAATGCCTCTGAGATATGGACTAAAGTTGCAAACTATTGGTCTTTTGTGTGAAGAATCTGAAACTAGTGACATTTTTTTCTAACCTATGTTACAAAATAAAAGAAACCAGGCTGGTTGTCATGGGCAAGAGAATAATTTCCGTTACTTTTTTTAAATTATCATGTTTAATTAATTTTAGCTACTTAGAGACCTAATGTAGTAAGTAGTAAATGTATAAAACATCAATCTAAGACCCCCATGAGCACTGTGCATAATCCCACTGTGTTTAGCTGTCAGTTTGACAGCTAAAGTCCCAGATGGAACTTTATCAAACCATTTAGCCTAAAAAATAAAGGCAGACCTAATGCAAACCTGACTGTCTCTCATTTAGAAGAGTATATATAATGTATTTTTCTGTGCATTTGTGACCCCTGCAACAGATTTACAAAGACCTGTGACAGATTTACCACTGTGGATGAGACAGATTTTCACCTATAATATATGCAGAGTTAGGATGCGGACAGGGGCAGATTTGTAGAGTGGTTACTGATTGAGTGGTCTCTGTAAGTACTTGATTCACAAATTATTCATTATAAATAGTTTTAATGGTACTGTAGCCTGCTACTACACATCACAGACGTGGGTTACTTGTAATGGCAGATTGCTCTTGAGTCCATGGGCATTAAGTATCTCAAGTGAAGGAAAAGAAAAACATTTACATTTTGCAACATTTATTAATAGAGAAATGAATAGATTATAAGTCATGTAACTTCAACTGCAGCAAAAATCTATAATTTTTTGCATCAATAAAGATTATTCCAATTTTAAACACATATAAAATCTATGTATAGCCCAAATGTATTGACCCAAGACGGCAAGGGTTCAAACTTATATCAGGTTTTAGCGGTCTGTGTCTTGTTATCTCTGTTAACTTCTGTGTGATCTTCTAAAATGAGAGTAATTCACTGGTGATAGTTATCACCACAGAATGTGTGCTTCACCACAGAAGATGTTGCAGTGTGTTGTCCAAACCTTCTGCTTCATATGTAGAAAGGACAGGATGCTTATTTTTCAACAAAGCTTTATTGTCCCATGAGCATCAATGTCTCCCAAGAGCAGTGGCGGCTGGTGTTGAATTTTTTCGATCGCCTGCTCAATCACTGCTTTGCTCGCTCACCCGCCAGGCCCGCACTTACCCCATCCAGGTCGTGGCTACGGAAGCTTCCCCCTGCATCTCCTATCGAGTCCCAGCGGTTGCGTCTCCTCTTGGCCAATCGGGTCTTAGGACTCCCAGCCAATCGGTTCTCAGGACCAACTTCCTGATTGGCCGGGAGGAGAAGTAGGAAGACATTAGCAAATATAAATTTGCTAATGTCACACAAATGGGTGGGCTTGGGGCACAGCACCCCAAGACCATTTTTTTAAGCCAATTAGAGCCTCGGGCTTTAATAAAGGGGTTAAAAAAAAGCAACAAACCCCATTGAAATACATGTGTCCGGTGCTCTGCATGGAGATTAGGGGCTGGGTACATGGATTAGGGGAGTGGCGCCCCTGTGCCCTTTATGAGCAGCCACCACTGCCCAGGAGATAAACTCCTTCCATGATGCCCTAACATAGGGCTTAATCATAGACACATGTGGACATTTGTGCCCATTGGAAGATTTTGCTTTACTTCTTGCATTCAGGACAATGCTCACACTTAGGATTTGCCTTTACTTTCTCTTTCAGTGATAATAGTCATCATGACAAATAGAAGGGTGAATCTTCCAAGTAGAGAAACTGACAGCATAAAAAAATTGAAGAGGGGCTAACCTTTACCACTCTACACTTAAACCACTAGTCAGAGAACAATTATGGCTTTTTTTTCGCACCTATACGTTACGGTAACACATTTATACTTTGCAGTGTCATTCATTTTTAATGGCACCCCAATGCAATGCAACTCCGTTGCAGCATACCACAACACATAGTAAAGGCCCACAAAGTAAAATTAAGGTGCTTTTATATGTCTCTCCTGGAGAGTTGGCAGCCCATTCAAGTCATAAATTGGCAGAACAGAAAGATGTGAAGTGGGCATTAAGCTTTATATGTTTTTATTTTTTTGCACATAGCCTTCCTTCTTTTGCACATACCATGCTTTGTACTTAGTTTCTGTGTTATATTAAAGGAGACAAATTGCAGAAAGAAATATGACCTTTGTTTCCACATAGTTACTAATTGTTATAAATGTACTATATGGCAAACCTGGAAATATTTTTATTATTTTTTAGGCTAAAAAAAATCTTTGAACACAAAACAACAAAGAAAGCCTTTGTTGAAGAAATCACAATAATGTAATATAATAACAAAGTTATTGACAAACCAGTAGCCCATAGCTAAATAGTGAAACCTGCTCTGGTTCCTAAGAGGTTTACAACTGCTAGCCCTAAGCTAGTGAATAAGCAAAACAAATACTCAACAATTACATAATATATTACTTTTGAGACATTCATAAGAATAGAGAAAACAGAGGGGTGAAGAACCATTTAAATCCCCCTATTTTGAAACAAGTAATTGTTTTTCTCTTTTAATTTTAAATTGTTGAAAAAAATGCTTCAATGATTACTTAATCTTACTTTATGTAAAAGGTTAATAACTTCTATTTTCGAGGGATTATCATCAACCACATTTTGTCATATCACTCAAGCTGCCAAGGTATAATCCATAATGGGTTGCTTTTTTATTGTCTATCTTGTGTCCAGCCACAGCTAATTTGGGTGAGGGGGGTGGGATATCCCAGGATGCATATTTCTAGTAATCAATGCATTTCTCTATTAATAAATGCTGAACATTTTCAAATTGTTTTTCCTTTCCTTCACTTGTTATACTTAATGCGCATAGACTCAGGAGCAATCTGCCACTACAAGTAAATTAAATAATTAGACAATACAGTTTTCACTGCTCTTTTCAATAAAAAAATAAAATCAAAAAATTGTGAAAAGATAAAAATAAATAAAAGATAGTAAAATTTTGAAATATGCACACGCGTATATTTATTTATTTATATTTTGCCTGAATTTGCCTCACTATAGATTCAACTACATGTGCAAGCATGCACTAAATGATTGCTTTTCTTGTATTATGTTATATATATGCAAATTAATAACTTCAGTAATGTGGAAAACCTATACCCTTGTTGCCTGTTGAGTATCAGATATAGTCATCATGCCTAAATGACAGTCAGCTGTTTTTTTGCCACAAATATGGTACACGGTAAATATGGTACATAGTACACATAAGTGTATGACCGGGTAAAATAAACATGTTTTATTCTTATAAAGACCCTGCAACAACAGAAAAATAAATTTGATCTGCCAGAAATGCACTCAGCTTCTAAATCCTGCTGTGGCTTGAAAACACACAGTCATTTTGTAGATCATGTGCTATCAGCTCTGCCCAGTTTTCTTTTGTTAAAAATTACTCAGGCCAACCTACTCTCCCATTTCCACAACATAAGGCCTGGTTTATACTTATGCAGCTCTGTGAGCCGCACTTTGCACAGACAAAGCGGCCTCTTTAATTGAATGGGCTGCCGTGCCTCCTGAAATGAAGCGAAAAGGTCCCTACTCCATTTTTGGAATTACAGCCCACACGGGACTGGCAAGTGCAGTGCAGTTCCCAGTGAATGCAGCGTGCCACTAGAAATAATGGCACCCGCACACATCTCATGTGTTTTTCTATGAGGGTGGTTAGGAACGGATAAGGCTAATCATTCTCATTGAGATAACACTGGAATTGTGTAGTAGACACTGGATAGTTCTGACTTTCTGACATAATCAATGGTTAGTTTATAAAAATGTTTTCAGTTATTGAACTGATATACTAAAAAGCTTTCAATGGTCTATTACAGTGGTCTCCAAACTACAGCCCTTTGCCTTTATTTGGCCCTTGGGACACTATTCCTTCCACTGATACAGGGCACTATTCTTCCCTCTGACACCAACAATAGGGTATTATTCCTGCCACTGACACCGATGATAGAGCATAAATTATTCCTCCGACACCATTGATGGGGCACTATTTCTCCCATTGACACCAACAATGGAAAACTATTCCTCCCATTTACTCCAATGATGGGGCTCCATTTCTCCCACTGACACCAACATTGGGACACAATTCCTTCCACTAATACCAATGATGGGGCACTATTCTTCCTCCTCCTTACCACAGGGGTGCTGTGTATTTTTATTTTATTTTACTGACCACCAAGCCTGAGCTATTATCTACTTTCTATGGCCACACTTCGGTCCAACTAAAGTCTGAAGGACAGTAAACAGACCCTAGACCAATTTGAAACAAAAAAGTTCATAGGGTTTAAAACATAAAAGAAAAAATCCACGCTCAGATTGTATAATCCTACAAGAAGCTAGCACTATTTTTTTTATACAAAAAAACTTTTACAAAATATCAACCCAGGCTCCTGTAGTCTTCAAATAAATCCATCTTCATCTCTGACATTGAGAGTAAGCTGCTTGTTTAATGGAGCATTGTGGCACACTTCAGGTAGACATTGTAAAAATGGCTGCACTGTGCACAAACCTGTGTACATGAGACTAATTAAACCTGTAAGACAATTGGTCAAGTGTGCATAAGATCTAGCAACCAATGGCTGGCAAACATGGAACATGAAAGCTGTCACAGAGAGGAAAGTGAGAGGGTAGGTGGCAAATGGGGGCCCATAAGATTTTGTTTTGTCCCTTATGCACATGCTTGCTCCTGGTCACTGATCAGTAATAAAGTAGGGTTGAGAATGACAGCTCCTAAGTATATACTGCATCTTGCTGAATAAGTGAACAGTAGAAGCATATATATATTCTATCTGCTGAGTTCCTTCAAAAACCAAAAAAATTCCCCTACACATTGCAGGGTGTTTCAAATGATCACAGGGTCCCTTGGAAAGGGTAATAATGATCTCTTAGTAAATCATCCTCCTCAGATGTCATCCTATACAGTCACATCAAACAAGTGCTATTGTACTAGGCTAAAGGAAGCCAGCAGACAATTTAGAGCCATTTGCAATGAAGCAACTACCATATATTTGCTATAATATTTATACAATTCATGTCACTGAAATCACCATTGTGGCAAGCTACATTTTAGATTTCTATACTGGTTTAATATGTAATTGTCAAAGTGCTTTTAAAATGACTTAGAAACCGGACATAAAATACAATGAAAACTGCCCACCAAACATGATGTACAAAAGATTAGTCATGTTAATAAAGAAATAAACAAAACCATAACTGCCGAGAATTGCAAAACATTTCTGGGTGTTATCTGCTTTGCTGCTTTCATGGTTGATCTAAACTTGTACTGCATTTCCAATTGTGTATTGTGGAAAACACATTTTATGTACATCTAAAGCACATGTTGGGGTGTGCTGACCTTTTGAAGGCAACCTGACACACAAACAGTAAGTTAAAGGAGAATTCCAGGTGTAGCATTTTTTCATACTTCCATCCAGCTAGGACTAAATTTGTAGAATACCTCTAGGAGCTGCATTTCCAATTGTGTATTGCGGAAAACACATTTTATGCACATCTAAAGCACATGTTGGGGTGTGCTGACCTTTTGAAGGCAACCTGACACACAAACAGTAAGTTAAAGGAGAATTCCAGGTGTAGCATTTTTTCATACTTCCATCCAGCTAGGACTAAATTTGTAGAATACCTCTAGGAGCTGGAAATCACTGTAGTGATTACTGCTACTATAGTGGTCTCCACTTGCTTCCAGGTCCCGTACAGAGCAGCTGCCCCGCTGCATTGTGAACCGGTCAGCCATTTAGCATGGGCACCATTTAGAGAATGCTTTGCATTTTCTCAATGAATGAACAGCATTTTCTGTTAGGACAAGGTCGAGAGGCAGGGTGAGGAAGTCACGCTCCCCACCTTTTCAGAATGCAGTAGGGTAGCTGCTTGGTGCTGGACCTGAAAGCTAGTAGGGGAGATCACTGGAGTAGCAGTGACTTTTACAATAGTCTCTAGCTTCTAGAGGGATTACACCAGGACCAATGTAACTATGTAAAGAAATACCATACCTGGAAATTTCTTTAAAACATACCTGCATTATAAAACACTACAATGCACATATGTGAACATTGTGCAAAGAAATAGGCTTCTTTAACACACATTAACGCATGAAAAAATGGTTAATGCACCGCAACAATGTGAATTGGCCCTAAGATCAAGTTGGGCCTTCAGTTTGTTAGAACACTGTGTACAGAAAGCTTTTACAAATCATTTTGTACGCTTCAACAGACTTTTTTTTTAGGTCCTTCAAGGAAACCTTCATTATGGGGGATGCTGGACACAGATCAAAATGGACGTGCTGGCTGTCACCTTATATAAGCTTCAACAATCTTTAACTAGCTTCAGCACTACTTGAAGCTTCTTGAAATTCTGCCGAAGCCTGCTAGCAGCTTACTTAAAGTTACATTCAGTGCTCCCATTATGATCTTAGTTTAACATCCCCAACCTGGAGCTGAAGACAACGTTCCTCAGAGCTTGCTGAAAGCTTTGCAAATGCCTAATGAAATCTGTCTATACTCAATGTCACTTCTATTATACAAACTGAAAACTGTGTACACAAGGCCATAAAAAAAAAAAAAAAAACAATACTTTTGCTAACATACAGTAATGACTTTATTCAGATAAAGTATAAACATATCTTTGCCTGATGTTTACCTGAAAATATCTTATGTAAAGCCATTGTGCATAAGCCAATGAAGAAAATAGGTTTCAGCATGCAGTTAAAGTCAAGGATTTTAAGACCTGGGACTTTTCTTTAGTCAGTTGGAGGCTTTGCTAAACCAATAAAATGTGGACTGGACATATACGTTTTTCTACTATTCAAATGACCTTGCTCATACAATTATAACTATATAGCCAAAGAATTAGACACATACCGATTTCTAAGGCTAGTATTAATAAATAGTTTTAAGTTTCCCATTAAAACTATACAATTCATATGCCAATATTTGTTATTGCTATTCAGTGTACATGGCGGTGTTAATTTAGCAAATGGCAAAGCAAGCCAAGCTGGTGTATCAAACAATGAGGTAACAATCAATGTGGCCTTTCTTTCAGAGTTACCAATTATTCAGTCGTCTAAAAGTGAGGTTGGAATAAAAAGCTTTTCTACTGAAAAAAATAATATTTTGCCTTATTTTGTCAAGTAAAAATAGAGAGTTAATGGATAGAATACCATAAAATGTATGAGACTCAGCTAAAGGTGCTACTAATAATGAGAAAAAAAAGTGAAATGGAAAAGCTGCTTTCACAAATATAGGGTACACTATATTAAAATATATATAAAGTAAAGAGTAATCAATAATCCATACTGATCATAAATAACATCCAAAAAGCCTAGTAAAGTGAAGCATATAAGGTGCCTAAACGGTAACCAGTCCTGCCTTCATGAGTGCGTCCACCATGTATCCACTCCACCGTGCAACACATAAAAGCTTACCAGAAAGTATGTTACCCTCACAGAATGAAAAGTCAGACTGCGCCTGGTTTTAATAAAGCTGCAATCACTGTGGGACAAGGTTGTACTACTTTCCTCTCCAATTTATCTCCAAGGATCCCAAACACATAAAAGAAATAAAAAAGAATGAGCCCCCACATTACAATAGTGTTAAACCCAGTGATAAAAGTTCATTACAGTTGCGTGTCCCCAGGTCGGGCAGACTCGATGTCCTGTCCCACGTTCGCCTATTACAGAGGCAGAATGGGGAACTGCCGGATTAAACAAGGCAATTGTCCGTTCTGACAGGGGACATGTCAGAGATCTACTGTTCCTAGTGATCGGGAACAGTGATCTCTGTCATGTCCCTGGCAGCTTATCTCCCCTACAGTTAGAATGCACTGAAGGAACACAGTTAACTCCTAGTGTTAACCCCTTCCCTGCCAGTGTCGTTTTTACATTGATTGTGCATTTTTATAGCACTGATCAATGTAAAAATACCACTGGTCCCCAAAAAGTTTTATATGAGGTCAGATTTGTCAGCCGCAATGCCACAGTCCCACTAAAAATCGCAGATCACCGCCATTACCAGTAAAAACAATAATAAATAAATAAAAGTCCCTAAATCTATCCCATAGTTTGTAGATGCGATAACTTTTGCGAAAACCAATCAGTATACACAATATATTGTGATTTTTTTTTTACCAAAAATATGTACTGTAGAAGAACATATATCAGCCTAAATTGATGAATAAATTTGTTTTTGTTTTTTATATTTTTGGGGGGGGGGGGATATTTATTATAACAAAAACTAAATAAAAATATATATTTTTTTCAAAATTGTCACTTTGTTTATTGCGCAAAAAATAAAAACTGCAGAGGTGATCAAATACCACCAAACGAAAGCTCTATTTGTGGGAAAAAAAAGGATGTCAATTTTGTTTAGGTACAGTGTCGCACGACCCGCAATTGTCAGTTAAAGCGACGCAGTGCTGTATCGCAAAAAATAGCCTGGTCATTAAGGGGGCAAGTTCTTCCGGTCCTTAAGTGGTTAAGAAAAGTACATTTTTTACTTTTACATTTTTTTTAAAACTTGCTATGTAGGTTTTGTGGGATAGAGCTGTGGCATGAGAAGGGGGGCAATAAAAGAACCTACAGTAGCCTCTATGTACAGGTACTGTTAGATCAGACAACAAAAAGAATAGCACTGGTCACCTAAAGAA
Organism: Lithobates sylvaticus; assembly: GCA_028564925.1. Lineage (NCBI taxonomy): Eukaryota > Metazoa > Chordata > Amphibia > Anura > Ranidae > Lithobates > Lithobates sylvaticus. The sequence continues at coordinate 97,796,555 of CM053036.1, forward strand.
ACAGGTAGATAATGGTTTTCTTTTTGTAGCAAAAGTTAGGATTGACAAATAATTTCAGCAAACGTGCTATCTATTTCTTAGCCTGGGGTCTGGGAGAGAGATTCTTCAATTCAGAATTCCCTATACTGTGAGCCAAATTTGAAGACAGCACTTTCACTTGATGACCTTGATTAACAATTTGGTTTCTGTTCACATAGGGCCCGAAGAAAATTATTTCCTGTGACTGAATAAGGTTACTGTAAAAATATTATAAGACCTTCATTCTGTCAGTGACTCTTTATTTCAGACAGATTATTTATTACCACATTTCCATACCATAATTTGTTAGCATGTGTGCTTGTTACATATAAATGTTCACTGGCCTTGTAAATGACAGTCAATGACACAGTATAACAATGTGTAAATACACTATCAATAACTCTGCATAGCACTAGGAAGGTTGTCTGTATATGTGGATTTGTGATGCATTAACCTACAGAGTACAGTTAATCACACAACAATCTATTGCAGACATAACATGCCTAGTGAATTCTGGCATCTAGTTCTAGCAAAGTCCCTGTCACTGTTTGTACGGTAGCAGTGTGTGCAACAAGTGCCCCCACCCATTGCTTTTTGTGACCGGATGACTGCTGCCTGTTTTGACAGGAAAGGTTAAATGGATCCCGGTATATAACTCATACTTGCCTATGTTTATTGATATGAACAAACTTTGCTAAGCCAAATAGAGATGTAGTATACTATCCTGTCTGTTCTGGCTATGCAGTAGAATATTGCTACACAAGGGGAATGTTTCTATGTATTAGCAAGTTTTACTAATTTGATTAGAAGGTACGAAGTCCACATGAGGTCAGCTTGCAAATATTCTTTCTAACTCTAGAACTAATGCCATGTACAGTAGGAAGATTCCGATCGGAATTCTTGTCGGAAAAAACTCTGATGGTTTTCCCGATGGAATTCCGACGGAATTCCACTCAAACTGTCTTTCCTACACACAGTAAAACCAAATTCCGACCGTCAAGAACGCAGTGACATACAACACTACAACGAGCTGTGAAAAAATGAAGTTCAATGCTTTTGAGCATGCGTCGAATTGTTTCCGAGCATGCGCAGCAATTTTGCGCGTCGGAATTGCTACAGACAATCGGAATTTCCGATAGAAACCTTTTCCGTCGGAAAAATTGAGAACATGCTCTCAAATTTTTGCTGGCGGGAATTCGGCCAGCAAAATTCCGATGGAGCCTACACATGGTCCCATTTTCCGATGAAAAGCTCTCATCAGTCTTTCGCTGGCCGAAATTTCGATCGTGTGTATGCGGCATCAGAAAGCTTTTCTCTTTGGGCACTTCCTTATTTTAGGCTATTGAAATCTGTAAATATCACCAACTCAAGATTGCAGGCTCAAATGGATCAGAATTTTAGGGATGATCCCACATTGATCTCTATTGTAAATAAAAGATGATTGTGCTGCAGTATAAAAACTGCTTTGTACTAGGATGAGTCTGGATGTGAATAGAATAATAGAATAATGAGATTTTCTAACAGTTAACAACGGTTTCATGTCTATGAGCTAGATTTATATTTACAGCAATTATTTTCATGTCAGATGTGCCCTGTTTTAAAGATGCTTCCTTTGGAATTAAACTAAAAAGCTCTACTTAAAAAATACATTGTATATGCTGTGAAGGATTAGCTCAGCAGCGGGGTGTTTGTGACTCCCTGGTAATTGGCACAGCAGACAACAAGCTCTTAGTAAAAACACATGTGCAGTTTATTTATAGACTCTATTCCAAGGTGAACAGTAGGGATGGGGGAACGGTTCGGCCCGAGCATAATTTTGGGCTGAACTTTGGTTGTTCAGACATTCGGTGAACACTGAACAATATGCGGTGTTCGTGGCAAATTCGAAAGCATTAAAGTCTATGGGACACTAACATGAAAAATCTAAAGTGCTAAATTTAAAGGCTTATATGCAAGTTATTGTCATAAAAAAAAATTGGGGACCCGGGTCCTGCCCCAGGGGACATGAATCAATGCAAAAAAAAGCAAATAACAATATGAATGAATGCAAAAAAAATAAAAATAAATATTCCATTAAATACCCCCACAATCCTTGCCCGGTGGTTGTGGGGGTATGCGGGCGGGGGGTTTATCAGAATCTGGAAGCCCCCTTTAACAAGGGGACCCCAGATCCCAGCCTACCCCCTATGTGAATTGGTAACGGGAACATTGTACCCCTACCCATTCACAAAAAAAGTGCCAAAAATAGTAAAAAAGACAGGAGACAAGTCCTTTATTAAAAGATAAAAAAAATTAAAATGTCCCGCGATATCCATTCATCTTCTATAGCGCCAACCGACAAACCAAAAAAAGAAAAAAAAACACAACAGCTCTGCCTCCATGGGAGGCTCCCGCTGGGTGGCGCTTCTTCTTGGTGACAGCTGTTATATAGCTGAGGGCAGGGCCACTCGGTGACGTAAACGAGAGTGCCCCCCAAATTCCATACCAGGCCCTTCATGTTCGGCTCCTCCCTATTCATTACAGCCGCGATCAGTTTTTAAATTACTTTTTTCCTTTAGAAATGTAATTTTGCTGTGGTACTGTTCTAAACACAGCAAACATGTGCCACTTTACAGGCATACTATAGACACCCCCAGGCACGATTATTAACCGCTTCAACACCGGGCCATTTTACACCCTTCCTTACCAGAGCACTTTTTGCGATTCTGCACTGCGTCGCTTTAACTGACAATTGCGCGGTCGTGCGACGTTACACCCAAACAAAATTGACGTCCTTTTTTTCCCACAAATAGAGCTTTCTTTTGGTGGTATTTGATCGCCCCTGCGGTTTTTATTTTTTGCGCTATAAACAAAAGAAGAGCGACAATTTCAAAAAAAAACACAATATTTTTTACTTTTTGCTATAATAAATATCCCATTTTAAAAAACAAAAACTATTTTTTTACTCGGTTTAGGCCGATACGTATTTTTGGTAAAATAAAAATCGCAATAAGCGTATATTGATCGGTTTGCGCAAAAGATATAGCGTCTACAAAATAGGGGATAGATTTATTGCATTTTTTTTTTTTTTTTTACTAGTAATGGCGGCGATCTGCGATTTTTTTTTTCGTGACTGCGACATTGCGGAGGACACTTCGGACACTTTTGACACATTTTTGGGACCATTCACATTTACACAGCGATCGTTTCTATAAAATTGCATTGATTACTGTGTAAATGTGACTGGCAGGGAAGGGGTTAACACTAGGGGGCGCTGCAGGGGTTAATGTATTCCCTATATGTGTGATTCTAACTGTGGGGGGAGGGGACTCAAGGGGAGGAGACCGATCATGTGTTCCTCCGTACTGGGATCACATGATCGGTCTCTTCTCCGCTGACAGGACGTGGAGCTGTGTGTTTACACACACAGCTCCACGGTCCCGCACGGTCCCGTTGTTTTTAACGGGCAATCGCGGGTGCCCGGCGGACACCGGGGCCGCCGGGCACTCGCACCAGGTCCCAAGAGACGCCGTGGGCGTGCGTGTGCGCCCCCCAGGCGGCCGGGAATGGGAGGACGTCATATGACACCCACCCAGGATGGGAGATCCACCTTTTGGGCGTCATATGACTATGGGCGGGTAGTGAAGGGGTTAAAGGAATATTTCATTTTTATTGTTTCACTTTAAGCATTATTAAAATCACTGCTCCTGAAAAAACTGCAGTTTTTAAAACTTTTTTAGCATTGATACATGTCCCCTGGGGCAGGATCGGGGTCCCCAAACACTTTTTATGACAATAACTTATAGCATAGCATATAAGCCTTTAACCACTTTCCGACCGGCGCACGACTATGTATGTCCCTTTTTTGAAGAGGGATATCTCGGTAACGGCAGCAGCTGCTGCCACAACCGAGGTATCCATCTCTTCAGGCGCCGGTCGGCTGTCCGATAATGGTGGTCATCGCGGCGGATTCGCTGGGAGATCACCATTATCGGCGGCGGGAGAGGTGCCCCCCCTCCCGCCGCTCTCCCGCGCCTTCCGCGCTTACCGGAACCGTCGGCAGCGGCGGAGGCGATCGGGTCCGTTCCCCTCCTGTGTCTAGAGATGAGTGACGCTAAGATGGCCGCCACTCATCTCTATACCATAGGAGGGCGGAAGCGACGTCAAAAACGTCACTTCCGCCCATACCTCTTAAAGAGGAATTTTCAAATGTCATTATTTTAAATTTAAATTTTTTTTTCATTGAAGTCCAAATATGAGATCTGAGGACTTTTTGACCCCAGATCTCATATTTAAGAGGACCTACATTCCTTGTAATAGGAATAAAAGTGAGCCAATTAATTTTTTTTTTTTTTAAAAAGTGTAAAAATAAATAAAATCAAGAAAAATAAATAAGAAAAACAAAAAAAGATTTTTTTAAAGCGCCCCGTCCCGACGAGCTCGTGCGCAGAAGCGAACGCATACGTGAGTAGCGCCCGCATATGAAAACGGTGGTCAAACCACACATGTGAGGTATCGCCGCGATCGGTAGAGCGAGAGCAATAATTATAGCCGTAGACCTCCTCTGTAACGCAAAATATGCAACCTGTAGAATTTTTTTAAACGTCGCCTATGGAGATTTTTGAGGGTAAAAGTTTGATGCCCTTCTACGAGCGGGCGCAATTTTGAAGCGTGACAGGTATCAATTTACTCGGCGTAACATTATCTTTCACAATATATAAAAAAATTGGACTAACTTTACTGTTGTCTTATTTTTTTATTCAAAAAAGTGAATTTTTTCCAAAAAAAGTGCGCTTGCAAGACCGCTGCGCAAATACGGTGTGAAAAAAAGTATTGCAACGACTGCCATTTTATTCTCTAGGGTGTTAGAAAAAAAACAATATATAATGTTTGGGGGTTCTAAGTTTTTTTTCTAGTAAAAAAACTGTTTTAAACATGTAAACACCTAAAATCCAAAACAAGGCTGGTCTTAAAGTGGTTAAAATTAGCACTTTTGTTTTTTCATGTTCGTGTCCCATAGACTTTAACAGTGTTTGTTTGTTCCTCCAAATTTTTTGCCTGTTTGGATGTTCTGGTGCGAACCGATATGGGAAGGGGTGTTTGGCTCATCCTTAGTGTACAGGTATCAAAACAAAAGCATAACCAGGAAAATAATTATTTGCCACTTTGGGTGACTTACTAATACACTGGGGCCTAACTAACTGGGGGAACTAACTTCCTGGAACCTCTTACTGCTGCCCAGGCACCTAGCTGTCAGCAAGACAAAACCATCCTAGCCACACAGGTTCAGATTGTCACCACAAAGACCCCAGTCTGGCATACACAGAGAACTAGATCCCAGGGTAACACGTCATCCCTAAGCAGACTAGCGCCGTGTACACACAAGCGTTTTTTCCGTCGGAATAAACTCTGAAGGTTTCTCTGACGGAATTTCGACAGAATTCCGCTCAAGCTGTCTTGCATACACACCAAAGTCTGACCGTCAAGAACGCGGTGACGTTCTCTTTCTAGGTCCATCAGAATTTTCAATGTAAAAATTCCGATTGGGCATACACACGATCAGAATATACGATGAAAAGCTCCCGTCTGACTTTTTCTGTCTGAAATTTTGCTCGTGTGTACACGGCATAAGAGTTTTATAGAGCCCAGAGTGTTTAGACCTGTTTCAGCTTGGCTCATTAACCCCTCAGCCAAACTCATTATACAGCAGAAAAACTGAAATAGATTGAATACTGCTTGAACCGGGACAAATATATGTCCCATCCTTGACACAACCGGTAGTTTTTGCTGGCCTACTATCACAATACATTTATTTCCATACAAAAGGTAAAAAAAAAACGAATTTAAGTATTGTACTTTACAGTCTAACCATTGTGTGATTATGTAAAACAATTATATCTCAGTGGCAGCTTGCCTGACAGGATTTAAAAGTGATTATGTAATTTCGGTATGAATGACAATGTTGAGTAAGAATACTAAAGATGGTTAATAGAAGCAAATTTTCAGTATTTTTGGTGAGTAAAGATGGTTAATAGAAGCAAATTTTCAGTATACCAGTAATTTCAAATGTACCACATAAGGGAAGAATCTGTAAATAATCAATACATTCTGCACTATAGTACATAAAGGTAATTTTTCACTTTGTAAATGGATGTTCTGAACAGCTTGTGGTTGGAGTACCTACTGCTGGACACCAGTGGTATTTAGTGGTATCCATCTGTTCCTGTATCTACTCTTCCCTTTGTCTCATTAATCCTTTGTCACATTAATGCAGTGGTGTCTTTGTGTCTAACAAATGAGTGATGGTTTCTAAAAGTGAAATACTGTCTCTGGCAAAAGCTAAACAACAGGAAGTATGGTTTGTTTTGAAAACAGGAGTATCCAGCAGGTTGAGTGCATTTTGGAAATAAGCAAATCCTTCTGGCAAGTTTAAATATAGAAACAGTATTTCTACCTTTGCTATATAGATTAGCTTCCCAATGTCACTGGTTCCTAAGGAATAATGGGTGCTTGCACTTGTGGCATTCCTAGGAACCACTGCTGTCATGGGGAAACCCTGCCTCTTTTTAAAGAACCCAAAATAACTTGTCCGCTCCTTTTGAACAATTGGAACTTTTGAGGAGCAATGGGGGGGGGGGGGGGGTTTGGGGGAGCAGGTACCAGATGTTGACAGGTAACTGCTTCCCACTTCTGTTCCATTCAGAAACAAAAGTTATTCTCCCTCCTGTTGGAAAAACAAGGAACAGCATGTAATGTAAAGTACTGTGAACTTTATACTGTATGCATTATACCTATCTATCCAGCAGGTGTTACGGAAGTGTGTATCTATGGTAATGTAATCAGAGGAAGTGATTATCTCTCTCAGTGTATGTAGTTGTATGCTTCTTGTTCCTGTTCCATGAAAAGACATGTTCTGGTATTCCTCCACAAAAGCAAAGCTATTGCTGCAAACAAGAAACTTCCAGCACATGAATTCAATTATCTGCATAACACATCCCTCCCCCCTGCAGTCTTCTGGGACACTGACAGGTCCCAGAAGACTGCATCCACCAATCAGTGCGACTCACGCATGCACAGTGGGCACGCTGCTGTGAAGGCACAAGCTATCACAGCCGAGTGCCCATAGTGAAGATGCTGGTGCCAGGGACCGAAGACACCGGGTGAGACCGACTGGGGTGAGCACAATGTTGGATCGTGGGACAGGCGAGTGTCTGTTTTTTAAAAGTCAGCCGCTACAGTTTTTAGAATGGGTAATAGGCGCAAAGGCAAACACACAAGTAATAGTCCAAAATGTTCACAATATAAGTTCTCACCTACAGTTTTTGTAGCTGCTGAATTTAATTTTTTTCACAGATGGCTGGAACTCCGCTTTTAGTAAATGGGCTGTAATAACCGTGACATCACTGCCCCAATATGGCCACTGGACATATTAAGGCAGTGATGTCACTGCTATCCTCACCCCTTTGCTTAAAATGAAAGGGGATTCCTGTGGTGTCACTGGCCTCTATCCCCATCCCTTATATAGCTGATCACTAATTTGGCTAATGTCACCATCGGGAAAGGTTGCAAGTGCTGGGTTGTTGGGTGGTGGGCATCATGATTGACAATGGATTTACAATAAGTGTCTTTTTTGGGGATTTAAATTTTTCTAATGAATGACTTGTCAGACATTTGGGTGTCTTTATTTTTAAGTTACCACTCTTTTTTTTTGTAGGGGTACTATGTACTCATTTACTTGGGGGCCAGTATCTGGGGGCTACCCTAATATTAAAGGGGGCTTCCAGATTCCAATAAGCCCTCTGTCCATAGAACCCACAACCATTTGGCAAGGTTTGTGGGGAAGAGGCCTTGTCTTTATCAACATGGGAACAAGGTGCTTTGCCATGGGGGCCATAAGTATGGATTTCCTGAGGGTCCTCATGCATTTATTTATTTTTTCTGCAAGGTACTCTCCTCCGATCCATAGCAAACTTGAAGGTATGCATTTTCATTCTTGCTGTAGGACGTGCGAGAGCAAAAATCACATTTACAAATAAATAAATGAAACCAAGTTAATTGCTGGCAAATGACAATCATTGTCAGCTTCACAAACTCCTCCAAATGTCCCTGAAAATACATAGCAGATCCTTGGGGTCTTTTTTTAAACAAATAAGCCAGCAATGAGAGCTGGCAATGTAATTTGCAGGCATTTCCAACTTTTTTTTACTGCTCCTGGATGTATGATTTTTTTTTTTTTGATTGGTACATGTTCTCCAGGGTGATGCCCACCCCCATGCTATATGTTGACACTCCCTTGCTTATTAGCTCAGAAAATTAGCATTTTTTGCTTAGACAGATTCAGCTCCCAATGATTTCAATGAGGTTCAACTTCTTTGAAGTTCGCATAACACCTGCTCAACCAAATTCAGGGTAGTTTGGTTCATCACTAATCCTGATGATCCCATACTGGGAGTTTTCCTACTACATTTGTACCTTAACATCTCTGGTGAAGTCCATATGCTCCTAGTACCTTCATTCTGCCAAAAGATGATCTCCATCAACAGACAGCACAGTCAGCACAGTTTACTACTGTCTGGGTGCCATTATCCTGCAAATGTCCAGTCCTTGGTCTTATATCTAACAAAAAGTGTAGCGCTGTGAGTAGGTGACAGAATAATAAAAAACACCTAATCAGTGTAGAAAAATTGACCTATAACGGTAAATAATCAGTGATAAATAAACCAGTGAATGGTAAACTAAAACAGTCCAAAGAGGTATTATCATGAAATGTCCAATCAAGGAGGGATGGATCTCTTCACTCACTGAGGTATGGGCTCAAGTGAGGGATGGACGTTCAAAATTAACCAAGAGGGATCAGCAAACACTAGAGATATTCAGATGGAAAGAATGGGTACTCTTACCAATCCTGCTGGACACATATACCATACGGCAGTGCGTCTACAAGGCTTGAACAGACAACTTCCGAGAGTAGCAGCCTGGATGGTCATGCAGCGACTCGCAGTCCCGACTCGTCTCGGACATGGATGGGAGTACCTGAGATGGCACCAAGATGGCGGTTCCCAAACTCTTGCCTTTGACTTTGTGTATTAGCTGCTTTAAGTTACTTCTTTATTTGTTCTCACATATATAGGTTTAGCGCAGTATTTTATCCCCTTTCCACACAGTCCTTGGTCTTGCCTCTGACCTGTTTTCAAGTTTGTCTGCTTTGTGGTCAGACTTTTGTCTGCCTGCTTCACCTTGGATTACCACTGTGCTCCTAGCCTCAGGTTCCTTTGCCCCAGGGATCCCCAAAACTCCTAAATACATCTAACATTCCCTTGCTGCCAGTGACAACTGTTGTGGAAATTATCCTCCGCATCCACCACCACTGTATTTATTGCCAAAAGGTTTAGGAAAACGAAAGGTGAAAGATAATGGAGATGATCCATTTTAAGTAGCTAAAGCCATAAGCTGTCGTGGGCTCTTCCAAGGAGCAAATGTTAGTACCTAGTGACCTTTTAAAACACAGTATGGTGCATATTGTAAGTGAATGCTATTTTCCATAAATAAAAAAAGTCTGAATTTGACAGTGATATACTGTATATGCTAGGTGTTTACTACACTATAGTGAAATATAACACAGAAGATGCCATCTGAATATCCGTGACCTTGCAAGCATGAAGTTTGAAAGGCGTTTACATTTATAGTCTAGGGAGAGTGAGAGAGAAACGCACACACAGCACAGGAGCTAGATACATACATGGAGAAGCCACACAATATAATAACCTCCTTAAATGGATTATGCTGGATATGATTCGGACTCTTCTTTCACCCTACGCCCTTCCTCGGGGTGGAGCAGTGAAGAAAGTGATGGCGAGTAAGCAAATGTTGCTAAGTTAGCAGAGGAAAACATGCATTTATTTTATGTTTAGATTTTTCATGAGATCAGAATATACAGATTTGCTGTTTGGAAAAAAATATTAATATCTTTTTTAAAGAAAAGCATCTATTAGCAGTAAGTGCAACTTTATTGAAAATCTGAGAGAAAATAATGATTATATACAATAGATTCATTATCTTCCATGTGTTCATACATTTTCAACCAGTTTTTCAGCTGGACGTTTTACTTAAGAATAATTAATTTCTTAACAAAAACTTTTCTATAGCTTCTAATGGCAGGTGTTTTTAACTCTTTGTTATGTCTTTGTGAAGCTTTTGTTAAATCAAAAATGTCTTAAAGTAAACCTGTGATCTGCCCATGGAGGGCAAATAAGCAGGTTCAATTTAACACCCCCCTCCACACCAAGTGGTATGTGCTCTCCTTTCTTTCACTGTCCTGCCGTGCTGTACTGGTTCTGGGAGCACAAGAAGCCAATGTGTAAGCTATGAGTTGCTCAAAATGTGCCTTACACAGGGCTGTAGACTCTCCCCATGTACCAACTCTGGTATTGTGTATTAAGCTTAGAACAGTCATATGAATGTTCCTTCATACTCAGGGCATTTCCTTTATTCCTAGCAGTAGAAGGCTGGTAAATGCAGATGAAAGATGTTTATGTGCTGCTTTGCCCTGTGCATGGGAACATTACAGGCAAAGTACAGATTTGCTTTCAACCAGGCACCAGACAAAACTGCTGTCCACCTTGCTTTAAGATTTTCAGGAAATAAAGGTCATTCTATTTCTGTTTTTGCCTCCCATTGATATAGACTTATGATGTACTGAGCTCCAACTTTTTAGAATTGTGCCACATGTATGACTATCATAAGCACGGCACACACATAATTTAGTTTAGATATAGTGTATAGGTATAAATAATGCATTGCAATTTTGTTCTTAAATGTTACATTTAGTACTAATGCAATATACTGCAGGATTAGTATTAGTCTGGGTCTACATTAAAGTGGATGTAAATCCTCAGTGAAGTGAACAGCCTCAGATGATACACAGGGATTAAACAAATCTCCCTACCTAACTTTTACATGCATATCTGCTGTCTTCAGCTTTATATATTTTTATATAAAGATATTCACTTATCTAAGAATTTATATTCTTATATAAGTGCACATCATGTTAGAGATTTTCTCTTCCTGTTCTGCACTGGGAATGGAGTCTTGGCATACAGCCAAGGCAGCTGATTGGAGGAAAGGCACACACCCCCACTCCACAGGCAAAGTAAGGAAGGAATGTGCAGAGCTGTGCTGTGACAAGACAAGCTATCTGCTAATCTATTTATAGCAACCTTCCTCAACACAAATTTTAGGCTTGTTTTATTGTGGTTGACGGGGAACTTGTCAGAAGTTATAATGCTGATAACAGAGCCACAAAACAGTAGAAACACATGTGACTTAGTGCTTTGGAGAGAGATAAGAAAACACTACAGAAATATGTGCTTAGGTCAAATTTCATGAATCAGGTTTACATCCACTTTAATATCACTTTAATCATGAGATTCAAATTCAAATAAGTATTCCTCTTGCATGACTGTTATGATGGCTTAGCAGGTCTCAGGTATGATGCAGCCTAGCGACTAGGCAGAGATTCCAGTGGTGAACTTGAGGTCTTCAAAACTTTGTCCAGTTGCCAGGAAACAAAGTGTTGCTACCAGTCTCTGCTCTGCTGTAATACTAGTTCTTAAGACTGTGACCTTTTTTGTTAACAGCAGAAAGACAAAGGACTTTGTGCTTTGGAGAGAGATCAGTAAACACTACAGATATATGTGCTTAGGTCAAATTTCATGAAGTAGGTTTACCTCCACTTTAAAAGACTTTGCATGTTCATCTATTGATCACAGCGGAAAGTATCGTTTATTACTTATCTTTACAAAGTAAAATGGTGCTTTGTGTTGCTATTAAATGCTTAAAATGACTTAAGTGCATTTTACCTGACTACAGGTAGACTATGGGGGTTATTTACGAAAGGAAAATCTACTTTGCACTGCAAGTGCACTTATAAGTGCATTGAAAGTGCACTTGGAAGTGCAGTCGCTCTAAATCTAAGGGGTAGATCTGAAATGAGTGGAAGCTCTGCTGATTTTATCATCCAATCATGTGCAAGCTAAAATGCTTTTTTTTATTTTCCTTGCATGCCCCCCTCGGTTCTACAGTGACTTTACTTCCAAGTGCACTTGCACTGCAAAGTGGATTTTTCTTTAGTAAATAACCCCCTATATCTACAGTTACTGAAGTGATCATTTTATTGGGGGTCTACATACACATGGATTATAGTTGACATTTAGATAAAAAGACCATTTATGGACAGCAACAATTGGAATTAAAGGGTTTGTAACCCTTCTAAAAACTGGCACTGCCCCTCTTTTATGCAGCCATAACATAAAGTGTAAATATTTGTGGAAATCGATGCCTCTAAATACGTTTTTTCAGCAATCTTCAGGCCGGTCACATGACTCCCGACTGCCCTCCTACTCCAATGTTTGGGCTATAGCGGGAGGGACAGAGTTCTCTCTTTGACCAGCTCTCCCTCTGACATCACTGCCTGCCCCTCTTTTATGCAGCCATAACATAAAGTGTAAATATTTGTGGAAATCAATGCCTCTAAATAAAGTTTTTCAGCAATCTTCAGGCCAGTCACATGACTCCCGGCCGCTCTCTCCTACTCCAATGTATGGGCTATATCGGGGGGACCGAGCTCTCCCTCTGACGTCAGCTGAGAGGACGGGGAGAGTAGGACCAAGGAGAGCTGCGGATGACGGAGGCACATAAACAGGCCATGGTGTCAGGGCTCAGCAGCCATGATAAACCGTGGTCAGTTTACAGGGGGGAGGGCAGATCCAGGCAGGATCAGACAGGTATTTCAGGTGATACAAAGGGCCAAATTACACAGCACCAGCACTGTGCTGTATAACATGCTTTAAATTAACCAGATCCATTTTTTTTTCTAGGGGTACAGACACTTTAACCCCTTCAGCCCCGGAAGGTTTAACCCACTTCCTGACCGAGCCACTTTTTTCCAAATGGCACAGCGTCGATGTCCTTTTTTCCCCGAATAGAGATTTCTTTTGGTAGTATTTGATCACCTCTGAGATTTTTTTTTGCGCCATAAACAAAAAGAGTGACATTTTGAAAAAAAAAAAAATATATTTTTTACTTTCTGTTACAGATACAAAAAAAAATAAAAAAATAAAACTAATTTATTCATAAATTTAGGCCAATACATATTTCTGGTAAAAAAAAAAAATTGTGATTGGTTTGTGCAAAAGTTATCGCATCTACAAAATAGGGCATAAATTTATGGTGTTTTTTTTGTTTTATTAGCAATGGCAGTGATCAGTGATTTTCAGCGGGACTGCGACATTGTGGCGGACAAATCTGAGCCCATTTGACACTTTTTGTGGACCAGTGACACTAATACAGCGATCAGTGCTAAAAAAAATGCACTGATCCCTGTATAAATGACACTGGCAGGGAAGGAGTTAACACTAGTGGTGATGAAGGGGTTAAGTGTGTCCTAGGGATTTGCTTTCTAACTGAATGGTGGACAGAAGCTCTGCAGGAAAGCTGGGACCGTGTTTTCATGTCTCCACTGAGCGATCGGTGGGTCGCCATCCGCCCGACCCACTGATTGGCTCCTGCTGTGTCCAATCACAAATCCAAAAGACGCGTGCACAAAATTACATATCTGTATATGTACGATGGGTGGTCCGGAAGCAGTTAATGTGATTGTTGAATGTAGGAAATTAAAGTGGCCTCACTCATCAGTGCTTATAATATACCTATGTAATACTTTCACAGCCAGGCAGCAAATTGCACACAAGCAGCTGCTGCTGTAACGATTGTGCTGAACATTCTTCATGTGTACATAGAAATGTGCAGACTGCAGAGTTTAAAAGCAGGAAATTATTATATAAATGTATCATTTGGATTAAAATCAGAATTTTTTTAAGTGGATAACACTATTGCTAATAAGATTCTGTTAAACAGAAAAGCAGCACGAAAGAAAAGAGTGGTTCTTGTTACAGAATTTCTTTTATAATACATTTGTTTAACATCTAAAGCAAAAATAAATCAGAGAAAGTATCAAACATAAGAAAAAAACATGACTATAGTACCCAGTGAAACTGGTATATAATGTTAGTAGCATGTTCAGTTATCTAAATTTGAAACATAAACAAACTACTTGTACCCAACAGGGACAGATTAAATGTAACAATTTCCAGGATCAAGATATGCTTAGCAAACTTTGATTAGGATGTGGTTTCAGCCCTGTGGATTAATATTTATAAGACATAGCATATTTATAAATATTGATCCAGGAAGTATCTGACTGCCTTTGTGGATCAAAAAGGATTTTTTACTTTGCTAGAGCAAACTGGATCATACTTTGTGTTTGTAATTTTATAGCTAAATTTAGCTCATTTATATATACTTAAAGCCTACATTTATTTTTACAGTAGGTAACGGTTAAAATGCCCATCAGTTAGTTATGTGCCTTCTTGGGGATATTTCTCTTCTTTTGTCCCAAAGATGCAACAGGAAGTAAAAGGAAAAGCCAGCAAAGTTAGGGGAATCCACCACTTAGGCTGGCCATACACCACGGGTTGCAGGAAAGAAATTGGCACAATTCCCTCATCAACACAGACAGTGATGACAGGGGAATCAGCAAATGTGGGGGGCGGACGGGGGAAGCCGCTCCTGCCAGGAGAAGACAGTGATTATTGCTGGTAGCTATAGCAGCTGCTAGTGATCGCAAGAAAATCCAGCAGGTTGGTACATCAATCAGCTTGGTGCATTCAGCCTGCCCATTAACTGGTCCAATCCCAGCCGGCTCCTGCTGAACTAAGATTCAAACTGTGTATGGCCAGGCTTAGAGAAGTGTCTCCATTGGAAGATTTAACCTCATGTTTTGTTTTGATGACTACTGTAATATTTTTGATATTTTAGCACTTTCTGTCTACGTGTCAGTGGTCACAAAGAATCTACCTAGCAGGTATACAGCAATAAAACTTCAAAGGGAATCGAATCCTTTGTTGATCTATTTGCAAAACAATAAGAATCATTTTAGCTATATTATCACTATAACCATGTTTATGCTATGGATTTTCTTTCCACTATTTTATAATATGGAGCAGTGTTTCTTAACCTTTTGTCGGTCTAGGCACCCTTTAAAATTATAGACAGTCTCGAGGTACCCCATTCTAAAATGTAAAAAAATATTTTAATAGCTTTACACAATGCAGCAACATCCACATGTAGGACACCCAATGTTAGAGGAGATTTATTCTTCCAAAGCAAATACACTTTTGCACACTGGTACTGACTGGTATGCCAACGTTTCTCTTGTCCCTCAATTTTTTTCAATTAGTCAGCTAATGTGACCCCAGTGCGGAGAGAGAAAGGTACAGGAGGGTCAAACAAGGATGTAGTGAAGGCAACAGACATCCTCTTTATTAACTGATAGCATCATTGGTTGTTGCCAGTGTCTAGAAAGTCGTAACGGTGCATAATGAACACCCATGGCTTTGTGTAACTAAAAGGCAGGCTTGATCCACCTGCTGGCTTGTATGCAATGATTTTGATAAATTTTTAGGCATTTTTCCAGGGCACTCCTGAAGAAACCTCAAGGCACCCTGGTTGAAAAAGGCTGACATAGAGCAACACAGCATCCTAAAGCCTCAATATGCCCCACCCACAGTAAAGTGTGATCTTTGAGATATATCTATCTATCTATCTATATATACATACATACACACAGTACTGTGTAAAAGTTTTGCAGGTGTGAAGAAATGCTGTAAAGTTAAAAAAAAAATATATATATATTTATGGTTGAAGCCCTATGGCCGACACGTATCTGAAGGGAAATAACTTAACCAATAAGATCTATAACATGAAAAGGGAGACCTGAAGTGTGCCTTGGTCTATGGACGGTATGCCAGAAATAAGGGGGCATACCCTGATTAGAAATGAGTATTTGATGAGTGTGATGTTGTGAGAAGTGCCCTTAAAAGGGGGAATGGGAGGGTGGGTATCGCGCACCGGAACCGACGAAGACCACAGGTGAGTGGGCCGGTTAAATACCTTCCCGGGCTCCTCCCATAAATTCAGGCCACCATGTTGGCCTTCCACTTATGGTTGAAGCCCTATGGCCGACACGTATCTGAAGGGAAATAACTTAACCAATAAGATCTATAACATGAAAAGGGAGACCTGAAGTGTGCCTTGGTCTATGGACGGTACGCCAGAAATAAGGGGGCAAAAACTGAGGTAGGGTTTGAAGATACTTATTGCCTTTTAGTATTGACTACTGCGTGAGCTGGGCGAAGGCCCGTGACATTTCCGCCTGTGGGTCATGTATATACCGGGTGAAGCAGGCTGACTTCCATCTGCCGAGTCTCTGGATGATGTGGCCTGGGACCCCTGCTGTGAGGCGGCTGAGGCGGCCCTGATCCGAAAAGAGTGACCGGAGTATTCGCTGGGGTTGAGGCGTAGGCTGCGGAGGAGAATTCTTATGTGTGTCATGAACTGACAGGTGCTTAGGGGTTTGACTGGAAAAGGCAGAAGGGGATCGGTGTCCCTTTGTTCTGGCAGGAGTGAGAGCAGGCAGTTGAGAACCGTCACTGGGCACCAGGAATTGCCGGTTCTGTATAGATGGATGTCCACCCCGTGGCCAGCTTGCTGAGTCTTGGAGACGCTGAGGTGGAGCACGAAGTGGTCTTGATGGCGAACTAGGTGGCGTCTGCACAGGGTTTGGCTGGTCGAGCTGTTACGGGTGAATTCGCTGGGACGTAGGAACCCATAGTAGGCCGGGTAGATGGCGGCTTGTATGACCTGGCTGAGGAGGACACCAAAGGGGGAACCAGCGAGTATGGCGGACATCTCGCGGAAGATGGCACTCGTGATGGGGCGACGTCTGGTTCTGTTTGCCGGTTGCTGCTTCTGGACACCGCGTAGGACGGCTCGGACGGCGTGGGACGAGAAGACAGACGGTCTAGTGGGATCTTGAAGGGCCAAAAAGTGCTGTACGCCGGCCAGGTACAGGCGGATAGTGTTGTAGGACAGGGAGAGAATCTGCGGGGGCCAAGGGCCAGTGAACCAACGGAAGCCAAAAATGGCTGCGAAGCCCGTGAAGGCCGCGGCATCTGTCACCACCTGTGGCGAGCGGGGTGAGATGACGGGGATAAACATGGACATTCCGTTCCATGAGGAAAGGAATTCTTCCCACATCGCTAGGTCTGCTATGGCCGCGGCATCCAGGTTGAGGATCTGACTGGGGTCTTGTGCCTGTGACAGGTAGACTAAGAGCCGTGAGATGAAGGAACGACCTTGAGGGATGATCCGCATGGCAAAATTGAGTATGCCAAGTAATGACTGGAGCATCCTCTCGTGCGGGTGAAGTCCTAAAGAACTGCCCTGATGCGGGTCAACTTGTCGAGGGGAGGCTGGCCTGCATGGAGCATGTGTCCAAGACAACTCCGAGGAAGGTGACGGAGTGTGCGGGTCCGTCGACCTTGTGCTCAGCTATGGGGATATTGATGTTCTGGAAGACGACTCTCAAGTTGTCGAGGCCTACTGGTGACACGTTGGGCTGCTCTGTCAGTAAGAAGTTATCCAGGTAGTGGATGACTTCTGTGCATAGGCCGTGTGTAGGAGAATCCGGGTGAGGGATTGAGCGAAAAGTGTCGAAGAGCCATGGGCTACTCTGGAGCCGAACGCGAGCTTGGCGGCAAAGTAGCACCTGTCTCTCCACCTGATACCGTGCCAACACCAGAGAGACGGGTGAATCGGCAGAAGGTTGAAGGCGTCCGATATGTCGGCTTTGGACAGCCAGGCCCCTGTGCCTGTTTTGAGGATAGCCTGGAACGCCATGTCGACGGAGGCGTATCTCAAGGAGAACTCCTCGGAGGGGACCAGGGAGCCGAGGCCGGGGACGCAGCAAGAACGAGGCGCAGACCGGTCGCACACCAAACGAACTTCATTCAAGAACTTGCCCTTGACAAGCCCAATAGGGCTGACTCTCCAGGTGTCGAAGGGGGGTTGTGTGAAGGGACCTACGATGAAAACCTCGCCCTAGCTCGGCTAGGAGTAGTTCCTCTACTGCTGCTCGTCGGTGGCCGCTGATTTGAGATTTCTACACTCGTGGTAGTGTGGGGCAGGGAGACAAGGCCGGTGTGGAAGCCCACCGTGAATCCTTGTATGAGGAACGTGGCAAGTGGGGGGGTGGGGTGTGAGTCAAGATAGACTCCTAATCGTGGACGTTTATGCGGCTCAGTCATAGGTTTTTCGGCTTGACTTTGCATACATTTTTCGGGTGCGCCCTGTGGCATACGACGCACACGTGGAGCATCCTGCATTGGCTGAAGTTGCACGAGCCGTAGTTGTAATTATTACAGATGGCCGCTCCTCCCATGGTCCGGACAGGGCGTCCGAGTTTGTCGACTTGGGGTTTCTGTGCCGGTGCTGGCGGGTTTGAGCTGAAGCCGAGGTCGAGGGAAACTCGACCGGGCGGCTGGCTGCTACACTGGAGCACCAGGTGGAGGTGCGTGTGGAGGATTGGCAGACTGCGCACAACGGTGCGCGCAGGCCGGCAAAATGGCGACAGAATAATTCTGTGTCCATTTAGGCTCCAGTCCGTGGGTGACTGGAACTGCGCCATCCTGGCGGCTGCTTTTGCGGAAAAGGAACGGTGGTAGTCGTAGAACGAGAACCCGCCGTGTTTGTAACCCAAGTCTACCACGGTGTGGAGATATAAGTCCAACTCTTCCCTTCTGCCGGGGGAAGCTGAACATAGGACGTCTCTAAGCATCCCAAATGTCAACGCAAATTCTGGGACGGACAATTTGCGGTTGAGCCTGGGGTCCTTAGCTTTGAGGACCACCGAGACATCTCCCCAGGTATGGCCTTGTTCTCGGCTAGGTCGTGGACCGATATGAGTAGGGAGGCGAGGTTGACGTCCTTGCCACCCAGTATGTCCTTCTTTAATGCTGGCTGGCATCAGGTGTGCTGGGCAGGCTACGGGACTTGTCCCTGCGGTACCTGTGGCGACTGGTGTTTAGAGGCTGCATTGCGGCAGGGTTGGGGACGGCCGGGGCCGGGTGAGCTTCCAGGAGAGTCACTCTGGCTTGGACGTCCGTGACTGTGTTCGCCAAGGACGACACCGTGGTGTGGAGTTGTGCTATGACCGTAGATATAGACCGGAGGAAGTTTGTTGAGCGCTGGGCCTGGCCATGGCAGGAGGAGGGAACAGGAGCCTGAAGAGCTCCGCCTTCCTGGCCGTGGCGGGGAACGGCACGCCCCTGCGTCTAAGTTCTGCCGTCAGCCTGGGGATGGTCCATCCCCTGAGGGACTGGTTGCTGTCGCTTACAGACACTGGGGAAGGTGACAAGGGGGCGGTGAGATCCTCGCTGCCCGCTTGAGACATGGTCCTCGGATGGGCTGTACCCTGAGGCGATGTCATGTGGCTTCTGAGGTCGCAAGAAGGTCGACCGGACCTGTTAGGGGGGTGAGATAAGCCAAGACTGTTTCTTTCCTTGTGTAAACATACATACCCAGCTGCTGTGTCTTCGAAAGGACAGGTGTGCGCACGTACGTGGACGTGTGTACACGGTGAGTTTCTATATTTTATCTGGAAAAATACCGTCCAACCTGTTGCAGGGTGGACCTACTGAACTTGGACTGACCTAGAGAAGGGAACAAAGACAGCTGGTGAGGTGTGCCTCGTGGGGTGTGTCCCCCGTCTATGCATATATCCTCTTTTTTTTTCTTCTTTTTTTTTTGGAGTGAAATGAGGAACGTTTGTGCCATGTCGTGGGCGCAAAGTGTCGTATATGAGTGTGCCTTGCTGAGTGACACTGGTCGAGAATTGGAACGAAAATGAGGCAAATTCGACTGGGGTACGTCGAGACGAACTGATGCATGGTGGATGCCATCGGATTCGGATCGGGACGTTTTTGTGTGACAGCGAGCTGATTGCCATGACAGGAGTACGAAACGGTCGAGCCGCGATGGCGACTGTCGATGAACCAGACTTCTGGAGCATGTACTGAAATGAGGCCAACGGATGTTCAGGGCACATCGGTACGAACCGGCGCGCAATGCGGCTGGGTTCGAATCGGGGTGAAACGAGGAACGTTTGTGCCATGTTGTGGGCGCAAGGTGTCGTTTATGAGTGTGCCTTGCTGAGTGACACTGGTCGAGAATTGGAATGAAATGAGGCAATTTCGACTGGGGTACGTCGAGACGAACTGATGCATGGTGGATGCCATCGGATTCGGATCGGGACGTTTTTGTGTGACAGCGAACTGATCGGCATGACAGGAGTATGAAACGGTCGAGCCGCGATGGCGACTGTAAAACGAACCAGACTTCTGGAGCATGTACTGAAATGAGGCCAACGGATGTTCAGGGCGCATCGGTCCGAACCGGTGCGCAGCGCGACTGGGTTCGAAGCGAGGTGCGGCCTGGCGGTGAGAGAAATGAGGGGAACCATTCCCTGAGGTGCTGAACGGTCGGTCGGGTCTCACGACCGACGACGAGCAGACTCAGGGGTGGTTACTGAAATGGGGCCAACAAACCTGGGGTACGTTGGAGGCGAAGACCGATCCGCAAAGGTGCGACCGGTTTCGAATCAAAGTGTGACTCGTGAGGTGAAATGTTTTCCTCGTGACAGAGGCGCCGACCGGTGAGCCTAAAACTTTTTCGACTGACAGCGACCGTACTTCTGGAGCACGGAATGAAATGGGGCCTGGGAGCACCTGGGGCGTGCCGGTACGAATCGAGGCACCGGGGTGCGCCTAGACTTGAATCGGAACGTGATACGTGACAGTGAAATGATGCCATGACAGAGGTGTTTTTTCGACCGGTGAGTCGAGAAATTGCGGCTAAACGACCGCTCCCTGGGTCACGTATTGAAATGGGGTTCCACTGCTGGGACATACCGGGACGAATCGGATGTGGCTAGATTCGAACGGCGTGTCGGTGCAGGACCGTGAAATGGCGAAATGACTGAAATGGTGAAATGGCTGAAATGTGACCGTATGAAATGTTACTGCGACTGATTCCGAATCAGGTGATGCGTAAGCGACCGGCTACTGTTATGCAGATAGCGGTACGGATGCAACGTACGGGTACTAATGAATGAATCGTGCGTATGTGGACAACAAGATTCGTGACAAGGTAAGTAACGTTCATAAGTGAAATGTTGGTCAAACGAGACCCCTACCTGTGGCCGCCGAGCCAGATACAATGTACAAAAACCTTTGAACGGGAACAATCCACGAGACGTCTGGCACTCACGAACGCTAGCGAAATTGAGTAGTCGGCTTAGTGACGTAGTATATCGCGCACCGGAACCGACGAAGACCACAGGTGAGTGGGCCGGTTAAATACCTTCCCGGGCTCCTCCCATAAATTCAGGCCACCATGTTGGCCTTCCACATATATATATATATATATATATATATATATATATATTGTAATCGTTTATCTTTATAAATTTACAAAATGCAAAGGGAGCAAAGAAAAACCTAAATAAAATCAATATTTGCTGCGACTACCCTTTGGCTTCAAACCAGCATCAATTCTTCTAGGTGCATTTGCACACAATTTTTGAGGGAACACAGCAGGTAGGTTATGCCAACCATCTTGGAGAACTAACCACAGATTTTCTGTGAATCTAGGCTGCGTCAAATCCTTCTGTCTTTCTTCATGTAATCCCAGGCAGACTCGATGAAGTTGAGATCAGGGCTCTGTGGGGACCAAACCATCCCTTCCAGGACTTTGTTTTTCTTCACGCTGAAGATAGTTCTTAATGACATTGGCTGTATGTTTGGGGTCATTGTCCTGCTGCAGAATAAGGGGTATGGCAAGATGAATATGTATCTGCCCGTATTTCTCAGCATTGAGGATGCCATTGATCTGGAAACATTGAGGACCCTAGTAGACGCAATGGTCGGCCAAGGAAACTTAGAGCGGAACTTCAGTCATTTTTTTATCTTTCCATCTGTTAAATCTTCTGCCCTTGTTGTTTTAACTTTGGATAGTAAAAAATAATTTTCTGCCAGTAAATACCTTATACAGCCCACTTCCTGTTTCTTGTCTTGTAAAAAGCCTAGGCTTATGACATCATGCACAGCTCTCTCTCTCACTCTCGTGAGAGTTTGCCAGGAATGGAGGGGGGGGGGGGGTGAGTCATAAGCGGGCCAATGAGAGCTGTTGAGCTGGAGGTGTGCCTCTGTGTATCTGTATAAATCCAGGAAGTGAACAGGCAGCAGCTTCAGCTACCCACAGTTAAAATAGATGCAGCCAGACTTAGTGGAGGGAGACTTCTGCAGCATATTTGGCAAGCACAGAATCACAGTATATATAAAATAATATGCAAAGTGGTTGGAGGGAAGCTTCAGAATGACAAATATGTTTTTTTTACAAACTATGTGAGCAGACTGCAGTTTCTCTTTAATACAGCAGATAAAATACGCATAATGCTTACTTCCCCCCTGACATCTGAAGATGTCCAGCACAGAACTGGTGGAAACCAATGAGACCCAGTTACACCCATCTCGTGTCCAGAGAAGTCTGGCCAGAAGTGTTTTTCATGGAAGAATTGTGGCCAAAAAGTGTTACCTCTGATGTGGAAACAAGGCTAAGTGACTCAACTATGCATGAAAAAATAGGAACTGGGGTGCAGAAAAATGGCAGCAGGTCTGGACTGAGGAGTCAAATTTAGAAATATTTGGCTGTAGCAGGAGGTAGTTTGTTTGCAGAAGGGCTGCAGAGCGGTACAATAATTAGTGCTTGCCAGCAACAGTAAAACATGTTGGAGGTTCCTTGCAAGTTTGGGGCTGCATTTCTTCAGGTGGAGTTGGAGATTTGGACAGGATCAATGGTGTCCTCAATGATGACAAATACAAGCAGATACTTATCCATCATGCCATACCATCAGGAAGGAATGTGATTGGCCCCAAATTCATTCTGCAGCAGGACAACAACCCCCAAACATGCAACCAATGTCATTAAGAACTATCTTTAGTGTAAAGAAGAACAGGGAGTACTGGAAGTGATGGTTTGGCCCTAACAGAGCCCTGATCTCAACATCATTGAGTCTGTCTGGGATTAAACGAAGAGACAGAAGTATTTGAGGCAGCCTATAGCCACAAAAGATCTGTGGTTAGTTCTTCTAAGATGTTTTGAACAGCCTACCTGTTGGGTTCCTTTCAAAAACTATGCACAAGTGTACATAGAAAAATTGATGCCTTTTTCGAAGGCAAAGGGTGATCACACCAAATATTCATTTGATTTCGATTTCTCTTCTGTTCATTTACTTTCCATTTTGTTAATTAATAAAAATAAACTATTAACACTTCTATTTCCTTAAAGCATTCTTAATTTACAGCATTTCCTTCACACCTGCTTAAAAAACTATTACAAAGTAATGTATATGAACCTTTATTTCATGAATGATAACAGGTAATAATATCCTTTTAATGTAATCCCTAACAATATGAATTTTCAGCAATATAACTGTGAGACTACTGACTGGCTCAGTGAAACTCTTAGCAGTGTTTATACAATAGACAAAAAGAAGATTCATAGCAGCAATACCAGTATTTATTATTCTTAGCAGTCTGCATACATTTTTTGCTTACCCAATTGAAATGTAAATTTTTGCATTACTCTGGGATGATGCCAGGACCTCCATCTGAAAGGAGAATGGAATTGTATTCCTCTTCTTAGTACAGCACTGTATCAGTCTTGCTGTAACATGACACTTTAATCTGACAGGTGAAAGTCAGGATAGACTAGCAAGAAATGTTATACTTGGCTTCTGTGCCACTGCCATAAGACAGCAGGGAACAGTGGAATGGGAACAAGTATTATGTTTGTTTTCATGGTTTACAATCCTTTCAGAGCATTCATCAAACATGTCACAGCTGTTATCTTCCCCGTGTCACTGTTCCCCATCTGTTATAATGAGGGAGGTGTTGTGATCTATTAAATGGTAATCTTGCCATCTTTTTTTGTAAAAGAAGGGTGCCATTTTGTGGCATGAATAGAGCATTATATGTGTGCCCTCTGATTATGCCTTATTGTAGCACATAAACAGGTGAAAAATGAGGTTCTCCTAATTCTGACAAGTGTTCCAGATGTAAGTTTTGAACAAAGCATGAAAGCACAGAGCTGAACAGAATGAAATCCATTTTTATTATGTTAGATTCATTTAAAGTTGAAGACAGCTCTAACAATGGTTTGTTTTACAGAGAAAGGGTAAAGTCTTTCCATATAAATATTAGCCCTAATTAAAAAGGGCAATTCTAGGCAACAAGTGAGACAGCCAGTAAACTGCTACTGCTACCCAGGAAACCCTGCAACTGTGCTAAAATCAGGAATTGTACTCAGTCTACCACCTTCAGAGGTTTGCCTTATCCTTTATAATTAGTTTCCAGAGATCCCCTCCCATATGGGGTGGGTAGGTGTTCTTTTAAACGTTTGTGTTTCTCTCTGCTTGATGTATTAAAGAGGTTGTAAACCTCCAAAAAAAAAACCTGCAAGACAAAGGCATAATGAGCTAGTGTGCATTACATACTGGCTCATTATGAATTATCTTAGTACGCATACCGCTGACAGGGCCGACATCTTTCCCGAAGTTACTTCTGGGTTTGCGGGCTCCTGCGCTGCGATTGGCCAGAGCTGCAATGACGTCACTCCCACGCATAAGTGCGGGAGCCGCCTGGCACGGCACGGGCCCTGAAGAAATGGCACGAGCGAGCCGTGCCTTCAGTGAGAATGCGCTGATGTCGGCGGCAGCGTATATAGTAGTTATCTCCTAAACGGTGCAAGTTTAGGCGATATTTGCAGTACCTACAGGCAAGTCTTATTATAGGCTTACCTGTATGAGCAGATAAAGAGGAAGACTTCACTTCCTTGTTAAAGTGGTTCTAAAGGTTCAAGATTTTTTTGCCTTCATGCATTCTATGTAAGAAGGTAAAAAACCTTCTCTGTGCAGCAGCCCTACCAAATACTTACCTGAGCCTGATCTTCCTCCAGTGCTGTGCGCAAGAGCCTTTGCTGCTGTCAATTACAGCCAGTGAGCCAATGAGGAAAGAGAGGGGCAGTGCCGAGCCACGGGAGCCTGCCTGGGTGCCGCCATAGCAAGCTGCTTGCTGTAGAGGCACTCGGCAGAAGGGAGGGGACCAGGAGTGCCAGCGGGGGACCTGAAAAGAGGAGGATCGGGGTTGCTTAGTGCAAAACCACTGCACAGAGCAGACAACCACTGCACAGAGCAGACACAGAGCAAAATATGTTTATTATTTCAATGTAAGAAAATCCAAAGCTTTAAAGGGGATGTAAACCCTCACATATATACAGTTGAAGTACACAGCCCCAGATGATACTCAGGGATGAAACAAATCTCCCTATATAAGTTTTACATGCATATCTGCTGTCTACAAGTTTATATATTCTTTAGAAAGTGCACATTGTGTTAGAGATTTTCTCTTCTTGTTCAGCACTGGGAGTGGATTCTTGGCATACAACTAAGTCAGCTGATTGGAGGAAAGGCGCACACCCCCACTCCACAGACAAAGGAAGGAAGGATTGCGCAGAGCTGTGCTGTAACAAGACAAGCTCTGTGCTAATCTATTTATAGCAACCTCCCCCGACACAAATTTCAGGCTGGTTTTATTGTGGTTGACAGGAAACTTGTCAGAAGTTATCATGCTGATAACAGAGCAATGAAACAGTAGAAACACATGTGACTTAGAGCTTTGGAGATAGATAAGAAAACACTACAGAAATATGTGCTAATATTTGTGACAACTCCAGCAAGAAGCTGTTTTTTTTGTGGATCTCACCTGTGTAGCGTATCCGGGGTGTTTTACCAGTGTGTCGTTTCCTGCATTTTTGTGCTTATGGAACACTTACAGTATGTGCTAATATACAAGCATACCTCCATTGTTTATCTGTTATTTCCTCCTGTGATTCCTCCGACCACTTCCTCCTGTGTACATCCATCCCGGAAGAGTGGTGTAGCCATGAATAGGCAATTGAGGCGGCCTTGTTAAGTGGGGTACCACCATGGTACACCGATTCCTGGTCAGTTAGTGGTCTGTGAAAGTCCTGTGGGTTCCCTTTCTTGACCAAATAGCTTCATAGTTGAAGGTAGGACCAGTGCGCATATGAGGGAGGTTGTTTTCTATCTTGAGAGTGGTCCACTCCTTGAGTTTACTCCGAGTGAAACACTCACCTACCAACAGTGGGATGTTCTGCTGTATTGGTTGAAATATTGTGTTGTGGAGACCCGGGACAAAGTCAGGGTTGTCTTTCAGTGGTGTCAGTGGGCTAAGAGACGTGGTGATGATCGTACGTTTGCCAATAGAGTGCAAAATCTCCAGTGTGTTGACTGTAAGGGGGTGTCAGCATAAACTAAGGGGATAACTGGTCCACGAGATCCAAGGAGAGTATTTCAGTGGTATCGGAGTCAAGTCTGCCTCTAGTGATACCCAGTCTTTCATGTGGTCATGGCAGTGCTCGTCAATTACTCTAGCAAGGTGTGAAGCATAGTAGTAATATATGAAATCCGGTAGGCCCATCCCAACCAACTCCTTGGGCAAATTCCTTTAGCAAATTTCTGCAGAGTTATTGTCGGGTTCATTAGAGATAATGTCCTGAACCCAGAAACCAGTGATTGCGGTGTTTGTTGTAATCATTCTGATAAATGGTTCTAATGACAAGATGAATAGCAAGAGTGATAAAGGACAACCCTGTCTAGTTCCATTCCTTATGTGCACCTTTTCAGACAATATGCCATTGATTTTTAGTTTTGCGAGGGGTTTTGGTATAGCGCAGAGATTGATGACAACATATCTGGTCCTAGCCCCGCATGTCTGCACACTACATCATAAAATCCCAGGCAACATGATCGAAGGCCTTCTCCGCATCAGTGGAGAGGAGAAAGCCTTCGATGTTCTGCGCTCTCACCTCATGAATTAGGAGGAGGGCTTTAGTCACGTTGTCTTTGGCTTCTCTACCAGGCATGAAGCCCACCGGTTCCAGACCAATGAGCTCCGGAAGAAGTAGTTCCAATCGTAGAGCGAGGATTTTTGCGAATAGTTTAACGTCCAGGTTTAACAGGGAGATGGGACAATAGCTGGCACAATCCATTGGATCTTTACCTAATTTTGGTATCACTGCAATGAATGCAGAATGGAAATCTGAGGTTACATCCCTGGGTTTGGACATGGAATTCAAGGCCGCAGTGAGTGGTTCCGTGATAATGTTTATGAAAGTTTTGTAGTAGATGGAGGAATAACCATCTGGCCCTGGGCTATTCCCTGGTTTCAGTTGTGTGATAGCCTATCTGAGCTCTAGAGGTAAAATTGGTGCTTCTAGTAAAAAGATGTCAAGGTCTTGTAGGATTGGGAATCCGCTCCTATTTAGGTATTCTTGAATAATGTGTGCCCTATCTCCCTCCATACCCTGTAAAGCTGTGACAATCTAGTCAGGCTCCACAGTTTCTGGTATTCCCCTCACTTATGTTGCATCTTCGGCCCATTATTAAGATCTTTAATATGTCTATTCATTTCTATGAAGTGCTGTGACTGTGTAACAGAGATCCTTTCCAATCTGTGTATAGCCTTATCTCTGTGTTTCCCTGCGGCTTCTGCAGACGCCAGCTTCACAGTCACCATGAGCAGATTTGTTTTCAGGTCAGTAAATGCTGCAGAAAAGGTGGACTTAATGTCTGCAGCAAACACTGACATATCAGAGTAGGTTAGGGGGGTTTTCCGATCAGGGTTTACCACTACCTGAGTCCTCAGGAGCCGATTGAGGGTCCTCACTGTATTCCTCCTTGTGATGTAACAGCACCATCTTGGATCATATCATGCTGCTGCAAGCTGCAGAGTTGTTTTTGAAGAGATCTGTGATGTTCCTTGCTGGATAGGCTGTCGAACCACGGCGTGGACGAGAGTGCGGGGTGGTGTAGAGCCTTTTGCCCGGCATCTGAGAGCTGGTGGTCGGGTGTTAGGTTGTAAATGGCCATGTGTGCAGAAGAGCTCCCTCAGTGTTCTGCCATCCTTGTTGCACGCCAAGCCACACCTCCCTGTTTGCAAAATTTTATAACAAATTATAAAAATAGTTTTTTATTTCAAAATGTTTGGACTTTTTTGTTTAGCAAAAAAAAACCCCACAAGTGATTACCACCAAAAAAAAGCTCTGTTTGTGTGAAAACAAATGATAACATTTTCTATGGGTACAGTGTAGCGCGACAGCGCAATTGTCATTCAAAGTGTGACAGCGATGAAAGCTAAAAATTGGCCTGGGCAGGAAGGGGTGAAAGTGCCCAGTAGGCAAGTGGTTAAATGACCGAAATGTGTGTCTCTTTCATGTAGGTAGTGCAGCTCTGACCGCGTGCAACCACCAATTAAATATTTTTTATTATGTCTCAGAATTCCAGTTACCTGTGATTCTTCACAGTTCACAGATCTATGCTAAGTTAAAGGACAAGCCTTGGATTAGAACAAACAGGCCACAACACTGGCAGACAAAAGTGTACCAATGATACTGTAGGGTAGGCTGAGGGGTGGAAGTTACAGCAAATGAAACATTTCAAAATCCTCAACACCATGTTATGTAGCCCTCAATCTTTATAAAAAAGTACCTTGCTAGTTTTTGCTAGCAATGTAAGGTCGAGCACCAGTAATGAATCTTAAAGCGGAACAAAATTCTTTCAATCAACATTAACAATTGTAATCCCTTTGCTGATAGGAAGGTAGATTATATTTACTTTGCTTTTATTTTTTACATTTGTTCAGTTGTTTTCTGGTTTCTAGCCTAGGTCAAAATTATGTCATTAATCCCAGAAGTCTTCAGGAGGTTTTTTTCAGCTAACCACACCCTCCTGCCTGCATGCCTGAGCTAAGGGCAAATGGATTTTAGGAAGTTAATGCTACATGAATCATCTACCTTTAACCACTTCAGCCCCGGACCATTTGGCAGCCAAAGGACCAGAGGTCTTTTTTCAATTTTGCACTGCACTGCTTTAACTGGTAATTGCGCGGTCATGCAATGTTGTAACCAAACAAAATTTGCGCCCTTTTTTCCCACAAATAGAGCTTTCTTTTGATGGTATTTGATTGCCTCTGTGATTTTTATTTTTTGCGCTATAAACGGAAAAAGACCGCAAATTTTGAAAAAAAAAGATATTTTCTACTTTTTGTTATAAGAAAAATCCAATAAACTCAATTTTAGTCAAACATTTGGGCCAAAATGTATTCAGCCACATGTCTTTAGTAAAAAAAAATGCCAATAAGCGTATATTTATTGGTTTGCGCAAAAGTTATAGCGTCTACAAACTAGAGTACATTTTCTGGCATTTACACTGCTTTTAATTTATGACTGCCTATCTCATTTCTTGAGGTGCTAAAATGGCAGGGAAGTACAAAACCCCCCCAAATGACCCCATTTTGGAAAGTAGACACCCCAAGCTATTTGCTGAGAGGCATGTTGAGCCCATTGAATATTTTTTTTTTTTAGTCCCAAGTGATTGAATAAAGACAAAAAAAAAAAAAAAAAAAAAAATGTTCATAAAGTTGTCACTAAATGATATATTGCTCACACATGCCATGGTTATATGTGGAGATGCACCCCAAAATACATTTTGCTGCTTCTCCCGAGTATGGGGATACCACATGTGTGGGACTTTTTGGGAGCCTAGCCGCGCACGGGGCCCCGAAACCCAATCAACGCCTTCAGGGTTTCTAAGGGTGCAAATTTTTGATTTCACTCCTCACTACCTATCACAGTTTCGAAGGCCATAAAATGCCAAAATAGCACAAAACCCCCCCAAATGACCCCATTTTGGAAAGTAGACACCCCAAGCTATTTGCTGAGAGGCATGTTGAGTACATGGAATATTTTATATTTTGCCACAAGTTGCGGGAATATTACAAACTTTTTTTTTTTTTTGCCCAAAGTTGTCACTAAATGATATATTGCCCACACATGCCATGGGCATATGTGGAATTACACCCCAAAATACATTCTGCTGCTTCTCCTGAGTATGGGGATACCACATGTGTGGGACTTTTTGGGAGCCTATCCGCATACGGGACCCCGAAAACCAAGCACCGCCTTCAGGATTTCTAAGGGCATAAATTTTTGATTTCACTCCTCACTACCTATCACTACCTATCACAGTTTTGAAGGCCATAAAATGCCAAGATGGCACAAAACCCCCCCCCAAATGACCCCATTTTGGAAAGTAGACACCCCAAGCTATTTGCTGAGAGGAATGTTGAGCCCATTGAATATTTTTTTTTTTAGTCCCAAGTGATTGAATAAAGACAAAAAAAAAAAAAGAAAAAAATGTATTCAAAAAGTTGTCACTAAATGATATATTGCTCACACATGCCATGGTTATATGTGGAATTGCACCCCAAAATACATTTTGCTGCTTCTCCTGAGTATGGGGATACCACATGTGTGGGACTTTTTGGGAGCCTAGCCGCGTACGGGGCCCCGAAACCCAGGCACCGCCTTCAGCATTTCTAAGGGTGCAAATTTTTGATTTCACTCCTCACTACCTATCACAGTTTCGAAGGCCATAAAATGCCAAAATAGCACAAAAACCCCCCAAATGACCCCATTTTGGAAAGTAGACACCCCAAGCTTTTTGCTGAGAGGCATGTTGAGTACATGGAATATTTTATATTTTGCCACAAGTTGCGGGAATATTACAAACTTTTTTTTTTTTCCCCAAAGTTGTCACTAAATGATATATTGCCCACACATGCCATGGGCATATGTGGAATTACACCCCAAAATACATTTTGCTGCTTCTCCTGAGTATGGGGATACCACATGTGTGGGACTTTTTGGGAGCCTAGCCGCGTACGGGGCCCCGAAACCCAGGCACCGCCTTCAGCATTTCTAAGGGTGCAAATTTTTGATTTCACTCCTCACTACCTATCACAGTTTCGAAGGCCATAAAATGCCAAAATAGCACAAAAAACCCCCCAAATGACCCCATTTTGGAAAGTAGACACCCCAAGCTTTTTGCTGAGAGGCATGTTGAGTACATGGAATATTTTATATTTTGCCACAAGTTGCGGGAATATTACAAACTTTTTTTTTTTTCCCCAAAGTTGTCACTAAATGATATATTGCCCACACATGCCATGGGCATATGTGGAATTACACCCCAAAATACATTCTGCTGCTTCTCCTGAGTACGGGGATACCACATGTGTGGGACTTTTTGGGAGCCTATCCGCATACGGGACCCCGAAAACCAAGCACCGCCTTCAGGATTTCTAAGGGCATAAATTTTTGATTTCACTCCTCACTACCTATCACAGTTTTGAAGGCCATAAAATGCCAAGATGGCACAAAACCCCCCCAAATGACCCCATTTTGGAAAGTAGACACCCCAAGCTATTTGCTGAGAGGAATGTTGAGCCCATTGAATATTTTTTTTTTTAGTCCCAAGTGATTGAATAAAGACAAAAAAAAAAAAAGAAAAAAAATGTATTCAAAAAGTTGTCACTAAATGATATATTGCTCACACATGCCATGGTTATATGTGGAATTGCACCCCAAAATACATTTTGCTGCTTCTCCTGAGTATGGGGATACCACATGTGTGGGACTTTTTGGGAGCCTAGCCGCGTACGGGGCCCCGAAACCCAGGCACCGCCTTCAGCATTTCTAAGGGTGCAAATTTTTGATTTCACTCCTCACTACCTATCACAGTTTCGAAGGCCATAAAATGCCAAAATAGCACAAAAACCCCCCAAATGACCCCATTTTGGAAAGTAGACACCCCAAGCTTTTTGCTGAGAGGCATGTTGAGTACATGGAATATTTTATATTTTGCCACAAGTTGCGGGAATATTACAAACTTTTTTTTTTTTCCCCAAAGTTGTCACTAAATGATATAGTGCCCACACATGCCATGGGCATATGTGGAATTACACCCCAAAATACATTTTGCTGCTTCTCCTGAGTATGGGGATACCACATGTGTGGGACTTTTTGGGAGCCTAGCCGCGTACGGGGCCCCGAAACCCAGGCACCGCCTTCAGCATTTCTAAGGGTGCAAATTTTTGATTTCACTCCTCACTACCTATCACAGTTTCGAAGGCCATAAAATGCCAAAATAGCACAAAAACCCCCCAAATGACCCCATTTTGGAAAGTAGACACCCCAAGCTTTTTGTTGAGAGGCATGGTGAGTATTTTACAGCTCTCATGTGTTTTTTAAAATGAAGAAAGTAAAGAAAAAAACATTTTTTTTTTCTTTTTTCAATTTTCAAAACTTTGTGACAAAAAGCGAGATCTGCAAAATACTCACCATACCTCTCAGCAAATAGCTTGGGGTGTCTACTTTCCAAAATGGGGTCATTTGGGGGTGGTTTGTGCCATCTGGGCATTCCATGGCCTCCGAAACTGTAATTGGCAGTGAGGAGTGAAATAAAAAAATTACACCCTTAGAAAGCCTGAAGGCGGTGCTTGGATTTTGGGGTCCCGTACGCGGCTAGGCTCCCAAAAAGTCCCACACATGTGGTATCCCCGTACTCAGGAGAAGCAACAGAATGTATTTTGGGGTGTATTTCCACATATGCCCATGGCATGTTTGAGCAATATATCATTTAGTGACAACTTTTTGTAAAAAAAAAAAATATTATTTTTTTTTTTTTTTTCATTATTCAATCTCTTGGGACCAAAAAAAAAAATATTTAATGGGCTCAACATTGCTCTCAGCAAATAGCTTGGGGTGTCTACTTTCTAAAATGGGGTCATTTGGGGGGGGTTTGAACTGTCCTGGCATTTTATGCACAACATTTAGAAGCCTATGTCACACGTCACCCACTCTTCTAACCACTTGAAGATAAAGCCCTTTCTGACACTTTTTGTTTACATGAAAACATTTTTTTTTTTTGCAAGAAAATTACGTTGAACCCCCAAACACTATATATATTGTTAAAGCAAAGGCCCTACAGATTAAAATGGTGGGTGTTGCATTTTTTTTTTCCACACAGTATTTGCGCAGCGATTTTTCAAACGCATTTTTTGTGGAAAAAATACACTTTTTTTTATTTTAATGCACTAAAACACACTATATTGCTCAAATTTTTGATGAAATAAAAAATATGATCTTAGGCCGAGTACATGGATACCAAACATGACATGCTTTAAAATTGCGCACAAACACGCAGTGGCGACAAACAACATACATTTTTAAAAGCCTTTAAAAGCCTTTACAGGTTACCACATTAGATTCACGGAGGAGGTCTACTGCTAAAATTACTGCCCTCGATCTGACCTTCGCGGTGATACCTCACATGCATGGTGCAATTGCTGTTTACATATGACGCCAGACCAACGCTTGTGTTCGCCTTTGCGCAAGAGAAGGGGGGGCAGGGGTGCTTTTTTTTATTTTTTTTTATTTTTTCTTTTTATTTAGCTTTTTTATTTTATTTTTAACCTGTTCCTTCCATTTTTTTTTTCTTAGTTATCATTTTTATTGTTATCGCAGGGAATGTAAATATCCCCTATGATAGCAATAGGCAGTGACAGGTACTCTTTTTTTGAAAAAAAGGGTCTATTAGACCCTAGATCTTTCCTCTGCCCTCAAAGCATCTGACCACACCAAGATCGGTGTGATAAAATGCTTTCCCAATGGTGCGGTGGGTATGCCCACCATTAGAATACCTCCCTTCATCCACCCACTTCTAATGATGGGCATACATGCACCATTTATATATGCCGAAGCATGGGGGCATCCTCCCGCAAAAAAGTTATGCCACGTACACATGGTCGGACTTTTTTCGACCATATGTACGTGGCATTAGGAGCAAAATCGCTCCTCCGCCCTCTGCTGCCCCCATGCTTCGGCATATATGCTCTTTTTTTTAACTGTGGTGGTGAAATCACCTCCTACAGCGTTGGAGTCGCGGCTTTATGTATCGTGGGAGCAAACGCTGTTGCTGTCAAGATAAATAAATCCACGCTGCAACTGAATGGCGTACCTGCTAAGCAAATAATGGTTAACATTAAAACAAAGTAACATAACAGTATAACAGTAAGACCTTACCATACCATACCTGCAAAGCAAATACCAAAAAAAAAAAACATAGTAAAAAATAAAACATTTTGTTAACGCAACCGGTGCCTAAAATATATATATGCCGAAGCATGGGGGCATCCTCCCGCAAAAAAGTTATGCCACGTACACATGGTCGGACTTTTTTCGACCGTATGTACGTGGCATTAGGAGCAAAATCGCTCCTCCGCCCTCTGCTGCCCCCATGCTTCGGCATATATGCTCTTTTTTTTTAACTGTGGTGGTGAAATCACCTCCTACAGCGTTGGAGTCGTGGCTTTATGTATCGTGGGAGCAAACGCTGTTGCTGTCAAGATAAATAAATCCGCGCTGCAACTGAATGGCGCACCTGAAAACAAAAAAATGGTTAACAATAAAACACAGTAAACAAAATTACATACCTGAAAAGCAAGCATGATAAAACATAATAAAACATTGCAGAATAGAATAGAGTAAAAAAGAGCAACAATAGAGAGAGAGAGAGAGAGAGAGAGAGAGAGAGAGAGAACAATAAAACGACAACTATTTTTGGTTTTTTTATTTTATATTTTTTTTGGGATTTTTTTTTTTTGTACTTTTTTTTTATTTTTTACACTTTTTTTTTAAAACTATAACTATAATTTTAACTGTAATGGTCGGGTCTCAAAATGCGATGGCATTCTTGAGACCCTGTAACTATAATTTTAACTAACGGTCGGGTCTCAAAATGCGATGGCATTCTTGAGACCCTGTGAAAGTGTATCCTAGCCTGTGAAATGCTGTACCCTACGCTAAAACCTCACTAGTGAGTGGTAGCGTTCAAAACATTCACCAATGCAGAGACCAGGATTGTCAGGACAGCGTGGACAATAATAACGGGTGTCACGCCTACATCCGCGCTTGGTACAGACACGACATCTTTTTTGGGGGGCTCGTTGGGTAGGGGTACTCGGGAGGACATAAGGATAATGCCTCTCATACAGCCGGCTAACTGCATTTGGTTCGGAATGGTGAGGTGCAGAACCGTCTGGAAACAGAAGGTCTGTGAGAACCTCTTCCAGGAATTCAAGGAAGGGTAACCTCCCGCCTGAAGCTCCGTATAGCACATGAGCATTCAGAAAAGCCAATTGGAACAAATAAATAGACACTTTTTTGTACCAGCGTCTAGCCTTACGGACAACTAGGTACGGCGCCAACAACTGGTCGTTGAGGTCCACCCCTCCCATATTAAGGTTATACTCGTGGACACAGAGGGGTTTCGTCACAACACCAGCCGCCGTACGAATTTGGACTGTCGTGTCTGCATGAAGGGAGGTAAGAACGAAAACATTCCTATTATCCCTCCACTTCACAGCGAACAAATTATTACACTTCAAGCAGGCTCTCTCCCCCAGCCTAAGAGGGGAATCTACAAGCCGCTGGGGAAAGCCCCGGCGATTAGGTCGCACGGTGCCACATGCTCCAATCTGATGATCAAACAAGTGACTAAACAGTGGCACGCTCGTGTAATAATTGTCCATGTACAAGTGGTACCCCTTTCCGAATAAGGGTGACACCAAGTTCCACACTATCTTGCCAGCGCTCCCTATGTAATCTGGACAGTTCTCCGGCTCTACGTGACTATCTTTTCCCTCATAAACCGAAAAGCTCCACGTATAGCCTGTTGCCCTGTCACAGAGCTTGTAGAGCTTGACCCCGTATCTGGCACGCTTGCTGGGAAGGAACTGTTTGAAAGACAAGCGGCCAGAAAACTTAATCAGGGACTCGTCAACGCAGACAACTTGATTGGGATTAAACAAGGCTGCAAAACGTTGGTTGAAGTGGTTTATGAGGGGCCGAATTTTGTAGAGCCGATCAAATTCAGGGTCTCCACGAGGACGACAGAGTTCATTGTCACTGAAGTGCATGAACCGCAAGATCTGTTCGTATCGTGCCCTGGACATGGAGCGAGAGAACACGGGCATATGGTGGAGCGCGAGGGTGGACCAATAAGACCTCAGCGTCGGGAATTTATGCATGCCCATGTTGATGGAAAGGCCCAGAAAGGACTTAAATTCGGAAACCGTAATTGGTTTCCAATCTCTGGCAAGGGAAGGCACTTTGGGATTAGCGGCGATGTATTCACCAGCGTATATATTACTTTGGTCCACAATAGATCTATAGAGATCTTCCGTGAAAAACAGCGATAAAAAATCGGATGGCTTAAAATCAGCTGTTTCCACCTGAATACCGGGTTGGCCAGTGAATGGGGGAAGTACGGGTCCTGCAGAAGTGGTGGGCACCCAATCAGGATTGGCGAATTCTGCAGGAAGGACACTATGTGATCGACGGGCCTGCCTTTGTCTTCTTCTTGGTGGCAGCGGGACACTACTTGTGCTTGCCACCTCGCCAGCTTGAACTGCACTTATGGGACTCGCCCGTCACCAAGTGTTAGCTTGAACTGCAGTGCTGGTTTGACTACGTCCAGGGTGTACTAGGCCGCTGGTGCTTGCCAGTTCACCAGAAGGAATAGCGGCGCTAGTACTTCTCTGCTCCATACGAGAGACCTGCGGTTCCTGCACCTCAACAACAGCAGAAGATCGGGATCGGGTACGCCTGACCTTAGCAGGGACCTCACCTCCGTCGCCAGAGCTATCTGTCATGGAGCCGCTGTCGTCTACTGGGTCGTATTCTGAGCCTGATTCTGACAGATAAGTGACCTCCTCTTCACTATCTGACATACTCAGAAACAAGTAGGCCTGTTCACTAGTGTACTTGCGATTTGCCATTTTGGGCTCTAAATTTAGTAGTACACTAGTGAGATTCACAGGAAAAAAAGCTCCTAGGCTGCTGGCGACTGAATCAAAACGCTACCAAAAAAACTGTTAGCGATCGCAGGGATCAGGCCTGACTCTGCGAACGCTGCAGTTATGTGTGCTTAGTGTTTTGTAAGTGACAGTGATCGATCGATACTGCACTTGGGTGGGCTGGGCTGGGCTGGGCGGAGGGGGAAAACGCAGGTGCTAGCAGGTATCTGGGCTGATCCCGCTAACAATGCGTTTTTTGGAACCCTAAACTGCTGGGACGCTAGTATAGATCTGATCAGATCAGATATTGATCTGTTCAGATACTATACCACTAAGGGAGGTGTATGCTTTGCGCGTGGGTGTTTGCGGTGCTGGCACTAACCTGGGGCGACGCAGACCTTATTTGTCCCTAAAACCTAATTGATATCACCCGCCGGGCGATCAGGGGGTTAAACCGTTATTGGGTAATAAATGGCGGGTGCCCTGACAGTATAAAAAACAAACTATCTAACCAGCGTCACCCGTAACAGTAATACGGTGATCACTGGTGAAAGGGGTTAACTAGGGGCAATCAGGGGGTTAAAACCTTTATTAGGTAATATATGGGGGTACCTGACGATATATAAAAACCTGACGGGGAACCTAAATAACTAAATAACTAACTGGCTAACCAGCGTCACCAGTGACACTTATACTGTGATCACTGGTGAAAGAGTTAACTCTAGGGGCAATCAAGGGGTTAAAACCTTTATTTAGGTTGTAATATGGGGGTACCTGACCTATAAACCTATTTATAATCCTATATAAACCTGGCGGTTACCTAAAAAAAAAACTGGCTACCTAGCGGCACCAGTGACACTAATAGAGCGATCAGAAAAACGATCGCTTAGTGACACTGGCAAAAGGGGGTGAAAGGGTTACCTAGGGGGCAATCAAGGGGTTAAACCTTTATTGGGGGGGGGGGGTAGGGGGCTACCTTAGACCTAAAGGGGCCTAAAACTAACTGCCCTGACAGTTATTACAGTCACACTGACACTAAATGCAGTGATCAGTAAATAAATGATCACTGCAATCAGTGACACTGTGACAGGGGGGGCAGGGGGTGATCTGGGGGGTGATCTGGGGGTGACCGGGGGGTGGATTGTGTGCCTAAGTGTCCTGGTGTCAGTGTACTGTTGTGCACTTACTTGCTGTGTCTTCACCGCTCGGCGTCCCGGTCAGAAAGACCGACACGAGGAGCGTGACGTCACTTCCCCTTGCCTGTGTTTACAATTACACAGGCAAGGGAGAATGTGATTCGCCAGGAGCGATCGGGAGGGGGTGGCCAGAAACCACTGGCCGTCCCCTCTTCCCGCATCGCTCCTGACACGATCCCGACCGTCCCCGCCGGCGGAGGGGGGTACGATCGGACCCCCCAACCGCCTGAAGAATGGCACGTACAGGTACGTCCTTTTGCCTGTACGTGCCATTCTGTTGACGTATATGTACATGGGGCGGTCGGGAAGTGGTTAATCAAGATGGGCATAACTAGAAATGTTAGAGAGGTATTTTCAAAGTGATTTTTTGACAAAATAAAGCCGAGAGACATGGATGAATAGGTGAGTTTAGTTTGAATATTAAAAATGAATTAAATAGCATTTTTTCAGTTTGTGGTGCTTAGATACAGTTTATTTCCACTTTAATGCAACATTTTCTTTTTCCGACGCTTACCATCAAATATGAACCTTTCAGTTTATACGCATGTTTATAATATAAGCGTATGATCAGTGAGCAAACCTCTACAGTTGTTACAGGTTATTCTATTATAAATTCAATGACATGTTTTGTTGTTCCTAATGTCATTAAAAGCCTCATCTATTACAATCCAGGCTTGAAATGTGTTGTTTTTTTATATGTATTAAATTCATACTAAATCACTAAGCTAATTAAAACTAGAGAACCTGTTCAATCTAATCTAAACTCATGTTTTATTAGTCTAAGCATATATATGCATCTTTCTGATCGGCAGATACAAATTAGTATATGTAATGAGGTACTTTACACATCAATGATTATGGTTGTATCTGTATAAAATCCCTCACTGAATGTCAAAATAGCTGTCTGCATAATTTTAGTACAGATCTGCCAGAAAAAAAAATCGTAGTTCATGGATCTCAGTTATATGACCCACATGTACTGTACGTCCTACACATCACAAGTCCTTCCTCCTTATCCATTCAGAAATCATGAACAGCGACTATGTTGATGGGTTTACACAGCTGGCTGCCTGTCTCTCTGTGAGTGGTGCTGTGCAGGCAATTAACAGAAAGCCAATATGAAGACACATTATGGTCTCATTTACACTAGCAGTCAGGGGGTGGCGCTAAAACCACGTGATTAAGCCACATTTCTACTGCCCCCCTCATCCGCTCCCCATTAGGCTGCTGTGGCCAGGGGTGTACACATGTCATGGCAGCGATGCTTTGTATTGCAGTGTGGCAAAAATGATCCCTTCTGTCACGTTGAGCGGGCAGTCAACGTGACCCATTCTACTGAATGGGAGTGCACCGCTACCGTATTGCTAGTGCGGGGTTCAAGAGGTTAAAGCAAGTGGTGAGGAGGCAATAGAACTCCACCTCACCACCTGGTAAATGCTTTCTAAAGAGCAATCTGAACACAGACTACTCTTCATCGAATACTGCTAGTGTAAACAAGGCCTAAGGGCTTATGCACACAAGTGCCCAAAACACCAGGTTTTAAGGAGTTCAGGCATTTTTTTAGTTATCTTATTGCAGCCCATTTCTTTCAATAGAAAAGAAATCAAATAACACATTTATGCACTGGAGAAATCTATTGCCTTGTTTTCATAGCGCTGCAAATTGCCTTCTACATTATAGAAGCAAATGGATACTTCTGTTCCATACAATCTTCGTTGAGTGTGACACTTGTCAAAGTAAGATAATGTGTGATAATGCATGCATGGGACAATGCTATCATGTATACTTCAGGGTCCAACCACACCACTAGCACATTTTATGATCATTATGGAATTATACCCTTTTTTATTATCATTCTCATATTTTCAATTATTACATGCTCACAGTTAAAAATGGTAATTGGAGTTCAAATCAATAGGTGTAAAAGGTGGATAAAAGTGTATCTTTTCACCCAGCCCATGTCATTTATTATAGTTTTGATGTGCTATGTATGCATGTAGCTTGCAATCAACTTCAGCCCGGACCAATTTGCAGCCAAAGGACCAGGCCTCTTTTTGCGATTCGACACTGCGTCGCTTTAACTGACAATTGCGCGGTCGTGCGACGTGGCTCCCAAACAAAATTGGCGTCAATTTTGAAAAAAATTCAATATTTTTTACTTTTTGCTATAATAAATATCCCCCAAAAATATATAAAAAAAACGTTTTTTTTCCTCAGTTTAGGCCGATACGTATTCTTCTACATATTTTTGGTAAAAAAAACGCAATTAGCGATTATTTATTTGTTTGCGCAAAAGTTATAGCGTTTACAAAATAGGGGATAGTTTTATAGCATTTTTATTAATATTTTTTTTTTTACTAGTAATGTCGGCGATCAGCGATTTTTATTGTGACTGCGACATTGTGGCGGACACATCGGACATTTTTGACACATTTTTGGGACCATTGTCATTTATATAGAAATCAGTGCTATTTAAATGCACTGATTCCTATGTAAATGACACTGGCAGTGAAGGAGTTAACCGGAGGAAGCGCGGGGAGAGGTTTGTTTACACAGACCTCTCCCCGTTCTTCAGCTCTGTGACTCGATCGCGGGACACCAGCTGGTCTCGCGGTCGTGGTCACGGAGCTCCCGACCGGGTCGCGAGCGCGCCCCCACGGCTAGGCAATTAAAGGAGACGTATATATACATGCTTTTGCCTAGCCGTGTCATTCTGCCGACGTATATGTGCAGGAGGCGGTCGAGAAGCGGTTAAATTGCAAAGAACCTTTTAGGCCTGATTCACACCTATGCATATTCCAGGTGCATTTTGCGTTTTTTAATACACATTTTTGATCCATTGAAGTCTATGGAACCAAAAATGCACAGATGTGAACTACATCCATAAGAAACCATGTTAAATGGATGGTAGTGTGTTTCTGCAAAACTGAAAATGCACTAAAAAATACATAGGTGTGAACCAGGCCTAAATGCAGCTATGCAGTACATGGGCAGTTCTTTCACAGAAAAAAATGCCTTTTCCACCAAGTTAGCTTATGGTATGATGGAGTGTATGAGCTGTTATTTCTATAGAGAAATAGAATGATCTCTGATGCCGCATACACACGATCGGAATCCTTGTTGGAAAAAGCTCTGATGGTTTTCTCGACGGAATTCCGCTCAAACTGTCTTGCCTACACATGGTCACACCAAATTCCGACCGTCAAGAACGCGGTGACGTACAACACTACAACGAGCCGAGTTCAATACTTCCGAGCATGCGTCGAATTGTTTCCGAGCATGCGTAGGAATTTTGCGCGTCAGAATTGCTACAGACGATCGGAATATCCGATAGAAACCTTTTCCGTCGGAAAAATTGAGAACATGCTCTCAATTCTTTGCTGTCGGAAATTCGGCCAGCAAAATTCCGATGGAGCCAACACACGGTCGCATTTTCCGATGAAAAGCTCTCATCGGTCTTTTTCTGGCCGGAATTCCGATCGGGTTTACGTGGCATAAGTGTCCAAAGAGATTTTACCATAGAAGTACTACACACTGAGACATCTTTGTATGCAAAAAGTGTCTCTTCTGACTACTTACTATGTGGTTTTAAGATTGAAAAATTATGCAAACTCTGCTTGTAAATATTGGGCCAAAAAGCCACCCTTAAAAACAATGGTAATGGTATTCTGAAAAAAGAAAAACAATGCCGTTTCTAAATGTATTTCAATGTGCTTACTGTATGAATAATGCATTAACTTTACGGGCTAGCCCATGTCACTGCACAACATGCCCTGTCTGAAGTTGACTTCAGACTTGATTAGTTCATACAGTTCAAGCAAAACTGTCTTAAGAATCATTCATTGAGAGAATACAAAGCTGCTTATGAATGGCTGAATGCTGCTCAGACTGACACTATTTTGTTCTGGGCCATCTTGGCCCGAACAAACTATTTTAAACTGAAACTAAAGCTGGAGATCAGCTTTAAAATACTCTATAATGTGTAACAGTAGTTCAAATAATACATATTTACAATTCTATTAAGTGTGATACTCTAGAAGGGTCTAGGATTAAGTAATTTAACTGCTTTGAAATAATAATACAGATAAATACTAATTAATATTATTGAGAGGTAACCTATAAGTAAAATATCAATGCCCCACTATGTTTTTTCTTATCTTTTCCTTGCATGGGATTGGCTATTTTTTGCAAGGTGAATTTTTAGTACATTTATTAAGCTAAGGGAAATTCCCTTGCTTAATAAAATCTCTGAGCATGGATGGAAATGTTATACAACATATCATGCTCCGCCTTGAAGGGGGAGAGAGGATGTGTGCAGAGCCGGGTGAAGGGACCAATCCATCAGGCTGAAGTCCCAATGATGAACTGTGGGGCAGCCGTGGGAGGAAGAGGAGCAGTTCAACAGCTGGGTAAACCTCTAGCAAGGACTGGCAGGTAGAAACACCCGAGCGTGACATCATACGCTCAGGGAGCATGGATTCAGAGCGAGGCTTGGTGCACAGGGTTGTGGATGGAGCACAAATCAAGGAGAGGAAGGAATGTGGTGGCTGTTGTCAAGACAATGCGTTTCGGGTGCCCCAAAATGCATTGTCACGACAACAGCCACCACTGTTCCTTCCTCTCCTCTGCACATTAACTGCTAACATTTTTCAGCGAAGAGCCTTGTTCACAGCATTAACTCCTGTATAAAGAGAGGAGAGAGAGAGTACAGCCTGCACCTCCTTTTGGCTCTCTCCTCCCTGCTGCCATCTTGCCAGCTAAATGGAAAACTGTGCAGGCCACCCGTAAAACTGCATAATACAAAAAAAATTATGACAGACTTACCTGACAACGAAGCCCTCCAGCGTCGCCCCGGCCACCACCGAAGGCGCTTCCATCTTCACCTGGGCTTCTTTCCAGGTTCGTGGGCTTCAAGGATATGAATGGCTGAGTCAGCAATGACGTCAGTCCCGAGCATATGTGCGAGAGTCGCTGTTTACAGCATGGCTCTGTAGGAATGGCACGGGTATACCGTTCCTTCAAAAGGGGGGTAGAGTAAATATCTCCTAAATGGTGCACGTTTAGGAGATTTTTACTGTACCTATAGGGAAGCCTTATTATAGGCTTATGTATAGGAAAAAATCATACATGGGAGTTTGATCCCACTTTAAAGCTGTGGCATGTCAAGTGGACTGCACATCTTTCGGTTTTGCCAGCAAAAGTACAGGGTGGGGGGGGGGGGGATTGTGTTAGGAGGGGGATTTGGGAGCGTGGGAAGTTGTGTTAGAGTTGTGTTAGAAGGAGGGGTTTGGGAGCAAGGAGTGGGTTGTGCTAGGGGGGGGGGGGTTGTGCTGAGAGCAGGGATGGGGGGTTGTGCTATGAGGGTTGATTTCAGAGCTGGGGGTTGTGCTAAGTATGAGGATTTTGAGGAGATTTACAACCCACAGACCACTGAACACTGATTTACAGACTACATTTTTTTGCAAAAATTGCAAGTTTTCCCACACCTCACAAAAATGTGCTGCCTTTTGCAGATTTTTTCTTCTTAATGGCACACCCGCACATCTAGCAAATGCACATACATTCATGCCTGCTAAAATGCATGGTATATTTTAAAATATAAAAATTGATTACCGTGCGGTGTATTTTTTAGAAATCATTGTGCACAATTTTAAAGGTAGCCTTGACTGGAAAAACGTTGAGAAACACTGGTCTGATAGACCCTAGATCTCTCAGTAAAGAGTATCTGTCACTGCTCAAGCTATTACAAGGGATGGTAAAGCGCTCCCCGTGCTTACTCACAAATGTGAACGTATATTTACAGTATCTCACAAAAGTGAGTACACCCCTCACATTTTTGTAAATATTTTATTATATCTTTTCATGTGACAACACTGAAGAAATGACACTTTGCCACAATGTAAAGTAGTGAGTGTACAGTGTAAATTTTATGTCCCCTCAAAATAAATCAACACAACACACAGCCATTAATGTCTAAACCACTGCCAACAAAAGTGAGTACACCCCTAAATGAGAATGTCCAAATTTGGTCCAAAGTGTTAATATTTTGTCTGGCCACCAATATTTTCCAGCACTGCCTTAACCCTCTTTGGCATGGTGTTCACCAGAGCTTTCCAGGTTGCCACTGGAGTCCTCTTCCACTCCTCCATGATGACATCACAGAGCTGGTGGATGTTGGAGACCTTGCGCTCCTCTACATTCCATTTGAGAATGCCCCCCAGATGCTCAATAGGGTTTAGGTCTGGAGACGTGATTGGTCAGTCCATCACCTTTACCCTCAGCTTCTTTAGTAAGGCAGTGGTCATCTTAGAGGTGTGTTTGGGGTCATTATGTTGTAATACTGCCCTGCGGCCCAGTCTCCGAAGGGAGGGGATCATGCTCTGCTTTAGTATGTCACAGTACATGTTGGCATTCATGGTTCCCTCACATGGTTCCCTTCCCTTGCCGCCACACATGCTTGACATCATCTGAACCAAATACGTTTATCCTGGTCTCATCAGGCAACAGGACATGGTTCCAGCAATACAGGTCCTTAGTCTGCTTGTCTTCAGCAAACTGTTTGCGGGCTTTCTTGTGCATCATCT
This sequence comes from Lithobates sylvaticus, assembly GCA_028564925.1. Taxonomy (NCBI): domain Eukaryota; kingdom Metazoa; phylum Chordata; class Amphibia; order Anura; family Ranidae; genus Lithobates; species Lithobates sylvaticus. The sequence goes on from CM053036.1 coordinate 97,841,123, forward strand.
TTAGAAGAGGCTTCCTTCTGGGACGACAGCCATGCAGCCCAATTTGATGCAGTGTACAGTGTATGGTCTGAGAACTGACAGACTGACCCCCCCACCCACCCCTTCAACCTCTGCAGGAGTAGTTCTAACTCTTCCCTAGTCTATCCAAAGCTAAATAAGTTGCATTTTGATTGAACGCTATGGGGTTGATTTGCCTAAGGGAAAAAGTCTGTGCTCTTTGCAGTAAAAAAATAAAAATAAAAAATATATATAGGGGTTTATTTACTAAAGACAAATAGCCTGTGCAATTTGCAAAGTGCAGTTGCTCCAGAGCAATGAGCAGAAACTGCTGACACCTATCATTCAATCATGTGCAGGCAGAATGCTGTTTTTTTTTCTTTTTCCTTAATTGGCTACTCTTTGCAAAGTGAAGCTTTACCTCATTTACTAAGCTCTGGAGCAACTGCACTTTGCAAAGTGCACAGTCTACTTGTCTTTAACCCCTATATATCTTTGCATATATCTTTGTACAATGCTAATAGATAATTTACTAGCAGTTTTAAATTATATTAAAAAAAAATAGTTTTTTTTACTTTGTTAGTAACTTCCATTTTATTTAGGGTATTACCAAATGCAACAAAGTGCTAATAAAATATATTTTGTTCACCCAACACCATCATTTTTCATTGGAACAAGATTGCCTCATTTGTCTGTGGTAATGCTCAGTAATATGAACACTGCAGCGTTACTACAAGTTTATACCTACTTATTGTTCTACAGATTAGGACAACTCTCTGTGTGAAATATGATTAAAAATATATTTATATACAATGAGGAAAACTCTCTAACAGCAATACAGACTTATTACAGTATATTTTTTTAAGTGGAACTTTAGTCAGAAAATTAAGTCCCACTAGTTCAATTCAGGATTACCCCTTTTGCGGGTATAGCTATTTAAAACATTAAAAATAGGTGACTATACAGTTTAAATACAGCAAAACTCTGATGATAGCCTGAAGATTTATTGCTGTCCAGGGGCTCTGAGCCTCAGCAAAATGGCAGCCTCCAGCAATCAGAAACAGTAACAATGCTGGGGGCAATTCACAGCACACACTAATTTTGTTAGTATAATTATTAATGTGGAATGCATGTTCCTTGCTAAAGAACATTCTTTTTTTATCAAGTTGTTATAGGTAAAGTTCCAATTTAGGTAAGGGATTGCTAGATTCCCTGACAGCTTTTTATTGTTGTATTTTTCCATGTTGCAGACTTTCCCTCACTTCCTTTCTGGTAAAAAAAAGTGTCACCAGGACAGGAAGTCAGTTGAGATCTCTCCAACAGAACCCCAGATAGAATTAAAACATGACCAGGGGGTTCTAACCTTTTAACACTCCATCCCAAGCTAGGAAAAAAAGTTTTGGGTATAGATGCACTTTAAGTAATCACAAATATAATGTACATATATATATACGTGTTTGTGTAATACAAAACAAAGACTTAAAGAGTTATTTTCTTTTGCAGGGAGGATGTTCGAACAGCAAATGTGATTGCTGCTGAGGCTGTGACTTGTCTTGTGATCGACAGAGAGTAAGTACCATTTCACTATACTATGTACACAGATAGTTATTTATTTTGGAAATGGCAGTTAAGTCAGCAAAATGTGCGTGGTGTGCAACTATGACTTATGCCGCGTACACACGATCGGATTTTTCGTCGGGATTGTCCGCCTGACTAGAGTCCGCCAGACAATCTGACTGTGTGTGGGGCTCCGGCGGACTTTTTGTTCCCAAAAGTCTGGCGGACTTAGTTTGAAGTTTTGACTTAAAATTGTCTGCCGGACTCGGGAGTCTGGCGGACAATCCTGCCCCCTGTGTGCTAGTCCGCGGGACTTTTGAAATCAACGGACTTGCCAACACACGTCGTAAAGTCCATTCATTTAGAATGCAACTCCAGGTAGACTGGACTAGCGAAGGAAGTCAATGCCGCCGCCTTGATCGGCTACATTGACACCTCACTAGCCCCGTCCCCTGGTATGGATTTAAAGGGGAATCCCTACGCTGAAACAATGGCATGGGGGTCCCCCCAAATCCATATCAGACCCTTGTCCGAACACGCAGCCAGGCGGGTCAGGAAAGGGGTGGGGACGAGCGAGCATCTGGCTCCAACTGCTTTTGGTGTCGCCTGTAAGACCAGGAAGAGAGGACAGCAGCAATGCATCTGGGTAAAGAGCTGGACCATGAGAGGAGCCAGATAGGTGAGGGGGGGGGGATGGGCAGAACGATTAAGGGGATGTTTTTTTTACTGTAATGCAGGAAATACATTAAGGTAAAAAAACATTCTAAGTGGTTAAAAAGTCAAAATGATGTTTTATCATTTTGACTCTATAACTACTTTAATTTATTCAATAAACAAGCTCATTTAGGAAAACTGCAACAAAACTAGTGAATCTTCTCAGATTTATTAATACCTGTGAAATAATAAACCTAATTGGTTTCTGGTAATTGCTCCCGTTTTGCCATTTTTCTTTGGTACAATTCTGTAATTTATCCCCACAATAGTGCCTTTATTGATATTGTTGTCTTACTGCAGTTTACACTTTGTTTTCTTCCATTATTGCTATGTTCATTAGATTTTTTTTTTTTGTAATTTTATGGAATGGCTGCTATGTTCTACAGCTGTGGTTTTTAATAGTAAAATGTTTAATGTTGACTGAATTCAAAATTCTCTATATAAAGCTGGCAATAAAATGATTTCAAATAATAAAAAAAAATTGTTCCTTTATTATAGAGCATAAAATACCTGTATAAACAAACTTATTTATATCAATAATTAGACATTTGTGTTTAAGTTTTTATCCTTGCAACATTCACATTTTCTCAAAGCTTTATATTGGCAGCTATCATCTTGGCAGGAGACAAAACAGTGCTTACTACAAATTATTCATCTCCTCAAACCACATTATTTTTCACTGAAATGGCAATTTGCATGTAATCATTTCCATTTTTCTTAGACGTTGTCACAATTGTTTTCGCCTAGTCATTCAACATGGAATATTCCTTTACTTTGAAGTCATTTATCATTGCTCATTTTACCTTTATTAAAATGTGTGTCTTATTACATGAACATTGCTTGCAGATGTAGAGTTCGTTGTGCCCTATATTTCGTAAAGGTCTGATAAATTGCCATATATCTACAGTATAGTGGGGGTTGACAACATGTTGATCACCAGATTGTAAAGACTAGGTATTGGTAACCATTGTTAGAACACAGAAAGGGATAGATTCAAAATTTGACAGTTGTCTCTGGGATGGCAATAGAAGAAGTGCAATTTCTGGAACCAAGTCCATTTCCACCCAGTCACAGGCGCGTCATATAGTGTACATTTGTGCATATTTCTCTGCCCAGGAGTGACTGGTAGATTGTACAGCTGTGTGTGCCTATATGGCTGCAGTCAACCGGTCAATGATTTGTACAGGCTGGATGTTCACAACTGTACAATCCACCAGTCCCTTCTGGGCAGGAAACTACACCTGAATGTACACTGGAGAGCTCTTTTGCTGCCATGTGAAAAATGCCTAAGAGAGGATTTCTTCTCAAAGAGATTTAATTTCACACTTTGTTTCCAAGAAAGAACGTAACAGGAGATATTCCCAATGGAACAAATAAAAAAAATGACATATAGTGAAATTAATGACAGGTTATGTACAGTGATATAAGCCACTATAACAGTCAGTCAGTGGGAGATTCTGTACAGTGACAGCTGGACAGCAAATAATATACAGTGACACAACTTGGTTTGATAGGGACAAATTATTTATTGTGACATAAGTGGCTATGGTAGCTGGTGACAGATTAATACACAGTGTCATGAATTGGTTTGGTATCATATTTAGTGAATGTTGATATTAGTAAGAGAGTAGTGATATACAGTGATGGTATTCAGTTTGGCACTTAGTTTGTAAAAGTTTATATATATTGACAATATTAAAACAGATTATATTCAGTGAGAATCAGGGCCGTCTTTAATATTGATTGGACCCCGGACAAACATTTTCTTGGACCCCCCCCACTCTGAGACATACAGTAATTAGCAACTAAGCAGTGATTGCGATTGGTTTCCAGAGGTTACAGCATATCATTAAAACTCACTTCCTGGTTGCTAGAGGTTACAGCACATCATTACCACTTCATTCATTGTTAGAGGTTACAGTATATAATGTCTGCTTGCTGATTGGTTGCTAGAGGTTACTGCACATCATTACTGCTCACTGATTGGTTGCTAGAGGATGCAGAACATCATTACCACTCTCTGACTGATTGCTAGAGGTTACCTCAAATAATTATTGCTCACTGATTGGTTGCTAGAGGTTACTTTACATCACCTTTGCATCAAATTATGGGTGTGGCCAAACTGTACTAACATTGAGGGGTGTCCTATGTACAGAGTGTAGGGTTCAGGGGTACGCTAGATACAAATTACAGGGGTGCGCTATGTACAGAGTGCAGGGTTGAGGGGTGCAATATGTGCAGAGTTCAGGGTTGAGGGGTGTGCTACATACAGAGTGCAGGACTGAGGGGTGCGCTACATGCAGAGTGCCGGGTTTAGGGGTGTGCTATGTACAGAGTGCAAAGGGGTGCTATGTGCTGAGTGCAGGGGTGCGCCATGTGCAGAGTGCAGGGGTGTGCTACAGGTAGAGTATAGGGGTGCACTAGGTGCAGAGTACAGGTGTGCGTTGGTGCAGAGTGCAGGGGTGCACTAGGAGCAGAGTATAGGGGTGTGCACTAGGAGCAGAGTATAGGGGTGCGCTAGGAGCAGAGTACTGGGGGTGCGCTAGGAGCAGAGTACAGGGGGTGCGCTAGGAGCAGAGTACAGGGGTGCGCTAGGTGCAGAGTGGAAGCCCCCCCAATTCCAGTACAAAAATTTGCAACCCCCCAAATACAAGGCTCTCCTCCCTCCCCCTATTCCAGTACAGAGCTCCATTCCCCCACCTCCAAGTACAAGGCTCTCCCACCCCATTCCAGTACACAGTTTTCTTTTGTCACAAATCCTACTCACAGCATGTCCAATGTCCATACAGCCTGCAGGTTTCAGAAGCAGCTTCCCCTGTGCAGATTCCCTGTCCCCTTCCTCCTCTGCTCTCAGAAATTGGTGTATACCCAAGAAATCTGAGTGGCCGCTGGTAGAGGAGCGCTGTCATTTGTAAATACAAAAGCAGCACTCCTGTATTTACAAGTGACAGTAGGCGAGTAGCTAATATGCAACCAGCACCGGAGGTGGCCGAACTCCGGAAGGCAACGCAGGGCTTAAGGGGACGGTGACCACCAACAATGACAAGGCCCTGGGCAGATGCTCCTTTTGCCCCACGTTGAAGAGGGCCCTGGTGAGAATAGTTGGTGACAGATTATATAGTGTAACAGTTGCTATGACTGATCACATATAGTGATATTAGTGGGCGTAGTAATTGGTGAAAGGTAAACGGTGCCACTATCATAAAAGTGGTAGTAAACCGTCAGCGATTTTTTAACTTGCAAGGCAAAGTTATAATTAGGGATGGGCGAACGGTTAGGCCCGAGCATGAGTTCGGGCCAAAAATTGGCTTTTCGCACGTTTATCAAATTATCAGGGCGTTTGAAGATTGTATTGTATAATGTGAGAGGGCCCTGCTCGATTGGTAAGAGGGGCCGTCTCTGGCATAAACTGCATCACATGAAGGCAGAGATAGTATTTCTGCAAGAGACGTATTTCATGGCAGTGTCGACCACTCGTATGCCTCTTTTTCCATATAATCAATGGTTCCATGCACCCTCACCCATCTCTAGGGCCAGATGAGTTACAATAGCTATTCATAAACAATGCCCCTTAGTACTGACCCTGAAGGCCACTTTCTTTTTGTTAAGGGCAAGATCCAGGGTCAGTGTTATACCCTTGCTACTATATATGCCCCTAATCACACCGTTAAATTTCTATCTAAAACTTTGGACATTTTGGGGAAGTTCTGGGAAGGTTTACTGGTGGTGGGAGGGGATTTTACCATTAGCTTGGACCCCAGTTGAGACACCTCTTCTGGGAAAACCTTTGTGTCTCATGATGGGCAGACTGGCAGCACTTGATAGGCCCACTGGCAGCTTATGATGAGTAGACTGGCAGCATATGATGGCACAGTGGCAGCATTTGATAGCACAGTGGCTGCGTTTGATGGCACAGTGGCAGCGTTTGATTGGCACAGTGGCTGTAATTGATGACACAGTGGCAGCATTTGAGGGCACAGTGGCTGCAATTTTGAACACCAGCCGCCACTGGTGCGGACAGAATTCGGGAGTATCCTGAGGCCTCAGAGCTGCAAGCTTTTCCATCTGCGGCCCTAGAGGAAATGGAAAAAGCAATTTCCATTGAAGAGTTGGGAGGAGCGATTGCGGCTTTGCCATTGGTTAAAAACCGGGACCAGATGGTTTCACAAATATGTATTATAAAAAGTTTTCCTCAATCTTGTCGGCTCCTTTGTGCAAATACCTTAATTCTGTTTTGGTCTCTAACCCATTGCCTCCAGAGGCACTGTTGGCTTATGTGATGGTTCTCCTGAAATCAGGGAAGGATCCTCAGTGCTATGCCAGCTATAGACCCATCTCCCTTCTCAACGCTGACACTAAACTCCTGGCTAAAATTCTGGCTCTTAGGTTACAAGACCATATAGTTAAATTGTTTCAACCAGATCAAACAGGGTTTATGAAGGGCCATGAGGCCAGAGATAATACTTCAGGCCCTGCATATATTGCATTGGATGAAAAATGGACCGAACCAGACCCCGAGCATAGTACTTTCAATGGATGCTGAAAAAGCATTTGATAGGGTGGGGTGGCAGTTTATGGTCGAAGTTTTGAGGGAGATGGGTCTGAGAGAACGGATGACGGGGTGGGTGACGGTATTGTATGCAGATCCTAGAGCAAGGGTTATGGTCAATGGTAGATTATCAGATTATTTTGAGATACAGAATGGGACTAGGCCGGGATGCCCTTTCTACGAACAATTAGGGGAAATAGGAGGATTAAGGGGATTTGTATTGGATCAAAAAATGTGGACCAATAATGTTTTTATTGTTTATTGCACAAAAAATAAAAACTGCAGAGGTGATCAGATACCAACAAAAGAAATCTCTATTTGTGGGAAAAAAAGGAGGTAAATTTTGTTTAGGTACACTTTTGCACGACCGTGCAATTGTTTCATATCTCTTGGTCTTTCTGCATTTTGGGGAGCACGATGGATTCTATCTACTTCAATCTTATCCGATACGGCTGGCCCCAGAATAGACTGGAACAAACTGATCACCTTTAGAAGCAATTCAAGATGCTGTTTTGCTTCAGGCAGGCCCCTTATATGTATATTTTGCCTACGATCTCTATTTTCTTGGTTGTCCATCTGACCCAACAGAGAATTTAACACTTCCTCATGATATTTTGTCATATCTTGGATATAAGCCACTCCTTATCTAATATCATCTTGGCCCATCTCCATTTCCTCAACTCTATGCCCCAGTGCCCCTATATCCTCTCTTAACCCCTCCACAGCCTGCTTGCAGGATAATTCAACAGCAGTTATAAGTAGTTGGATATCTTTCTTTGTGGGAAGTGCCTGTAAATGTTCTCTTAAATCTCAGTCCACCATTAACTTTGGTTCAGATGCACTTGGGTCATTATTAAGGTCACAATACAAAGGGTTAACATACTGCACCTGCCCTGTAGAGGCTGTCTCTGGATTCATCACAAGTCCTTTGCTGATTTTTGCAGATTCACTGCTTGGCTTTGTAGTACCAAAGCTTTCACCTTCCAAGGGTTCAGCCATCCCTCTTGGGATTCCCTCCACCTCTTGAGGGTTCGAAACCCCTCCAGCACGTTCACCCTCCGGGTCCACAACTTCACCCATGTGAGCCACAGGGTCTCTCCCTTTTCCTAAGGGGTCCCTCTCCAGGTCCATGCAACTCTTCCCCGGGGCTTAGGGATACACGGCCACCACCAGGTACTGCAACTTCCCTTCCCAAGCCTGTCGCTCCTCAGGCCCTGTTCATGGGGATCATGTCCAGTCCACCTCGATCCTCCCTTCAGGCTCTAAGCCCATTCGCCTGGCTCTACCCCCGCTGCCGAGCCGGAGCACAGCTGTGCAGCGGCGTGTGGACATGCCGTAAATGGTCAGGAGCCCACTGAACACCGTTGCTTATCTTCCTGGAGCCCGAGGATCACAGAGCAGCATGCTCAGTCAGCGTGTCTGTTCATGCTACGCCCCCCTGATGGTCTACTTAATATAAATGTAAAAGAGGGCAACATAATACTAGTGCAATATTTGACACGGTTTATGATAAACAAACTCATCAATATCTGGTTGGATGGATGGAGTAGCAATTCTCAATGAATTCTCAAGATGCTCATCATATATTTTGGTTCTAATTTTGCTTCATGTGCTTCATCCTTGAATAAAGTTGCTCACAAACATAGGTGCTGTCAAAAACGGATGACATGAATAAGGCATGGTTGTGCAGAGTGGGATATTTTTCGTAATGAAGATAAAACTTATAAAAGTCCTATAAATAGACACTGCCAATTGTTTTTCAGGCTGCATTGTATTTGCTAAGTGTAAATGCATTTTTACAAAAAAAAAAGAAAAACAACTTTAAGTAAGTTTATGATTTTGTGTTGGAATGCATTCATAGCCATCTTGGGCTGTCTTGGACACCTCTGCTTTAAAGCTTAGCGATGCAGAGACAGTGATGTGCATAGATCATAACTGTATTTGAGTGATTACCAGTGGCCATAACTAATGTTACCAGCAACTAAAAACTAACATTTAAAAGTGCTTGTAAACCCTCACATATACCCAGTGAATTGAACAGCCTCAGATGATACACAGAGATGAAAAAAATTCTCCTACATAGGTTTATCTACAGTCTTCCCCTCTCTACACCCCTTCCAAAAGTTCAGATTGTGTTAAAAATCTTTCTTCATCTGTCAGCAGCACAGAGGAAGGGGCGGAGAGGTTGTAGTTACACTGTGTGAGAGCTGATTGGAGTAAATGAACACACCCCCCCCCCTCCATACAGCAGAAGAACAGTGTTGTGAATAGACAAGCTCCATTCTGAGCTCTCGCCCCTCCCTTCTGACACAAATTTCTCTCATGTGTCGGGAAAATGTCTTAGAAGTGACTTATGCTGATAACAGAGGAACGAAGCACCATAGAGAGATGCCTTAGAGCTTTGGAGATAGATAAGTAAACATTGCAGATATATGTGCTTTGCTCAAATTCCATGACTCAAGTTTACAACCATTTTAAGCTTCTGAACCAGGGGTCTGCCAATGGACACACTTCTCAATGCTACTGCCAAAAATAATTTTCATTTAAATGTAAAAATTGTCATTAGAAGATTCAGTACTGTATGTCCTGTACACTACTGTATGTAGTGAGGTGCCTGCAATCTCATTTAATCAAGGGCTCATCTACTTCTCAGTAAAAAAAAAATAATAATAAGTAGGAAAACATATTAAACATGGTCCCTACTTCCCAAATCCCTTGTAATTACAGCAATTTGTATTTTGCTGGGCCTGCCAAATGTTGACAGAGGAGGCAGAGGAAGTAATTTTGCTTAATTTTGACTTTGCATCAGTTCTCTTCTCGCCTTTCTATTTCCCCCTCTTTGCTAGCAATGCAGGGAAGGAGATAGTTTACAGCAAGGAACAGGAGATATCGAATACCAACTGCCAACTTAATAGGATGTGATAAAAGCACCTAACTAGCCATTCGTATCTCACTGTGCTGCATTGAGAAGTGCAGAACTTCATCTCGACTACTTATCGCAGTAGCTTTATTAATTATTAACTTTAAGTCTTATCTTTGTTTAATAAACCAGCTTCTTAGTGTGTTCGCACTGGCCTATAGCATAGAGAAGAGTCATATAAAGAAATGGGAAGCACACTGTTTTAGACTAATACACATGCTGTTTGCCTTTCATGAAACACTTCACATTATTTGGACTTTCAGATCATTGAAACGCACCACACCGTGACATTTAGTCAAAAGGAATTTATAAATGCAATATACGCTTAAATGAATACTACTGGGAAGCCACTGTCTGCAGTGACTTATCACATTTGCTGCCTTGTCTGCCCTGACAGAAAGTAACATTCATCAGATTTATGCTTTTGTTTTCCAAAGTAGTTATAGGAATTGGAAATGACTATAGTATAAAAATATACTTAGAGTCATGAGTATATGATTGTAATGAGAGAGAAAAAAAAAAAAACATTTAATGGGGATGTAAGCAATGCAACACCAATTGCTGCTGGGTTAAATTACTTGTTTACTGGATATATTGCAAATAGACTAACATGCTGGAGAAGTGTCTAAACTAATTAAGTGTAGCATGAGAGTTTTGCAATCCTTCTACTTCCAGGTTGGCATAGAACAGAATGAACAATAAATACCCGATAACCTATGTATCTTGATTCATTTCTGTATGTTTAGCTTTAATTGATACGTATTGCTAACTGTACTTTGTATTTCTTACAGCTCTTTCAAACACTTGATTGGGGGTTTAGATGATGTATCCAACAAGGCATATGAAGATGCAGAGGCTAAAGCAAAGTAAGTAAATATTATTTGATGGCATGGTTCAGTATTGGACTTAAAAGTACTTTAACATCAGTGATATGCTAAGCTGTGGAACCAAGCTGGTCAAAAAGTTACAATGTTTTGTCCACATTGTCTTGCAAAAGTATCCGACAATATCATATACTGCAGACTCTCATCCTTCTAACTAAGATGTCTTTTTTTTATTAGACAATCATTGCCATGATGTGCTTAACAAAAATTGATTTTATATTTTTCAATTGGCTTGTTGAGCTGCTGTTTAGCGGTTTCAAATAGATGCAACAGTTAGAAGTTACACATTCTTGCCACAAGCTGACAAAAAAACTATTAAGATCAAGTTTATGAAAGAATCAAAATATCTGGTGGTTAATTACTATACTTGTGTAGGCTTCATTTCAAAAGCTTTATATTTTTCGACCTAATTAATGATAAGGTAGAGATGCTTGAATGAATAATTCAAGGATCTAAAAGGTCACCTAAACCTGTTAAACAATCTGGCCAAAACAGCTATTGGGAGAAAGCAAAACATGTTTATGTTTGAAGAGACAACTCCGCTGAAACAAAATAAATCAGCATTGATTCACAATCATGCAATTTTGGATTCAGAGCCATGAAAATTTTATTTGTAGGAATCTACAAGTTGGGATCTGATGGTTTTTAAGACTTTATCCTATAGCATAAAATTAAATTGAATTTATTAGGTACATATATTCCTAAAGAGAAACTGTTGCTTTGCAGGGTCGGTGTAAAGCCCACCTGCTGACCAATTTATACTCACCTCTCCACTCCTTCCCAACTGTTCCTACTTCTATGGCTGCCACTGTGAAATAATTAGTGCTTCTGGTTATGGGACAACATGTGACCTCCTCCCATGACGCAAAGCTTGGGTCAAGAGGCCAATTGCTAAGCCCAAACAATGTCACACGACAGAGGAAATAACATCTCCACTCGTTCTGAGCTCTAGTACCAGCTAACACAGGGTATATTTGTGGCTGTTGCAATGAAGAAAAGAGAAATGGGGGAACTCTGGAAAGGTAAGTTCAAAATAGTTGGAGCTGGGGTATACACAGACACTGTTATTTTGGGGTTTATTTAGCTGGAGAGTGCAAAATCAGGCTCATTTCTGCATAGAAACCAATCAGCTTTCAGATTTTATTGCCAAAACGCAATTAAACAAACTGAGATTATAAATTGATTTGCTACCATGCACAGCTGTACCAGATTCTGAGTGCACCCGTTTTAGTAAATCTACCCCTTTATGTATATAGTGTTCATTTTAGGGTGTACCTTACCTTGTTTCTCCAAACCATTGGCATTTTCTCCACAAGCCTCCAACACTCTTCACTCATCTGAAGAGTGAAGCATGCTGCATTACACACAAAAATGAACACCATTAAGCTGGTACTGTTGTATCAACAGAAATACAGATTCCCTATTTTGAGTAATATGCACCAACTTTTAGCAGAATTAGTCAACAATAGGGTATTTTGCCACAATTGTATTAGGCGATGTAATAACTATTACCATCTATTTGAGAGCCATGCACAATAAAGAATCATTTTTCACATTTGTTGAGGAGAATGTATAGAAAGAATACGTGTAGCTGAATTAACTTTCTGAGCACTTTCCATTATGTTATCTCACTATATCACTTATTCTGCTCTTTAAGTTTTCATCCTAAGTGCTGAAGCCACTTAGTTTTAATTGTGCTGTGTAGATCCCTTCACCCCGCTAGGCACATCAGCACTTAGAAAAAAATCATAATTGGAAAGTGATCTGTAGAAGATGCCTTAATTAGAGTGTCAGTATTAACTGAACTGGCAAGAAACATTTTTTGAAGTAATACTGAATCTAATAGAGGATATTATAATGTAGAGATAATGTGTAATAAAAAAAGGTTGGTAAAACATCTTTCATATTTGGACATTACAATAATAAACAGTATGTAATTTGTGATGCTTTACAGCAGTAATAAGTAGTTCCTTACAGCCAATCGTAAGGTGTTACCAGGAGCATAATTATATAAAAAGGGTCACAGCATGTCAACATCATTATAGGTTCCCACTGGCTTTCTAACCTCAACCTCTAACATGGCTTTCTTACCAGTTCATTAACCCATTAAGGTCCACTGATAGTTAATAAACAGCATGGCAACAAAGTCCTAAATGCACAAGGATGCAACTCAAATTAGCTTATACTCTTTAACCACTTGACTACCAGCCTGTAATACCTCTTCATTAACAGGCCATTTTTCAGTGCTAATAGTTTGATTGACAATTACTTCATCATGCAACACTGTACATAAATTAGGTTTCTTTTGGTGGTATTACTAACCACAGAGTTTTATATTTTTTACTACTGTATAAAAAGACAAATATATGGCTAGCTGGTTAACTAGCTTAAAGAGAGCCTTACTCTACTGCATCTAATCCCTTTCTTACATAATAGAAGTAAACATAAGGCTGTGTTTTTTATTTCAATTCTTTGCAGTAGCTAAAAGCTTCCTGTTTTGTTATCACATGGTTCTCCTGTCAGTATTCATACATGTGCACTTCAGTCAAGGTGCAGGACTGTGGAATTCTTGTAAAGAAGCATTTATTTCACATGGTCATTGAGGTACAATGTCTCATCTGTGATGCTACCATCGGCACAAGCACCCATCTTTCTCAGCAGAAAAAGCCTAATGAATAGCCTGCTGAGTGTTCCCCCTTCTAGCTGTTGAGAAAAAGTTTTGCTTCCTGCCTTCCTTTTCTTCGGTTTTTTTACCTTCAAACTTGGTGTCACCACAAAGATGAACAGATCTCCACCAAGCCATCTCAGATCCTCTGGATCAAAGTGCCCTTTCCCTAGTTTCTGTGGTGAAACTATTTCAGGGACTTTACTATCATACACACAGTTCACTGTTCCCATACACAAAAGGTGGAATTTGCTTTGACTGTCCAGAAGTTGCAGTGGTTTGGGTGCATCCTGAACCTCAGAAATCATTGCTAGAATCAACTCATTATTTGGAGTATGGGCCTTGACCTGCACAGAGCCCATGCCAGAGTTTTTCTCCCACAGGAGAAATGTCAGACCCTCTGGTACCAAATTTGAACTCTCCAATCCAGGAGTTGCCTGAGGTTATACTTTTACATAAGAGTCCTGTGTCTGATTGTAGCCTCCTTTATGGTTGTTCTGTTTGTCTAGTTTTACTCCAGACCGCTGTCATATGGTGATATCAATCACGTGGGAAGCATTAGAAGGCTCTCCATGGCAAAACAGGTATTTCTAAGCTTGTACTGGGAGGAATGTCAGTCTCATCTTTTTCCGCTGTATACATCCCAATTGTAGAAATATGGCAAGGTGGACTGCCTTAGCTGGCAGGGCCTGGACCCGGGGGAAAGGTGTCACATCTGGAGGTGTTCTAGGACCAGATGTTGCAGGTGAGGAATTTCTGATGTGGACCTCCGTGCTTCCACACCCAGCAACAAACTGGACAGGTTTGTCTTTAGGTACAGGGATCCTCTTGTGGAAGCAGTGGATGTTCTGGTGGGAAAATTGAATCAGTATATCCTGAACTATACCCTTCCTCTCCTTCCTGAATTTTTACCTCAACTGCTTTGCAGGATTGAGATTGTAGGCATTCAGGTGATCCCTAAGACTCATGACAGATGCTCTGTGGGATCATCAGGATCTTCTGTCCCAAGGATTGATTTGTTTGCCATTCTACTTGGCATTTTTTTTGTCGGTGGCATCTCTTGATTCTCTTGAGTCTGTGTTTCAATCTATGCTCACAGCTGGGGTGGCTATTTTATGTGAGGTCTGTCATCGAACATAAAAGCTATATTTCAAATGGTGTGAGTCGGGGCTTTTATTTCAGAAGTTTCTCTATGGGACGGTTTCTCTCCTTCCTGGAACTGTGTCTGGACCAGCATTTGGCTCTTAGTATTTCACAGGACTGGTTTCTAAAGACCATTGATATTTTACCCCTTGATTTAGACCATTTTACAGGGAGTTTCCTATATAGTTGCTTCTGTCAAAGACCACAATGTGAACCAATTCAAGACATTTTTCTCTCTCTACACTCACCCACTAAGTGGTGTTTCTTCTGAACTGACAGCCTTGTCCTGCAAAGAACCCTTGCTGGTTTTGCTAATGAATAAGGAGGTGTTGTGGCCCATGGCTTTGCATAAGAATGTTGTTGCCAGCCCCTCAGAGTGGCTCAAGTTTACCAAAAAAGGCATATTCCCTTTATTGTCTGGATGTGTTTTGGGCTGTGAGAGTATCTATCAGCCACAGCTTCTTGTTTCACCATGTCCAGACTGACCATCATCCACATTTTTGGTCTTTAAAATCAGGTAACACCCTTTCTTGTCAAGGGGCACTGTACTGGATTTGTAAGTGTTGAGAGTGCTTCTTGGTCTTTTTGCATCAAACTTCCTAAGTTTGCAAAGGTAACACCTGGTCTACTCTTCTTATATCAGGCGAATACTCATCTGATGCCAGCTTTATGCATTGGATCCTTTCGAGCTGCAGGCAGTCCCTCGTTTTCTGTTAATTTTCTTAGATCTGTTTGCCTTTGTTGCTATGTTGCCCACACTCTTTTGGACTGCTTTTGAATGTCCTGACAGAATTCCTGTGTCCCTCAATGGACAAGAAAGAAATTAGGATTTGTCTACTCAATATATAATCCTTTTCTTTGATTCCACTGAGGGACACTAATCCCTCCCCTCGTTCAGATTCAAGAAACTACTTTGCTACAGGACTGAGGCATGATGGTTGTGGGGTTATCCTGTGTGGGTGAACATATTTTTTTTTTGCCCGTGTCCATTTCTCCTGTAGGAGTTAGTAAAACTCAATAGAATAAAAGTCTGTGCCCCTCAATGAACTACAATAAACTGATTTTATACTGAGTATAGAAACCCTATTTTCAGGTTGCCAACATTTGTTTTCCTTACTTGAACAAATCACTATGCAGTTAGACAGTAGGGATGAGCCGAACACCCCCCTGTTCGGTTTGCTCCAGAACCTGCAAACAGACCTAAAGTTCGTGTGAACTTTAGAACCTTATTAAAGTCTATGGGACTCAAACGTTCAAAATCAAAAGTGCTAATTTTAAAGGCTTATATGCAAGTTGTCAGAAATTTGTGTGGGGACCTGGGTCCTGCCCCGGGGGACATGTATCAATGCAAATTTTTTTTTTAAAAACGGCCGTTTTTTCAGGAGCAGTGATTTTAATAATGCTTAAAGTGAAACAATAAAAGTGTAGTATTCATTTAAATTTCGTACCTGGGGGGTGTGTATAGTATGCCTGCAAGGGGGCGCATGTTTCCCATGCTTAGAACTGTCCCTGCACAAAGTGTCATTTTTGCAGGAAAAAAAGTCTTTTAAAAGCACTCGCGGCTATAATGAATTGTCGGCTCCCCTAATACAGAGATCAGTCATTGAAAGTCATTGATAAAAAAAAAAATATGCGTGGGGTTACCCCCAAATTCAATTACCAGGCCCTTCAGGTCTGGTATGGATATTAAGGGGAACCCCGGGTCAAATTTAAAAAAAAAAAATGACGTGGGGTTCCCCCTAAATATCCATACCAGACCCTTCAGGTCTGGTATGGATTTTAAGGGGAACTCCAGGCCAAAAAAAAAAAAAAAAAATGGCGTGGAGTTCCACCCAAAAATCCATACCAGTCCCTTTATCCGAGCATGCAACCTGGCAGGCCGCAGGAAAAGAGAGGGGGACGAGAGAGCAGCCCCCTCCTGAACCGTACCAGGCCACATGCCCTCAACATTGGCAGGATGCTTTGGGGGTCTGTGACCCCTCAAAGCACCATTTCCCCATGTTGATGGGGACAAGGGCCTCATCCCCACAACCCTTGCCCGGTGGTTGTGGGGGTCTGCGGGCGGGGGGCATATCAGAATCTGGAAGCCCCATTTAACAAGGGGACCCCCAGATCCCGGCCCCCCTATTTGAAATGGTAAGGGGGTACAAAAGTACCCCTACCATTTCACAAAGAAAGTGTAAAAAATAGTTTAAAAACACACAGACACTGTTGGGAAAAGTCCTTTATTAAAAATAAAAAAAATTAAAAAAAAAAAAGATTCCAGCGGTGGTAATCCACTCTTGCTACCCAGTGATGGCTGATCTCTTCTCCGAGGTCCCAGCATCCTCCCAATGTTGAGGGCATGTGACATGGTACGGTTCAGGAGGGGGGGCGCTCTCTCGTCCCCCCCTCTTTTCCTGCGGCCTGCCAGGTTGCGTGCTCGGATAAAGGGTCTGGTATGGATTTTTGGGTGGAACTCCACGCCATTTTTTTTTATTTTGCGCGGAGTTCCCCTTAAAATCCATACCAGACCAGAAGGGTCTGCTATGGATATTTAGGGGGAACCCCACGTCATTTTTTTTTATTTGACCAGGGGGTTGCCCTTAATATCCATACCAGACCTGAAGGACCTGGTAATTGAATTTGGGGGAAACCCCACGCATATTTTTTTTTTTTTATCAATGACTTTCAATGACTGTTCTCTGTATTACGGGAGCCGACAATTCATTATAGCCGCGAGTGATTTTAAATGCTTTTTTTCCTGCAAAAATGACACTGTGCAGGGTCAGTTCTAAGCACGGGAAACATGCGCCCCTTTACATGCATACTATACACACCCCCCCAGGTACGAAATTTAAAGGAATATTACACTTTTATTGTTTCACTTTAAGCATTATTAAAATCACTGCTCCCGAAAAAATTTCCGTTTTTAAAACTTTCTTTTGCATTGATACATGTCCCCTGGGTCCCAAAACACCTTTTATGACAATAACTTGCATATAAGCCTTTAAAATTAGCACTTTAGATTTCTCCCATAGACTTTTACAGGGTGTTCGCAGCTTTTCGAATTTGCCGCGAACACCCCAAATTGTTCTGCATGCTTGAACAATTACTACATCCAATCAGATTTAGACATGACAATTTTCTGCCTGGCTCCTTTTAATTATTAATTTTAAGGATGTTGGGTGGGGGGGAAGGGTGGGCCGGTGGGGGAGACTACATTTGCCTAGTGCAGTGATGGCGAACCTTGGCACCCCAGATGTTTTGGAACTACATTTCCCATGATGCTCAACTACACTGCAGAGTTCATGAGCATCATGGGAAATGTAGTTCCAAAACATCTGGGGTGCCAAGATTTGCCATCACTGGCCCTAGTGTATGGTCAGCTTACACAGTTTTCAAAAGAGATTAATTAAATTAAGCAATTACACTTTGGTAATAACCTTCTGTAAGTTACTAAACCTGCCTATATATGCAAAAATACATTTCCTATAATATGTATGTGGGCAAATTTCTCTGTTCTATATTGGGTTCTTAAAACAAGTAATTTTCTATAGTAAGAGAGGTGTCATGCTAGGATGTCAGTTCTGTTCTAACTTAAAATTTGTAGGTCCTGCCGTTAAGACTACAATGCTGTATCTGTAGCTTGAGTACATTTCAATTCAACATTTACTTGGGATAGGTTGACACCTAGTGGTAAAATATTTTATTTTATGGTCATGTTCCTGTCCAACCCGCTGGTTGAACAAAAAAGAAAAAAAATCTAATATATGGACTTGCCTTGGCTTATTAAATTAGGTAAAGCTGTGCTGTCTTCAATCATCCAATTATGTGCAAGAAAAAAAATCATTTTTTTTATTTTTTTATTGTCTATGCATATGTTTGGGTATTTTTGTAAAGTGATTTTTTTATTTAGCTTCACCTGCTTCCCTAAGTTAAGTGAAAGTGTATGTTCTACTTCTTTAGAAACTCAACCTCAATATGTCTGCATTCCACAAAAGAGCCACGTCCATCAAATGTTTTAACTTGGCAATGCACCAAGGGGAAAAGGAGACAAAAAAGAATAATTCAGCAGCTGAATAGTGCATGGTTGTCAATGTTTGTGGCTAGCGTTGGGATTTTATTTATTTTTTCCTGTTTTAATCTATTCGATCTGCCAAACGATGTTTCATAAAATTGCACAATCTTTATTACAAATGAAGATGGACTCAGTTTACTGAACATCGCTTATATTCATTTTACCAAAGCATTTTGGGCTGTTTCTATGGAAACGTGAACATACTTGTCAGTTGAATATAAAGACAGCCTTTTAAAGGAACACATCATCTTAGTATAGTATTTCCAGGGCTATTCATCAGTGTTAGTGACAATCTGAGTACAATCACCTGAGCTGCACATAAGATCAACAAATGGAAATAGTATTTCAGCTAGATGAGAAAGCAAATGAAATGTTACATTTAAATCAGTGACAGGTCTTCAGTGGGATGTTTCTAAAAGCAGTTCAATGTTTTATGTGTCAAAGGGGTACATATTTAGGTATCACTAAAGGAGCACTAACATGAATAATATTGAATTATCACACCTGTACGCAGGTAATACAATAATGATAATATTCAGTAAATAAATTCTGTTTTTAGTTTACATTCCTTTATATACTTTTCTCCACGTTACCATGTAGACAAAGCTTGCCCGCCAAAGTCTCAATGATGAGGATTCGGACAAACCATCATACTGTCACAGGTGCTTGAGCAGCTAGAATTGTTTCCTTTCACCAATGTGAATAAAAGAGGAAAACAGTAAGCACCTCTGGCAGTGTTAGGCCTTATGCACAATAAGTGTTAAAAACGCTGCTTTTTGGGGCATCTGGCATTTGTTTTCTGCCTCTCAATTCTCTTCCAGGTTAGCCCATGTGTCCATGTACACAGAAAGAAGATTTAGTTGGGCAAGTATTGATAGAGTATGGGGCGTCTATCACTTCACTGATTTTTAGACATAAAATATATACTTTGTAGGCCTAGTGTGCATGAACACGGCCAATACCCCTGGGGGAAGCTTGCATGGATAGACAGAGAGATGTATATGCAAAAAATAAAGTATAATTTATTAGGGCAATGTATTGCCCAAAAAGTAAGGTGAATGTACAGATTTACATCAAATCAGACATACATGTGAAATTTTGACCATATGAATATACATATAATATAGCGTTTGCAAAATAACTTGCGATACAACAGTTGTCTTTTTAGGAAGATGCCGACATGTTTCGGACGGAAGTCCTTTTTCAAAGGCAGTTAAACATCCTGTGATTTCACATATAACTGTGTGAAACAAAGTAAACATTAGTATACAGAGTATAATTGGTTGTATTGCCTAGGATAGACTTGTCAATGCCATTGTGTGGACCTGGTACTCACATGCAAAGCTGTGGGGGCATCCCTGTTATAGTTGAGGAGCCAATATGGTCTTGAGGTAATGACAATATGTATAGGGAGTATGTGCTGTTAAAAGCAAGAGAGCATGTGAGTACCAGGTCCACACAATGGCATTGACAAGTATATCCTAGGCAATACAACCAATTATACTCTGTATACTAATGTTTACTCTGTTTCACACAGTTATATGTGAAATCACAGGATGTTTAACTGCCTTTGAAAAAGGACTTCCGTCCGAAACATGTCGGCATCTTCCTAAAAAGACAACTGTTGTATCGCAAGTTATTTTGCAAACGCTATATTATATGTATATTCATATGGTCAAAATTTCACATGTATGTCTGATTTGATGTAAATCTGTACATTCACCTTACTTTTTGGGCAATACATTGCCCTAATAAATTATACTTTATTTTTTGCATATACATCTCTCTGTCTATCCATGCAAGCTTCCCCCAGGGGTATTGGCCATGTTCATGCACACTAGGCCTACAAAGTATATATTTTGTGTCCATGTACATGCATTTAAGCCTCGTACACACTAGTAGTTTTTTTTCGTTCAACCCAGCAGGGCTAAATGAAAAAAAACCTGACAGCTCAGGAGGAACCGCTGTACTAACTATCCAACATTAGTACAGCAGTTTCCCCTGCTGTTCTAATGTGTTCTGACCATTGGCAGCCGGTCCATTGGGGGCACAATGGAGCAGCCCCCCTAGTCATGCGCCCGGCCACCTGATCTACATGCAGGGTGCTGGACCATGGATTCCAGTAGGGGGGGGTTTAAGAACGTGATTAGAGCCAGAGGCTCTAACAGGCTTCCAAAAAGGGTGGGCTCGGGGGGGGGGGGAGAGCACTGCACGCCAAGCTCACCCAGTTGTGTGACAATGGCAAATTAATATTCTCTATTGTCACACTGATCCTCCTTCCAGCCATGCAGGAGGTATATTGGCTGAAAGGACAGGCAATCCTATTGGACACCTAGGAGGTGGAGGGTGGAGACGCACGGTGGAACCCACCGTGATGCATAAGAGATGAGGACACAGGAGCCGCTGCCCGTCCGCAACCTAGATGGAGCAAGTGCCGGGCTAGATGACCATTCTGGGAAGGGGGGGTGCGGGTGACCCGACCGGCCTGGGGGGGTGGGGGTGCTGACGGCCAACCAGGGGGGTGGTTGTTTGCCACCCCCCCAAAAAAACACCAGCCGCCACTGAAGTATCGGAAGCTGATGGGCAGAACTTTTTCGGTCATGCCCTTCAACAGAAGCCAGCAGAATGGCCGGTTTCTGTTGTACTGACTCCAGTACACATGAATGTCGGTTGGTTTATATTGAACTGGCTGATGCAGCCTGACATTCGGCCCATGTGTACTGGAGTCAGTCTGACAGAATTTCAATGGACAGTATAAATTAATGATCAAGTGTTTTTTTTTTCTGCCAAAACGCTGTTGCTCCTGGATGTGCTGGCAGTTTTTTTTTCTCTCGAAATGCCTTTGCTTTTAAAGCTTAATACACATGGGCTAAATGTCGGTTGGTTTATATTGAACGGGCTGCATCATCCCGACATTCGGCTCGTGTGTACGAAGCTTTAGAAGCAAAGGCATTTCGAGGAAAAAAAAAAAAAAAACACTGCTAGCATCCAGGAGCAGCAGCGTTTTGGCAGAAAAAAACACTTGACTGTTAATTTCAATGGACAATATAAATTATTGTTCTGGCCAATTGAATGAATTAATGCATAAGAACTTAATGCACCTAAGCATTTACACGAGCCAAGCATTTTTTCTGTCAAAGCGCTGCTACCAGGAGGAAAAAATATTTTGTGTGATAGTGGTCCTTTAGGTCGATTTCTTCTGCATCTGTCATTGTGTTGCCATGCACGACAGTGGAAATCACATTATTCTCTATGGTGCCTATTCACATCAATGCAACATGGTGCATTACAATTTTTGAAAAGGTGCATGTGCTTTATTGGTGAAAATAGTGCATTTTTGGACCCATAGACTTCAATGGGACCACATGGAAAGTGCATGTACATGTGCAGTTTTGTATTTAAAATCCAGTCTCCTCCTAAAAAAAAGAATGGATGCAGTCCCACTGCAAACAAGGATTTTCTTTTGTTTGAGAGACATAAGGATATTAATATTTCCATGCAATGTTTCCAGTAGATATTTTGAAGCAGAATTAAAGGCAAAACTTGTTTTTCTATTTTGTTGATGCCACCATGGCAGCATACTAGTGATAGAACTCCGCCTCTCTTCCACTCCCTCAGGACCAGTGAATAGCTTAAATAAAGGCCTAGTTAGGCCCCATCCATTCTTCTTTTTTCCTCATACCTCCACGCACCAGTGAAGAGTAAGCAGTTCTATGTCCCCACCTCTGCCATCTGGGTTTAGCCTCTCCTAGTGCTAAGTCCCAGTGCTTGGGCTGCTAAATACGCTGTGTTAATGAAAGGAACAATATCGCGCTAAACTTTGGTGAATGACTAAATGAACAAGTGTAACCCCTAAGCAGCTACCTAAAAATGTGACGAAAATTTGATCAACAATGGGAATGGAAATGTAGCGCTAAACCTAAAAACCATGCACTGAGAAGTGTCGAAAAATGAATGCCTCATACCGACAAAAATAAATGACAGAGTGACTGTCTAGTGTGAATTACAAACCAAAACACATCTAACATGAATGCATATAAACAATAAACCATACATGCATATGATTAGTGCCTGTGAAGTGCATATAGAGTGCGTATAAACAATGAACCATACATGCATATAATTGAAGCCTGTAAGGAATTAGTGAAATGAATGGGAATGTCCACCATACAAAAAACACTTCAAATGAATGAATGTCCCAATGTGATGAACAGGTGTAAATCTCAGGAATAAGTGAACACCAACAGGAATAACTTGGACTAGATCCTCTTCCAGCATTCAGATCAATAAGGAAAAATAGATGTATGCTTACCAAAGCAAGTGGACTCCCTGTCAGCGACAGGAAAGTCAAACAAGCCTGTAGTGTCCAGACACCGATGGATGGAACCTCACTGGCACGAACTGATGGAATCCGTGGGCTTCTCACTGGGCGATGATGGAGCCGGTCTTCCAGGGCCCAAAACGGAAACGGGTACACGGCTGTGAACGCAGGACCACGAACTCCAATCGGTCAGACCGAACTGCAGGCAGGGTATGAGAACTGATGGCCAAAGACCACTATGGTGGGGTCAAGGCTCTCATATGATGTTTGTCAAAACGGCATGTGGAGAGAGAAGAAAGGAGGGGAACTCCAATAGTGCAGATCAGCATGGAAGGTTTTATTGAAAGAAAACCACCAATACAAAAATAAAACAATAAAAGTGATCACGATTAGATTAAAAGCAGTATGGGGATAGGTGAAACCTCGCCCTACGCGTTTCGTCTTAGACAGACTTCAACTGGGGCATCTACCTGTCCCCCCACACTGCAGACATATATATAAATATTTCATAAAATGACAACCAATCATCAAATGCCCATAGTTGGTGTTCTGAAAATATTGATTGGCTCTGAAAGCACCATGTGACAGGAAGTGGGGATGGGAATGGATAACATTGCCAATCAACCTTCAGACCGGGCCAGAAGAACCGAGTGTATGGTGGAAACCACCCACATGTTACATCCATTCTCATGAGGCTCCTCCCAGACACATGGTAAGTTTGGCGCCAAATTCTCTCACCCAATCGGCAGGACGATAACCTGGCGTCCAATAAAGTGGGCCAATCAGATTTAACTTGGACCATGAAGACTCGAGGAACACCAGATCTGATTGGTCTGAAAATGACCAATCAGAGGCAGCGAGAACCAGGCGTCCAATCCCGGGCAGAATGGAGTCCGGAATTGGTTTGGCGCCAATAAGTGATGACGACGTGGTGACGCACGCTGCGTCCCTCCGTCGGAAATGACGCGACTGGGACAGAGTGGCAGTGAGACGCCCCGGCATATGGAAATCAACGCCGGCAGCGTCAAACTCCATCTTGGCGTGATGACGTCACCGCTCCCAGAGCACCCGAAGTCAGCCCAAAGCTCGGACTGTACGTGATGGCGTCAGACGTCCATAGACGTCCAGTATCAGCCTAGTCACGTGACCAGCACGAAGCTATACATAAATGTCAGGGGTCTGAGAGAATAAACAATAAAAAACTTTTAACGGGTTACCATGAGATATGAAAATGATGTGTTAAAATGATGTACAAAAAAGGAAAAACATCCCTTTAGAGAACCTCATAATGACACTTAGGTACAGGTACAACGCCCTGACCCCCAGTGTTAGGAGGTATGAACAACAGGTCAGGAGTGGCCAGAATATACACAGAAAGACTGGAATAAACACTACACAATGTGGATGACGGGCCAACGCCATCATGTGGTTGAAAACCGCATTGCATTATGCAATGAATAATCTTTCTGTGTAGATTGTGCCTGACCGACAGAAAGAAAAAGGGACCCTCTAAAAAGCATGAAGGTGAAGTAACACCTTTCTCAGTTTGTGCGATTTGAAATACATAACAAATATCACATGTATATGCATACATAAACGGGACTGGGACAACTATAGCGAAATGCAAAGAATGAGACAGGAGGTAGAATGTAAAGTGTGGACTCAGGATAAATTGATGAAAGAATTAATATCCCACTCGACGTTTAACCCAAACGGCGAGTAGGTGCGGAGCTCGTAGATCCAATAAGTTTCAAGACGGGATACCCCACGTAGGCGGGATTCGCCTCTCCAATGAGGAATAAACTGGTCTATAACTAGAAATTGTGTTCCAATGGGATTGCGGTCATGGGTCTCTAAATAGTGACGGGGGACACTGTGGTTCGTTTTCCCCTTTTTTATGTTGTTTATGTGCTCGTTGACGCGAACAGAAAAGGTCCTGATTGTGCGTCCAATATATTGTTTCTTGCAAGGGCAAGTAAGGAGATAAACAACATATTGGGTGGCACAAGTCACAAAACGCTGTATGGGATAGATACGTGAAGTGGTGGACGATTGAAAGGTGTCACTCTTACGCCTCCCGCAAGTGTTATGCAAACAAACGTTGCACCTGCGGCAGGGAAAGTAGCCCTTACATTGAAAAAAGAAAGAAGGCCTTTTCGGGGGATCAATCACATTAGGGGCAACTTGACCTTGGATGGATCTCGCGCCCCTAAAGATAACACCAGCCGTCTCTGGGAGAACTGGACCCAAAACTTTGTCGTTTTGGAGTACTCCCCAGTGTTTCTTCACAATCTCTTTAATTTGTCTTGACTGTGTGGAGAAGGTGGTGAAAAGAGACCACTTGAACTTATCGTCAGTAGGCTTTTTGGGTTTCACTTCAAGTAGAGTTTTACGATCGATTTGTTGAATACGGTCAATCTCCAAATCGAGATCCTCAGATTTGTAACCCTTTTCTATAAAGCGTTGTTTCAAAACCATCGCTTGTGTGGAAAAATCGTCTACCTTAGTACAGTTCCTCCGTAAACGGAGGAACTGACTACGTGGTACCGATCGGAGCCATTGGGGATGGTGACAGCTATCGACCTGAATGTACCCATTCCGGTCGGTAGATTTGAAATATGTAACGAATTCCAAATTGTGGTCAGTCACCTTGATCTCAAGGTCCAGAAAGCTGACACGAGAGGTGCTAGCCTCATGGCTCAGACGAATACCCCTGTCGTTGGAATTAAGATGGACAATGAAGGCATCCAAGGACTCGCGGCTGCCCCTCCAGAGGAGGAGGATGTCGTCTATGTACCTCGCCCAGAAAACTAATTCTGGTCTATTGAGGGCATAGACGACATCCTCCTCCCACTTGGCCATGAACAAGTTTGCGAGACTGGGGGCAAACTTGGCCCCCATGGCCACCCCGCGTGTCTGCAAATAGAACCTGTCCTGAAACCAAAAGTAGTTGTGCTGTGCCGCGAACCTCAGAAGGTCCATAATGAAATTCCGCTGTAAGGGGGATATACGGGTGTCCCTGGACAAATAGTATTCGACTGCCTCAAATCCCAAAGAGTGTGGAATACATGTGTAAAGAGAGGCCACATCCGCTGTGGCCAATATCATATCGTCTTGATACACAATGGATTCTAGCTTCCTAATAGTATCTCCAGTGTCTTTCAAAAAGGAGGGGACCAATCTCACTAGGGGCTGTAGGTAAAAATCCACATACTTCCCTATTCTTGCTGTAACAGAATCTATCCCGCTAACTATTGGCCGTCCTGGAGGGTGGACGGGATTTTTGTGGATCTTAGGAAGATAATACATGGCCGGGATACGTGGAACCAGTGGTATCAAAAAACATTTTTCTTTTTTGTTTAGAATCCCTAGGGAAAAGCCTTCTTCTATTAATGAGGTGAGGGCTCTCTTGAAACGTAAAGTTGGATCTGTTTGGATAGGGATATATGTGTTAGTATCACTCAAGATGTTGTGCATTTCTTTAATATAGTCCTCCTTGTTGAGGACGACAATACCTCCGCCTTTGTCTGCAGGTCGAACTATCAGATCTTTGCGTTCACATAGTTGTCTCAATCCCGCTTTTACATTGGAATCAGTATACACTTTCTTGGTAGGTAAATTATCTAAATCCTGTAGGACCAAGTTCCGAAAAACATGAAGTGAGGGAGCCAAAGCACCTGGGGGATTGAACAATGAAGGATTGGCCAGTCCCGAATGGACATGGCCATCTGATGTCAAGGACACATTATGAGGTGTGGTCAAAAAGTGTCTCTGAATATTAAGTTTTCGAGTAAATTTATGAACATCAATAAATGTTGAAAATTTATTGAGGGATCTTGGCGGAACATATTTTAAGCCCCTATCGAGAACTAATTTCTCTGCTTCTGTTAAATTGACTGTGCTTAAATTGAATATACCTGAACAGGTCAAGTTCTTTTTCTTTTTGCTTTGGATCCGCCGCCCACCTCGTGTCCCTCGTTTCCTTTTGGATTTCCCGTATGTTCTTGTGTGGACCTGGGAAAATCCGAGGGGTGGGGGCGTCCATTGCCATTTTGGTTATAGCCATATGGAGAGCGAGGACGGAAATCTTCGTCCCTCTCCATATGTCTATAAGTATCCTGGTATCCCTCCTCTCTCCTATTATCTTGAACTGGGACGGTTCGTGGGAAGTTACGTGTGGGGGTTCTATAATTATTCTCCTGGTAGCCATGGTGATAGTCATCACGCTGACCATGCCAACCAGAAGCATAAGCTTTGGGGCTATTATAATAATAGGAGTCCTCATGTTGGCCATGATAGGTGCCTCTACCTTTTTTGGTGGAACCCCTACCTCTGGGATTTGGAGGCGGGTATCCATTTTGGATGTGTGGTTTCCCACGAACATCCGGGACCCTTGGGGGTCCACCTTTAAACGGTTGAGGGGGATAAGATGGTCGCAAAGGACCCTCTTTGAAATTGGGATCATACGTTAATCTCCGATCAGGGTTGGAAGTCTCAAGTTGTGTGACCTCCATCTCTGAACCACCAACATCGGAACCCAACTTCTTCTGCCAATTAAAGACTGTTTTAGTTTTATAGTCAGTGACATCTCTATTATATTTCTTCTGTTTTTTCGTCCTTTGGTCTCTCTCTTCCTTTTCTAGATGGTTTTTTAGACTAGTAGAGAGAGAAGTGTATTCTGATGATGTTTTATAAGGAGTTAATTTCTCTCTGAGGTCTTTAATCTCCTTATCTATACCAGCTAATTTAAGCTGTTTCCTCTCTACCAGAAACCCAAGGAGCTGGATACCGACTTCATTGAAATATCTAAACCAAGTGTCGGTATCCGTATCCCCTTGTTGGGGGGATACATCCCATCTTAACCCTCTGGGGACCATTTGTTCCTTGACATATTGTTCCAGGAACGCTGTGTCCCACTGGAGGTGTATTTCTGTGGTCATGAGATTTTTAAGTCTCATGAACATACCACTGGTTTCAGTGTCGGATCTAATGGAAGTAAATACTACATCAGTGTCTAATACTCTAGAGGTTCTATAGTCAAAGACATCCATGTCGATGAACGAATGTAAAGTAGCAGCAATATAAAAAGTGGTCAAAATAAAAGTGTTAATGAAAGGAACAATATCGCGCTAAACTTTGGTGAATGACTAAATGAACAAGTGTAACCCCTAAGCAGCTACATAAAAATGTGACGAAAATTTGATCAACAATGGGAATGGAAATGTAGCGCTAAACCTAAAAACCATGCACTGAGAAGTGTCGAAAAATGAATGCCTCATACCGACAAAAATAAATGACAGAGTGACTGTCTAGTGTGAATTACAAACCAAAACACATCTAACATGAATGCATATAAACAATAAACCATACATGCATATGATTAGTGCCTGTGAAGTGCATATAGAGTGCGTATAAACAATGAACCATACATGCATATAATTGAAGCCTGTAAGGAATTAGTGAAATGAATGGGAATGTCCACCATACAAAAAACACTTCAAATGAATGAATGTCCCAATGTGATGAACAGGTGTAAATCTCAGGAATAAGTGAACACCAACAGGAATAACTTGGACTAGATCCTCTTCCAGCATTCAGATCAATAAGGAAAAATAGATGTATGCTTACCAAAGCAAGTGGACTCCCTGTCAGCGACAGGAAAGTCAAACAAGCCTGTAGTGTCCAGACACCGATGGATGGAACCTCACTGGCACGAACTGATGGAATCCGTGGGCTTCTCACTGGGCGATGATGGAGCCGGTCTTCCAGGGCCCAAAACGGAAACGGGTACACGGCTGTGAACGCAGGACCACGAACTCCAATCGGTCAGACCGAACTGCAGGCAGGGTATGAGAACTGATGGCCAAAGACCACTATGGTGGGGTCAAGGCTCTCATATGATGTTTGTCAAAACGGCATGTGGAGAGAGAAGAAAGGAGGGGAACTCCAATAGTGCAGATCAGCATGGAAGGTTTTATTGAAAGAAAACCACCAATACAAAAATAAAACAATAAAAGTGATCACGATTAGATTAAAAGCAGTATGGGGATAGGTGAAACCTCGCCCTACGCGTTTCGTCTTAGACAGACTTCAACTGGGGCATCTACCTGTCCCCCCACACTGCAGACATATATATAAATATTTCATAAAATGACAACCAATCATCAAATGCCCATAGTTGGTGTTCTGAAAATATTGATTGGCTCTGAAAGCACCATGTGACAGGAAGTGGGGATGGGAATGGATAACATGGCCAATCAACCTTCAGACCGGGCCAGAAGAACCGAGTGTATGGTGGAAACCACCCACATGTTACATCCATTCTCATGAGGCTCCTCCCAGACACATGGTAAGTTTGGCGCCAAATTCTCTCACCCAATCGGCAGGACGATAACCTGGCGTCCAATAAAGTGGGCCGAGATCCATCCAAGGTCAAGTTGCCCCTAATGTGATTGATCCCCCGAAAAGGCCTTCTTTCTTTTTTCAATGTAAGGGCTACTTTCCCTGCCGCAGGTGCAACGTTTGTTTGCATAACACTTGCGGGAGGCGTAAGAGTGACACCTTTCAATCGTCCACCACTTCACGTATCTATCCCATACAGCGTTTTGTGACTTGTGCCACCCAATATGTTGTTTATCTCCTTACTTGCCCTTGCAAGAAACAATATATTGGACGCACAATCAGGACCTTTTCTGTTCGCGTTAACGAGCACATAAACAACATAAAAAAGGGGAAAACGAACCACAGTGTCCCCCGTCACTATTTAGAGACCCATGACCGCAATCCCATTGGAACACAATTTCTAGTTATAGACCAGTTTATTCCTCATTGGAGAGGCGAATCCCGCCTACGTGGGGTATCCCGTCTTGAAACTTATTGGATCTACGAGCTCCGCACCTACTCGCCGTTTGGGTTAAACGTCGAGTGGGATATTAATTCTTTCATCAATTTATCCTGAGTCCACACTTTACATTCTACCTCCTGTCTCATTCTTTGCATTTCGCTACAGTTGTCCCAGTCCCGTTTATGTATGCATATACATGTGATATTTGTTATGTATTTCAAATCGCACAAACTGAGAAAGGTGTTACTTCACCTTCATGCTTTTTAGAGGGTCCCCTTTTTCTTTCTGTCGGTCAGGCACAATCTACACAGAGAGATTATTCATTGCATAATGCAATGCGGTTTTCAACCACATGATGGCGTTGGCCCGTCATCCACATTGTGTAGTGTTTATTCCAGTCTTTCTGTGTATATTCTGGCCACTCCTGACCTGTTGTTCATACCTCCTAACACTGGGGGTCAGGGCGTTGTACCTGTACCTAAGTGTCATTATGAGGTTCTCTAAAGGGATGTTTTTCCTTTTTTGTACATCATTTTAACACATCATTTTCATATCTCATGGTAACCCATTAAAAGTTTTTTATTGTTTATTCTCTCAGACCCCTGACATTTATGTATAGCTTCGTGCTGGTCACGTGACTAGGCTGATACTGGACGTCTGACGCCATCACGTACAGTCCGAGCTTTGGGCTGACTTCGGGTGCTCTGGGAGCGGTGACGTCATCACGCCAAGATGGAGTTTGACGCTGCCGGCGTTGATTTCCATATGCCGGGGCGTCTCACTGCCACTCTGTCCCAGTCGCGTCATTTCCGACGGAGGGACGCAGCGTGCGTCACCACGTCGTCATCACTTATTGGCGCCAAACCAATTCCGGACTCCATTCTGCCCGGGATTGGACGCCTGGTTCTCGCTGCCTCTGATTGGTCATTTTCAGACCAATCAGATCTGGTGTTCCTCGAGTCTTCATGGTCCAAGTTAAATCTGATTGGCCCACTTTATTGGACGCCAGGTTATCGTCCTGCCGATTGGGTGAGAGAATTTGGCGCCAAACTTACCATGTGTCTGGGAGGAGCCTCATGAGAATGGATGTAACATGTGGGTGGTTTCCACCATACACTCGGTTCTTCTGGCCCGGTCTGAAGGTTGATTGGCCATGTTATCCATTCCCATCCCCACTTCCTGTCACATGGTGCTTTCAGAGCCAATCAATATTTTCAGAACACCAACTATGGGCATTTGATGATTGGTTGTCATTTTATGAAATATTTATATATATGTCTGCAGTGT
The DNA here is from genome assembly GCA_028564925.1 of Lithobates sylvaticus. NCBI lineage: Eukaryota > Metazoa > Chordata > Amphibia > Anura > Ranidae > Lithobates > Lithobates sylvaticus. The sequence continues at coordinate 97,872,064 of CM053036.1, forward strand.
GGGGGGACAGGTAGATGCCCCAGTTGAAGTCTGTCTAAGACGAAACGCGTAGGGCGAGGTTTCACCTATCCCCATACTGCTTTTAATCTAATCGTGATCACTTTTATTGTTTTATTTTTGTATTGGTGGTTTTCTTTCAATAAAACCTTCCATGCTGATCTGCACTATTGGAGTTCCCCTCCTTTCGTCTCTCTCCACATGCCGTTTTGACAAACATCATATGAGAGCCTTGACCCCACCATAGTGGTCTTTGGCCATCAGTTCTCATACCCTGCCTGCAGTTCGGTCTGACCGATTGGAGTTCGTGGTCCTGCGTTCACAGCCGTGTACCCGTTTCCGTTTTGGGCCCTGGAAGACCGGCTCCATCATCGCCCAGTGAGAAGCCCACGGATTCCATCAGTTCGTGCCAGTGAGGTTCCATCCATCGGTGTCTGGACACTACAGGCTTGTTTGACTTTCCTGTCGCTGACAGGGAGTCCACTTGCTTTGGTAAGCATACATCTATTTTTCCTTATTGATCTGAATGCTGGAAGAGGATCTAGTCCAAGTTATTCCTGTTGGTGTTCACTTATTCCTGAGATTTACACCTGTTCATCACATTGGGACATTCATTCATTTGAAGTGTTTTTTGTATGGTGGACATTCCCATTCATTTCACTAATTCCTTACAGGCTTCAATTATATGCATGTATGGTTCATTGTTTATACGCACTCTATATGCACTTCACAGGCACTAATCATATGCATGTATGGTTTATTGTTTATATGCATTCATGTTAGATGTGTTTTGGTTTGTAATTCACACTAGACAGTCACTCTGTCATTTATTTTTGTCGGTATGAGGCATTAATTTTTCGACACTTCTCAGTGCATGGTTTTTAGGTTTAGCGCTACATTTCCATTCCCATTGCTAAATACGCTAAATAGCCTGAGAACTCCTTCTGTGGGTCTACATGGGACCTGCAGTGTTTCCTCTTTAGGAATAAAATCTGCCTTTAAAATGAGTGACTGCAGCACTTGTGGAATGTGAGGGGGCCAGATATCCATCTTTTCTCTCTCTTGGCCATTGTGCCATACAGGGTCACCTTTACCTCTGCCCAGGTCTCCCTTTATATCTCTCACTTCCATTGCCTTCTCCTCCTGCAGTGGCTCATTTCTAGACACATTACCCTCCCAGAAGCGGGGTCTCTTTACCTTGCTGCCTGTGCATCTCTTTAGGGCGAGTGTGGCCACCCTGCTCTGTTTTTCTAGGCTGGGGACGCACTCTGTGACAGCATAAGAGCAATGGTTGGCCTGGGGTCCTGGCTGTGGGCAAATTATGCCTATTACCATTAATGGAGGGGAAGGTCCAGGAAAGAGACTTTCTCTCTCTCTCTCTCCCGAGATAGTTTAGGGGCCTCAATAGGTATAGGTGAGTGGGCTATGTTTGGACACTTGACCATGGCTCCAGCCTGTATTACTTTTCTGGTCCCTGCACAGAGACACGTCTCTCTGGCACCCCTGCTGCCCACTGCAGGTATAGCATGTGTATGTCTGTGTGTGTGTGTATATATATATATATATATATACATATATACAGTTGTGCTCATAAGTTTACATACCCTGGCAGAATTTATGATTTCTTGGCCATTTTTCAGATAATATGAATGCTAACACAAAAACATTTCGTTCACTCATGGTTAGTGTTTGGCTGAAGCCATTTTTTATCAATCAACTGTGTTTATAAATCATAATGACAACAGAAACTACCCAAATGACCCTGATCAAAAGTTTATATACCCTGGTGATTTTGCGTGATAACATGCACACAAGTTGACACAAAGGGGTTTGAATGGCTATTAAAGTAACCATCCTCACCTGTGATCTGTTTGCTTGTAATTAGTGTGTGTTTTAATGTCAGTGAGTTTCTTGACTCCTGACAGACCCTTGCATTTTTCATCCAGTGCGGCACTGACATTTCTGGATTCTGAGTCATGGGGAAAGCAAAAGAATTGTCAAAGTATCTGTGGGAAAAGGTAGTTGAACTGTATAAAACAGGAAAGGGATTTAAAAAGATATCAAGGAATTGAGAATGCCAATCAGCATGTTCAAACTCTAATCAAGAAGTGGAAAATGAGGGGGTTCTGTTGAAACCAAACCACGGTCAGGTAGACCAACTACAATGCCCCAGTAGAAGACCTATTGGTCGAAACGCGTCGGACTTTGCTGATTTTGAGACCCTTATACTGCTTTTACTCTGTTTATTTTTGATTTTATCATATGCTCTGTACTGCTTGGGTGAATACCCCTGTTTGTACCATTATTTATACCCCATACCCAATAAATTAGTGGTGGAATCACACTATTGGAGTTCCTTTTTCCTTTTTCCGTATCCTGCTTCCTGGTTTGTTCCTGGTGTCGTGCCCCACACGTGTGTCGTTTTGGAGGATTCCGGAATATCCAGCCGAGAGTCCATCCCAGACCTGGAGGAGTGCTGCCAGAATCCAGCTTTCATCCCTTGGGCGCCACCTACAGGAGTTACCATAGCCTTACTGACCCACTGCCGTATGGTAGGTGGGTCCAACATCGCTGGTAAGCGTATGCATTCCATAACCATTGGAGGTTTATATACTCGTCTATACACATTAGCATCTGTGTTTGCAGAGTTTCTCCACATACATCTCATGTGCAAGGATGATCTATGCCATATGATTTATTTTCTTTAACAAAGGACTTTATCATTGTTTCACTATATTATATTGCACCGGACTTTTTCTCACTTTATGAGTCTATTGGCTCTATTTTTTGTTAGCGCTACACATTGTGGTTATTTGCTTGTTTGACTTTGTTTGTTAGAGTGTTGGCTGCTTTCACATATATTTTCAGGATTTTCACTGTACACAGTACACTATAGTATTATTTTTTGGATTGATTTCATCATTTTCACTTTTTGAGTTAGCGCAGTGTTTCCCTCACTCCATCCTGCTTGTAATTAGTGTGTGTTTTAATGTCAGTGAGTTTCTTGACTCCTGACAGACCCTTGCATCTTTCATCCAGTGCGGCACTGACATTTCTGGATTCTGAGTCCTGGGGAAAGCAAAAGAATTGTCAAAGTATCTGTGGGAAAAGGTACTTGAACTGTATAAAACAGGAAAGGGATATAAAAAGATATCCAAGGAATTGAGAATGCCAATCAGCAGTGTTCAAACTCTAATCAAGAAGTGGAAAATGAGGGGGTTCTGTTGAAACCAAACCACGGTCAGGTAGACCAACTACAATTTCAGCCACAACTGTCAGGAAAATAGTTCAGGATGCAAAGAAAAACCCACAAATAACTTCAGGTGAAATACAGGACTCTCTGAAAACATGGTGTGGCTGTTTCTAGAAGCCCAATAAGGAGGCACTTGAAGAAAGGTGGGCTGCATGGTTGAGTCGCCAGAAGAAAGCCATTACTATGCAAATGCCACAAAATATCCCACTTACAATACACCAAACAGCGCAGAGACAACCCTCAAACCTTCTGGTGCAAAGTCATTTGGAGAGGTGAGACCAAAATTTAGCTTTTTGGCCAAAACCATAAACACTACATTTGGAGAGGAGTCAACAAGACCTATAATGAAAGGTACACCATTCCTACTGTGAAACACAGAGGTGGATCGCTGATGTTTTGGGGATGTGTGAGCAACAAAAGGCACAGGAAATTTGTCAAAATTGATAGCAAGATGAATGCAGTATGTCATCAAAAAATACTGAAGGAACATTAGCATTCATTAGCCAGGAAGCTGCACATGGGACGTACTTGGACATTCCAACACAACAATGATCCAAAACATAAGGCCAAGTCGATCTGTCATTGGCTACAGCAGAATAAAATGAAGGTTCAGGAGTGGCCATCTCAGTCTCCTAACCTCAAGACAGCCCAAGAATTTACAGGAACTGGATGATTTTGCCAAGAGGAATGGGCAGCTTTACCATTTGAGAAGATAAAGAACCTCATCCACAAATACCACAAAAGACTTCAAGCTGTCATTGATGTTAAAGGGCAATACACAGTATTAAGAACTGGGGTGTGTAAACTTTTGATCAGGGTCATTTGGGTAGTTTCTGTTGTGATCATGATTTAAAAAGAGTAAACACAGTTGATTGATAATAAATAGCTTCAGCCAAACACTAACCATGAGTGAAAGAAATGTTTTTGTGTTATCATTCATATTAAAGAGAGAAGAGGGGGACCCTTTTTACTTATAACTATTCCTTCTTCTCTGTCGCTTCTTCGGCTATCCTCATGTCAGCTGGCCGTCCCATTTCTCCTCAGATCATGAGTCAGTCATCGCTCATACAAAGACCCTCAACACCTAGGGTTGGGACCACCGTATCAGTAAGTTTTCTGAAAAAGAGTGCCCTCTCATGCGGATTTCTTTGATTTGCTTCAGCCCTGCACGCCCATGCTCTCAAAGATCAGAGCCGGGGGCCAGGGAAAGGCAGATGTTCTTCAGAGGAGCATAGCCCGGATGCCGTTCCCACTCAGGAGAAAAGTTCCAAGGAAGATGTCCTAGCTCCAGCAAAGAGACCTGCAAGGCCTGTGGCGCAGTGCCTATGCCCAAGAGGCTGCCTGGAGGAGTTTGCAGCTAACAGGTAACGCCAAATATTATTATTATTTATAAAGGTGGCACAAAATTCTGTTTTGAAATCACTTTAATTACCCTGGCTGGGCAGCCCCCACCTAGTGCTAGTATAGCCACTAGTAGAGCAACCTGGCACTTTGGCATGGGTTGCTCAACCACTCAGTTCGGCTGGTGAGGGGGGCAGCTTGCAGATAATAGTAGTTCTTCTTCACCAGAGGAGGACCCGGAGCTGCTTGGTTTCAGTTTTTCCTTCGTGAAACTGGGTATGCAGGCAGTCATGCAGGCCATTATGTGGGTAAAAAGACAAAGTCATCGTTACCCTCTGAAATCGGCAATCTCTTTTCCATTTAGGGAACAGATTTAAACCGAGGAATGGCAAAAGTCCGGAAATAATTTTTCCTTTGATTGTCTATACAAGTTTCTTTTTCCCCTTGTCAGAGACCTGATATGGCATTGCTGAAATCCATGCCTTCAGTAAGGGGGCATAAGGCTGCTATCATTCGGGCAAACATGAATCGGAAAACTTTACTGCACAAGCGGCAATAATCTCTAGGGGCCCTATGATTGAGACCCTGGGCTGTGTCTTGCGTCCTAAAAACAAAATTGGGGTAAGTCACTTTATGGCACAAGATCTCTGGTAGGAAACTGGAGACAGCCATATCGGAAGTGTCAGGAGGTAAGTCCGATCTGCTCCCATAACACCAAAAGCAGAGAAAGAAAAAAATGTGTTTCTCATTTTTCTTAGGGGAGCGGCAGGTTCCGCTCCTCTAAGGGCAACCTTGCACAAGGCCCATAATGAAAATCCTTAGGTATACCGCAGGTACCCACTAAGATTTTTTTGCCGAGTGCATGCCCAGACTTTTGAGGTAGGAGCCAGAGGGCGCGCTTCATGGGTTTCTAGACAGCATGTTGTACAGATCTTTGGAGGACAGGCACTCATAGTCACTTCGGTAGATTCCTCACTGCTCCTCCTCCAGACCATTTCTCTCCCACGGAGCTGCCAAATCCACCACCAACAGTAGGCAGGCTGCTATAATACTTACAGATACTTCAGACTCAGGGGGTAGTTGTCCTGGTCCCATTTACAGGAGTGATTGAAGGTTTTCTACCCCAACCCTGTTTGTAGTTTTCAGGGGACGGGGGCTAGCATCCAGTTGCAGATCGGAAGATGTCAAACCTTTTTGTCCCTCTTATGCCTCGTACACACGTACGGACTTTTGCCGGCGGACCTAGTCCAGCGGACAATCCCGCGGGACTTTCCGGCTAGGTCCGCTGGACTTTCCGAGGGTGTGGACTTGCCCACACACGCACGGACTTCTCCAGCGGATAATCCGCCGGCCAAAAGTCCGCGGGACTTTTGAAAATGAACGGACTTGCCCACACACGGAGCAGTCCGTTCATTTCGAACGTAACTTCAGGTTACGTAGCTAGCGTAGGCAGCAAATGCCGCCGCGCTAGCTCCGCAAGCTGGCATGGATTTAAAGGGAATCCCCACGCCGAAAAAACGGCGTGGGGGTTCCCCCCAAATCCATGTCAGACCCTCATCCGAGCACGCAGCCTGGCAGGCCAGGAAAGGGGTGGGGACGAACGAGCGCCCCCCCCCCTCCTGAGCCGTACCAGGCCGCGTGCCCTCAACATGGGGGGTGCCCTGGGGAAAGGGGGGCCGTGCGGCCCCCCCACCCCAAAGCACCTTGTCCCCATGTTGATGAGGACAAGGGCCTCTTCCCGACAACCCTGGCCGTTGGTTGTCGGGGTCTGCGGGCGGGGGCTTATCGGAATCTGGGAGCCCCCTTTAATAAGGGGGCCCCCAGATACCGGCCCCCCACCCTATGTGAATGAGTATGGGGTACGATGTACCCCTACCCATTCACCTAAGGTGTAAAATGTAAAGTAAAAAAAAACACCCACACTTTTGAAAAAATAGTTTATTGCACTGCTCCGGGGGTCTTCTTCCGTCTTGGGGGTCTTCTCGCCGGACTCCTCCGCTCTCTTCTGCTCTTTTACCTAGCTCTTTCACGAGGGGAGGAGTCCGGCTACCTTCTTCGTCGTCGCCGCCGTCGTCTGGGGGTCTCGATCCGCCTTCGGGGGTCTTCCGGGGGTCTCTTCTGTTCTTGCGGCGGTCGTCGTCTTCCGCGCCGCCGGCGCCTTGTCCTTCTTCTTGTCCTTCTTGTTCTTCTTCTTCTTCCGATGTTGACCCGTCGCTGTCTCTGCCCGGAATGCCTGTGCCGATCTGCGCTCGGACTTATATAGGGACATGGGGGACAGGGTCACATGCACATGTCACATGGTGACCCCGCCCCCTTGTGTTGTCACAGTCCCGGAGGATGCTGGGACTGTGACATCGCAAGGGGGCGGGGTCACCATGTGACATGAACATGTGACCCTGTCCCCCATGTCCCTATATAAGTCCGAGCGCAGATCGGCACAGGCATTCCGGGCAGAGACAGCGACGGGTCAACATCGGAAGAAGAAGAAGAACAAGAAGGACAAGAAGGACAAGGCGCCGGCGGCGCGGAAGACGACGACCGCCGCAAGAACAGAAGAGACCCCCGGAAGACCCCCGAAGGCGGATCGAGACCCCCAGACGACGGCGGCGACGACGAAGAAGGTAGCCGGACTCCCCTCGCTCGGTAAAAGAGCTTGGTAAATGGCGGGGGAGTCCGGCGAGAAGACCCCCAAGACGGAAGAAGACCCCCGGAGCAGTGCAATAAACTATTTTTTCAAAAGTGTGGGTGTTTTTTTTTTACTTTACATTTTACACCTTAGGTGAATGGGTAGGGGTACATCGTACCCCATACTCATTCACATAGGGTGGGGGGCCGGGATCTGAGGGCCCCCTTATTAAAGGGGGCTCCCAGATTCCGATAAGCCCCCGCCCGCAGACCCCGACAACCAACGGCCAGGGTTGTCGGGGAAGAGGCCCTTGTCCTCATCAACATGGGGACAAGGTGCTTTGGGGTGGGGGGGCCGCACGGCCTCCCTTTCCCCAGGGCACCCCCCATGTTGAGGGCACGCGGCCTGGTACGGCTCAGGAGGGGGGGGGCGCTCGTTCGTCCCCACCCCTTTCCTGGCCTGCCAGGCTGCGTGCTCGGATGAGGGTCTGACATGGATTTGGGGGGAACCCCCACGCCGTTTTTTCGGCGTGGGGAGTCCCTTTAAATCCATGCCAGGTCACGGAGCTAGCGCGGCGGCATTTACTGCCTACGCTAGCTACGTAACCTGAAGTCACGTGCTAAATGAACGGACTTGCCGATGAGCGCAAGTCCGTTCATTTCAAAAGTCCCGCGGACTTGCCCACTAACGGCGGGATTATCCGCTGGACTGCCAAGTCCAGCGGATAATTTGAAAACAAAACTTCAAACTTTAGTCCGCCGTACTTTGGCGCCAAAAAGTCCGCCGGCGCCCACACACGAGGGGATTATCCGCTGGACTTCAGTCCAGCGGATAATCCCGCGGGATTGTCCCTTCGTGTGTACGCCGCATTAGAGATATTTAAGATGGAGCCCATTCATACAGTACAACCATACAGCTGGATGCTATTGCTGATTCGTGAGGATTCCTATACTTACATCCCAAATTTTTTACTTTTGCTTTTTTTTCTAAAATAAGTAAGTTTGGCGATCAGTTAGATGCATCTCCACTTTAACAGACTGCCTTTTGGCCTATAAATATTTCTGTGAATGTTTGCAAGGGTCTCGTACCGTATCAGTTCCACTCAGAAAACAGGGTCTCTGGGTTCGCATTCTTCTTCTAGCCAGAGGACTCGAACAATTGCTGCCGCACCAAGAGGTCCTCTTAAACTCCCCCCAGGGATATGGTGGGGTCATCAACTTCAAAAAAAGGGGGGAAACAAAACCCAACTTTCTGCAACGCAACAGTTAGTGTACCTGGGTATGCTCTTCTAGTTCCTCTGTTTTGCTTCCATCAGAATCATGTCAACAGGACAGCCTGGAAGGTGAGGGACTGTTGGTCAAGGCCAGCGGAGATTCCCTGCCAAGAAGGGTAGTCTCGAAAGGTCTTGAAGTTCAAACAGCGTTTTTTTAGTGCTTTGGCCTTGCTACATGGAATCAAGAGAAGACCAGTCTTCTTGCAGTTGAGCAACAGGGCACCAGTTGCATATATTCGGCTCCAGGGAGGAACTTCTATGAGACGGAGGGTCACCGGCAAATTCTGGAAGCAGTTTACTACCCAGTGGATTTTTGAACACACAGGCAGAATATTGTGCAAGCTTCCCAGAGCACAAGTAGGTCTATGTCCCAGGTTTTTCTCCAAACTGGTCCACAAGTGGGGCCTACCACAGACAAACCTCTGCGTTTCCCACAGTAATCACAAATTTTGGGTATGTCTGACCTTGCTTCCGCACCCCAAGATGCAGTAGCCGGATGCTCTGGTCTCTCCTTGGGACTGCAATCTAGCCTATATGATTTTCACACAACATTTCTTGTAATGAGGATTCCTTGTGAGGCTGTCAAGGGAGAACACGGTTGTCATAGCCACTACTCCATATTGGCAACGAAGGCCTCAATTTTCCCTGGCCATTCACTTAAGGATACAGAAGGCAATTCCCCTCCGCACATATGCAAACTAGGGCTGCAAGCACGAGCACTAAAGGGGGAGGCTGAAGAACTCGGGTTGCTCCAGAGCGATCTCTTTATTGGCTGCTAGAAGACACTCTTCTACAACATCTATGCCTAAATCTGAAACAAGTTTGTGTTTTCTCGGTAGGGCGAGACATTGATCCTACTGCCCCTCCGGTGACAGCAGTTCTATACTTCCTCTAGGTTGGATTGGACATGAGCCTTAGCCTATCATCATTCAGCTTGAAAGTGTTGGCTATATCGGCAGTAACAAATTTAAAGGGGCCAAGAATCCTTCAATCTGCACGACTTTTGAGAGCAGTCGGGAGGATTCGGTCACCAAGGAAAAGAGTCTTTTCCAGTGAGATTTATTGGTGTTGCTGGATCTCATGTCAGTTCAACCATTTGCTCCAACAGAGCAGTGTTCGGTTCGACCATTACAGACAAGGCAGTATCTATTGCAAGAACCTTGAGCAGAAGGTTGTCTGAGATTCAAGCACTTATGTCGCATACACACGGTCGGACTTTCCGACGACAAATGTGCGATCGGAGCTTGTTGTCGGAAATGCCGACCGTGTGTAGGCTCCAGACAGTTTCCATTGAAATTTCCGTCGCACAAAATTTGAAAAAATGGTTCTCAAATTTTCTGATAACAAAATCCGTTTGAGTAAATTCTGATCGTGTGTAGACAATTCCGACGTACAAAGTGGCACGCATGCTCGGAATCAAGCAGAAGAGCAGCACTGGCTATTGAACTTCAGTTTGCTCGGCACATCATACGTGTTGTACGTTACCGCGTTCTTGACGTTTGGAATTTCCGACCAACTTTGTGCGACCGTGTGTATGCAAGACAAGTTTGAGCCAACATCCGAAAAAAAACATGGGATTTTGTTGTCGAAATGATCGTGTGTACGCGGCATAAGAGCTTTCCAGAAGGAGTAGAGTTGGGTCTTGTAGATTATCTTGTATCAAAGGTTGCAACAGCCCTCTATTTAACAGGCACCTGGGCATTGCCTAACTTTCCAGAACATCACACAGGAAAGTCACATAAACTGGTCATTGTCAGAATTTTAAAAGAAATACCTATCCATAATTGCTCCTTTCAGGTTATCTAATAAACCTTTTCTCATTCCAGCTGGAAATCATCAAGGAAAATAAGTTACTGCCTGGACTTTAGCAAGCTTGGTTGTGCTTAGGGGACGAGGGGTCGCAAGCCTCCGTCAGCGGCGGCGGCGCACTCTATCAGAGCGGTTGCAGCTATATAAGCAGCACATTCAAGAGCATTTATGGTACCCATCTGTAGAAAGGTATCGCGGTTGACCCAACGTGCCTACTCAAACTTTACGGAATAGACCCAGGTGCCTTGTCATCAGAGGACTTTGTAGGAGGGACTATTCAGTACTCTGTCCCATCCTAATTAGAAGATTGGTTTGGCAAGTAGAACCCACCCAGTCAGCTAGTTATGTATCACTAGTATGCTGCCATGGTGGCGTCAGGAAAACGCAAAATTGTATGAAATGCTTACCGTAATTTTCCTTTCATGGTGCCAATCCATGACAGCATATGGACCCACCCTTGTACGTTTCGATATGTAGCTAATTACAAAGAATGGGGTGGGGCCTAACTAGGCCTTTATTTATGCTATTCACTGGTCCTGAGGGAGTGGAAGAGAGGCGGAGCTCTATCACTAGTATGCTGCCATGGATTGGCATCAGGAAAGGAAAATTACGGTAAGTAAGTATTTAATACAATTTTCATTTTTTTTCCATTTTGGAGTGAGTAAGAGGGTTGGTACCCGAGAGTTTACTTTTTTTGCCCTTTGTGTCCAATTGGTGAGATTTCCTTTCACTTCCTGTCTCATACCCACAACAGGAAGTCAGGGGAAATCCCCCCCACCAAAGTGAGGGAATCCCTTGTTGTCATCGGGGTCACCAGAAGTAGTGTCCCTATTGAAAGATTTGCCCTAGTGGCAACCCAAAATGTAGGGTTTTTCTTTCACTTTGACTGATAATGGTAAACAGGACACATTGAGAGGGTGACTGTCCTTAATGGAAGCACAGACAGCAATAAAAACCTCTGATACCTCCCACACTATACAAAACTAAAAAAAAGTTTTGCTACTGCGCAGTGATCGTATGTGCACTCTGTCTCTGGGACATGGCGCATCACTGATCCCGGTAAAGAGCCATTGACGAGGCTCTTTACCCATGAAATCAGCTGTGTCCAATCACAGCTGTTCACATGTAAACAAGGAAATGCCGGTTATCGGCATTCCTCTTCTCATGCTGACAGTGCATGAGGAAAGGAGAGTCGATCAGTGACTTTTCCTCACAGGGGAGATCTGCACAGATAATTAGGGCACTGATCATTAGTGCCCTAATTATCAGTGCAGTCCCATCAGTGATGCCAATCATTACCCATAAGTGCCACCTATCAGTGCCCATTGGTGCCACCTATCAGTGCTGCATATTAGTGCCTCCTCATCAGTACCCATTGGTGAAGGAGAAAAATTACTTATTTACAAAGTTTTGGAAGAGAAACTAAGAAAAACTTTTTTTTTTTGTCAAAATTTTCTATGTCTAACAAAAAATGATAAAAATTGAATTTGGGTACAGTGTTGCATGACTGCGTAATTGTCATTTAAAATGTGACAGTGCTGAAAGCTGTGAAAATTGGCCTGGGCGGGAAGAGGGTAAAAGTGCCCTGTAAGAAAGTGGTTAAACCCTGGCTGATACTGTTTTTCTGACAAAGTATTGCACATAAGTCATTGAACTGATATATAGTGTATGTTTAGATTTTGCTTAATAGTTGTGCTGTTGAGCTCTACTGGCTTAGGAAAAGTAGACTGTGATAATAACTTAACTCTTTGGCTGCTAGGCCCATCCTGCCATTTTTCATCTTGGGTGGCCAGACCATTTTTCACTCACAGCTGAAAGTTAGTAAAAGACCTCCCAAACCATGCAACCATGGGCAGGTCCCTAAGATTTTAAAGACAGTGTTACTTATTTCGTGTATACCATTGGCAGAGCTGCCATTCAAAGAAGCCATACTACAGCTTATATTAATGGCACAGGATCTATCCATTATTTGCCCATCCTCTGTTCAGAGAACCTTTGTCATTCATAGGAGCTGGAATACACATGAATGTTTAACTTCTTTCAACTGAGCCCTGGCTGAATCTGTAGCTACCCAGAATGCTAGGTTTAGATCTATTTATAGTGCCTGGCTGAACAGGCACTGATAGCTTTCAGTCATCCACATGAACACTTGCATCAGATCAGCTCCTCAGATCAGACCCTGGACACAAATACTTACAGTCCAGGGTAACTAGTTCAGGGTGTGCATACACTCTGGATGCTGCAAATTGTCCAGTGTGTGTAGGTGCCCATACTTCAAAGTTGTGCTGCATCCCAAGATTTATAGATATGGACATGGCATCGCAAGGGCCAGTGTGAATGAGGCTTCAGTTTTGCTTTTCTTGATGAAGGCGGGCCAACTTATAGGCCTGCTGCATTCAGAAAATGCCCCGATTACATGTTTATAGATGCCTTTAACAGGGATTTTGAATTACATCAGGATTTCAGAATAGTCAGACCCTCATCATAGTAGTCTTACAGACATGATGTTCTGTACTTATAAAATGATTATAATTACGGCACATTGGTAGTGTGTCCATAATTAAGTGACTGCCTGGCAGAAGGTTGTCCGGTTATTTTAAACAGTCTGTCCCTGGAGACTTTTATGAGAAGGGGTCCTTAGCAAGGGTAATTTTTGATTTAAAAATAGAGACATTGTGCCAGTAATGGCCACATGAACAGGTCATACAACAGCATAAAAAGATTTTAACATGAACAGTAAATCTCCCTTTTACGACCCACTTAACTGATTTACAGTAAACTGGAAACCTCCCTAAAATATTTATTCTGATTCCAAAGAGCATTTGCTTAGACAGTCAAAGTCCTTACAAAGACAAGTTTAAAATGTAAATATATTCAAAATTAAATATTGCAACGAAGGGGACACAGAATTAACAAATCAAGCACAGGGTTGTTTTGAAAGATCATCAGCAGTGTTGAAAAGTTTTACACAATTGTTTTTGATCATTCACTTTTCTTCAGAAAATAGGAACAGTACATCATAAACTTTAATAAAAACCTAGCAAAGATGATAATTAATGAGTTTTATGTACTTGACATTGCTTTCCCTGATCAGGGACCTGCTAAACCACTACCGCAAATGTTGCAAATTCGTTCTTAAAGGTTGACAACAACTTGCTCTAATCAAAACAAGTGGATGGGGAGAAGTTGGATCAAAATCATTATGTACATTGAATAATTTTTGTTTTTCTAAAACCCAAAGCACATCAAAAGTATTGTATTAGACAGGCTTTATTGACTGATACAGGCTCAACACTTTATGGATTATTGTTTTTATATTTGTTGCATTAAAAAAAAAAAAAAATGCTTTTTATTTTTTATATGCATCACTGGATGACATTTTCCGAAAAAAATAAATTAATTGGTAAGATCAAAAAAAGCAGTGCACTTTGCATGCTGCACCAAATTGTGGGTATAGCCAAATTGCTCCAACAATAGCACTAACCTTAAATGTGACAAAGGTAAAACCGATCCGAACGCCAATACACACTTTTGCCACTTTGACATGCATTAGTAAAACTGTACACATCATCACAACTACTTAGTGTATCCAGATGAATTACACTTTGAGTATATATTTGGTGGTAAATGGTAATGGACATCTCCCTTTTTTTTATAAAAGTATCAAAATAAATAGTTTTCATTTTAGCAGTTTAATTCTTGCTATTACCATAACCTACCACCACAGAGCAATTCAAAATAAATTTCCCTGCTCCTGATGATCACAGTAATACCACATATGTGTGTTATTTTTTGTTTGTACCCACAGTAGGGCCCAGAAACAGTAGTGCACAGTTTGTTTTTCTTCATCCTTATTATTTGATCCCCTGCAGATTTTGTACGTTTTTATCACAGGTGTATTTTAAATGATAGCGACAGAATATATAAATTCAGAAAAAAATCATGATACAAATGTTATAAATTGCGTTTCAGTTCAGTGAATAAAATAAGTATTTGATTTCCAAGCAAAACATGAATTAGTAATTGGTGGAGAAACCCTTGTTGGCAAGAAAAGGGTGAAAACGTTTCTTACAGTTCATTACCAGGTTTACACACATCTCAGGAGGGATTTTGGTCCACTCTTCTTTAGAGATCTTCTCTAAATCCTTAATGTTTGTTGGCTGTCAGTTGGCAAGTTTCAGCTCCCCCCCATACATTTTCTATAGGATTAAGGTCTGGAGACTGAATAGGCCACTCCATGACCTTAATGTGCTTCTTCTTGAGACACTCCTTTGTTGCCTTGGCAGTATTTTTTTGGTCATTGTCATGCTAGAAGACCCATCCACGACCCATCTTCAGTGTTCTGGCTGGAGGGAAGAAAGTTCTCATCCAAGATTTTACAATACATGGCCACGTTCATTGGCCCTGCAATGTGGCAATGTCGGCCTGTATCTTCAGCAGAAATAAAAAAAAAAGCATAATGTTTTCACCTCTGAGTAGAGTTAATGTTAAGTGCTAAATTTTGGTCTCACCTGACCAGAGCACTTTCTCTCAATTCTTCTCTGAATCATTTAGATGTTTATTGGGAAACTGCAGATGGGCATGTGTACCACATGAGCATATACTGTAGCCAGTCTGTGGGAGCCAGAATTATTGTTGGTTGGTAGGGGATCAAATACTTATTTTACTCACTGAAGTGCAAATCTATTTATAACATTTGTATCATGTGTTTTTTTCTGGATTTTCGGTTGATATTCTGTCTCTATCATTTAAATACACGTATAATAAAAAATATAGACCCTTCATTTCTTTGTAAGTGGTCAAACTTACAAAATCTGCAGGGGATCAAATAATTATTTTCCCCACTGTAGATGCATTTTGAGGATAGGCTAATTCCATAGTCATTTTCCAGATCTGCCTGGTTTCTGTTTACTTACAATATTTGAGCCTATAATTTTTATTTAGGTAAGCTAAAGATAATTATTACAGTATACATTCACTACCATGAGGATGACATAATTTGTAACGCCAAACAATAAATGGGGGAAATTAGCTGGACTTTACAAAGAATTAAAAGCCATTTAGTGGAAACACGGACGGTATGTGTATTCCCAGTACACATTCTTAGACTCTTGTCATGTGATGATCTTTCCATATGTTCAGTAAAGAATTCCTGATGGTCATATGCTGTCTATATGTATATACATCAAAGTCTTTTAAAGGAAATATGTACCACTGGCACCACGGTCAGTCCTGTTAGCTGGTGGGAGGCACCAGATTATCGTTATACTAAATATATCACATTGCTCATTGAGATATTTTAGGAGTTTTATACTGACTAGTGCTGAAGTAGTCATTCTGGGACAGACACACAAGCTGTTAGCACTTGAAGCTGTTTGTGCTACAAAGTGAATCCACAGCATAGTGGCAGCATAAAGAAGCAGATAATGCTAGAGAGGACTGCATGAACACATCTTTCAAAATTGGATACATATGCAAAAAAAAAAAGTGTTTCAAGTGGAGTAACTGACATACTATATGTGCACAAATCAAAACCCACCTTGCACTTACAACATTTTTAGCTCATTTACAAAAATGCCTCAACTCCATGAAAGAATTCTAAATTAGTGGCATACTGAAGATTGGCCACCATGTAACTCTGAAATGAAACCTTGTTTTAGACTGTTAATGAGAGCACCTAAAGAAAGGCTGAATGGGATGCTGCAAGTGGATGGATCAACATAGACTCATTCATTCTTATGTGAAATCATGAAAAACCTTTCTGGTTCCCTCAAAGTCCCTTCACATACTCAGTCTTCTAAAAAGCTTTTGTTTTTTTTCATCAAAAAATACAGATATGAAGCGGAGGCAGTGTTCTTTGGCAATCTCAAACTTACGGACTTTAACATCATTGACACACTTGGTGTTGGAGGATTTGGAAGAGTTGAACTGGTAAGTCAAATTCCTTTAAGAAATTTACAAATCATGTTAGCTGAACCAATATTTTTATAAATCATGAAAATGCTGTAAACTGCTTCAGATGCATTAAATTAAGATTATATATTATAAAGTAGCTCCCCCTGCAGTGCATAATAAAATAAAATAGTATTGGGAAAAAGAAAAAAAAATGTATTGCTTAAGTTTTTTTGCAGTATAAGTTAAATTATAACCACTATCAGTGAAAAAACACATTTTTTTTTTGCATACAAATCCTAAAAGGTCGCAGTTGGTGCATGCTTAGCATGATCCCCCATACTCAGTGGAGAATCATTCATTTAACTGGAGGCTCAATACTGAAAAGTAGTTGGGGCAATATTTGCTTTGCATTGCATTTTAAAATAATACAGACTCAGTACAGACACAGGGTACATGCAAAATTATTTAGTAAAATGTTTTCAATGGTACAAGTTGCTTTAATGTATAATATGTTGCATCGATTTGTTAATCTTTATCTCAAAAGTTGTTGAAACTCTATTGTTTTTTTATTACACATAATCTTTTCATTAGTCAAGTTCTTCCATTAAAGTGAGAAACATATTTAAAGTGAATTCCTAGCAAAAAAAATTATAAATGCATTTTTTTTTTCTAATGGTCTAAATACTTCAGTATTAATTTGAAATAGTCAAACTGCCACCTTGCTGCAATTTTTAGGAAGGACAAGCAAAAACATAACATATAGTGGCAGAATGAGTTTAATCCACTAATGAAAAACAGAGAAAAAAAACACAGGAGAAACATATACAGTATAAAAACTGAAAAAAAAGCAGCATATCTACCTTGATTTATGTAAATGACTCTATATTGTAAGAGAAACATACAGCATAAATCAATTTGCAGTCTTTTGCTGTGCATATGTAAATGAGATTTCTCTACTTATAGGACATTTTCTCATTTGCCATTTGTAACATTTGGCTAAAGGTTTCTGATTAACTTTTGACTTGGAGTGAACACTTGCAGCAGTTATGTAATCAGTTGTGATTTATAACAGCGCTAAATGTGTACAGGAGGAGTTTCTGGTATGCAGTACAGCTAGAGAATGCCTGGAAAGCAGCTGAACAATGCAGCGTGGTGTAAACATGGCAACTATCTCCAAGGGAAAAGATCAGGGAATTTTAGTTATCCACAGCATCAGTCCTGACTATGAAAAGACAGATGGAGACAGCCTAGTTGTAATCAATACTATACTATATATATAGCAGGAATAGAGGAAATTTAGTTTAAACATAGGGGCAAATTTACTAAAACTGGAGCACTCAGAATCTGGTGCAGCTGTGCATAGTAGTAGCCAATCAGCTTCCAACTTCAGCTTGTTCAATTAAAGGAGTTGCAAAGTCAGAAGTTTTTTTATCTTTATGCATTCTATGCATTAGGATAAAAAGCCTTCTGTGTGCAGCAGCCCCCCCAATACTTGAGCCCCATCTTTATCCAGCGATGTCCACGAGTCCCTCAGCCATCCCTCCTGATTGGCTGAGACACAGCAGTGGCACCAATTGTTCCCGCTGCTGTTACCCAAAGTCAGTTACCCAATCAGGAGAGAGAGGGGGTGGGGCTGAACAGCAGCTCTGTGTCTGAATGGACACATGGAGCTGCAGCTCGGGTGCCCCCATAGCAAGCTTCTTGCTGTGTGGGCACTCGACAGGAGGGAGGGGCCAGAGCAGTGAAGATCGACCCAGGAAGAGGAGGATCCAGGCTTATCTGTGGAAAACCATTACATAGGGCAGGTAAGTATAAAGCCCCATACACACGGTCGGACTTTTTCATGGATTCTGTCCGATCGGACAATGTTGTTGAAAAATCAGACCGTGTGTATGCACCATCGGACAGTGTACGTCGGATTGTCCGACGGACAAAGTCTTATCTCCTGCTGGAAAGATTTGCCGACAACACGGTCCGATCACACCAAATCCGATCGTGTGTACGGTTGTCCGACCGGACAAAGTGCTACGCATGCTCAGATCACATTACAAGACCAAAGCTATTGGCTACTAGCCTCTACGTAGTCCCGTCGTAGGCAACAATCGTCACCGCGTTCAGAATGATCGGATTTTACGAAAACTTTGTCTGACCGTGTGTACGCAAAACCAACATCAGACAAAGTATGACGGACATGGTCCGACGGACCTGGTCCGCGGATTGTCCGACCGTGTGTATGGGGCTTTACATGTATTGTTATTTTAAAAAAACCAAGACTTTACAATCACTTTAAGCTTTGACAATAAAAACTGAAATATACATATAGTTAAACAAGTGATAGTGCCAGACTATGTAAATAGTGTAAGAAAAAGCTACCCCTCTCTGTTACATATATCACCTATGAAACAATTAAAAAAATAATAAAAGGTTGGCGCTAATTCAAATTGTGAGCATTCATAGATTAAACACGTATCAGAAACCATTTAAATAGGACCATATAATAATTCCATATATGAAAAAAGTCCTTATAAGAAGCTGATTGGTTTCTATGCAGAGGCGCAACAGATTTTTCATGCTCCAGTTCAGTAAATCACCCCCATAGTGTTTGTGAATATAAAGTTTGAGAAATAAGCAGAACGTTTTTAAGGTACACCTGTCATGATAGATCTATGTAGGCTGCCATTGCAAATTTTAGTTCCCTGACTGTCATGCTGATGCTTTCATTCCAACACTTTCTTCTTGTCCTTGAATCAGACACTTGTTTGTAACATGTCTGTTCTGATCTGTAGCGCAAGGTAGTGAACCAGACAGAGCAATGCAACCAGTGTTGCCAACCTCCAGCGGCATTTTTTACTGACAAAATGTGGAAAATTTACTGACAGAGCATAATTTTTACTGCCAACCTGAAAAATGGCAGAACTCCTTTTAAGACAATCGATAAACAGTTTAAACACAATATGGAAACACTAGCAATACACATAACAAGTAATTTGCCTGGTTTATACTTAAAAAGTCAACACAGCATGACAAACAGCCCCTGATTTTTACAGACCATTCTAAAAATCACAGATTTTTTACAAACTGTAGTCGTAGAGGTAGTCGTAGCATCAACAGTAGAACACTCCATACCACAGGTGTGCTTCAAACAAATCTTCTGCTAAATAATTTTTTCTGTTTGACCAAGCTGCGGTGCCGACATCGAGGGACTGCAGGACAGGTAAGTGTCCATTTATTAAAAGCCAGCATCTGCAGTATGCTGGCTTTTAATTTTTATTTTTTTTACCGGAACACCCCTTTAAGTAAAGCCATTGAGAATAATGCCCATCCATTGAACATGTGCCAAGATCAATACCTTATGGCTTTTATTGTCTATGACCATGCCAAGACTAGGCACCATGAAGACCGGGCATGGTGGAAGCATGCATTTTCTTTATCTTGCAGTGCACTTGTAGTGCAGAGTGGATTTGCCTTTAGTAAATCAACCCCACTGTGATTGTGCAATCAAATTTAACAGAAACATACAGCTAGGTCTGCCAGAGGCAGAGGCTAGAAGTCGAATGTTTTCATGTGAAAAGTATGATGTGCCCCAACCCCTCCCCCAAAACAAAATTTACAGATACTATACATGAGCTGAGTAAACTAAATTGTGCCTCAAATTGGGGTTCACATTTTTTTTTAATATAACATCAACAATAGCAGGTCAGTTAAAACGTCCAGGCAATGGCTTGTATAGTTTACCAATAATAAATAGTAATGCTAGGCAGGCTATGGCTCAAATGGAACTGCGGATCTGTTTGCTCTGTTAAGCTGTAGGAATCTGAAACTGCATAGACCGACTACTGGCCAATCCCAGTCTACTATTAGTTTTTCTAACAGCATACAGTATTTAATATGGACAATGTAGGGATTGCTGAACATATGGTGGATGTCAAATTAGTGTTACTTCCACCTGTGCTGGAACACACTTCTATACAGCCTAGTACATCACTGTGGCTAGAGTATAGATACATATCCTGGCTGGGCCCGACTATTTGGAACTGCTATACTATTTAATGGTATATACACGAGGCATATGTGTCTCCCGAGAATTAAAGTTAATGCAATAAAAGTGTCAAAAGGGTGTAAGCAGTCAAGTTAAAAAAAACAGCAATAATAAAGAGTAATATAATGCAACCCATAACAACCAGATTCCACACAGTTTAGAAAAGTAAGAACAATTACATTGGATTGCTGGGTCATTGTATTACATTTAATGGAAGACCGCTAAATGCACTGATGAAGAAGTTAGGCCACATTTCCATCACTTCATCCACTGCCTAGAGACACCAAATATTTTCTTGGCTTTCTTGTATAATCAGCTTGATTATCACTCAGCACTCACCTCCCAATTACTTTGACAGATTTTTTTTTGGCTGCTGTGACTATATGTATGCCCACGTGCCTACATCAGCACTCCCAGGCACCGATGTTCCTTAAAAAATAAATATACACTGTCGGATACACGCAAGCACACACACATACTAACAGAAAAAAATTCATGGCAACACACGCAAAACCTCTACATGGCAAAATCCAGCTCAGCAGACAAACACATACAAAGCTTATGAAGTCTCGCACCTAACCAGAACTCTATAGGACGCGAATGTGAAAAATCAAAAGTGCTAATTTTAAAGGATTATATGCATGGTATTGCCATAAAAAGTGTTTGGGGACCAGGGTACTGCCCCAGGGGACATGTATCAATGCAAAAAAAAAAAGATTTTTAGAATGCCTAAAGTGAAACAATAAAAATGAAATATTCCTAAAAAATAGCGTGCCTGGGGTCCCCTTAGTCTG
This sequence comes from Lithobates sylvaticus, assembly GCA_028564925.1. Classification (NCBI taxonomy): domain Eukaryota; kingdom Metazoa; phylum Chordata; class Amphibia; order Anura; family Ranidae; genus Lithobates; species Lithobates sylvaticus. Next base: position 97,893,091 of record CM053036.1, read on the forward strand.
CTATAAATTAGCACATTTTCCTCATGTTTAAAAAAGTACTGCAAAATGACATTTATAAAGGAAAAAAATGTCATTTAAAATTGCTCACGGCTGTAATGTATTGCCAGATCCCGGCAATATACATAAAAAATCATTTAAAAAAAACAGCGTGGCCCCCCCCCCCAGTCCATACCAGGCCCTTCAGATGAACTCCACGGCAATTTTTTTTTTAAATGGCGTGGGCCCCTCCCCCCCAAAATCCATACCAGACCCAAAAGGGCCTGGTATGAATGGGGGGAACCCATGCCGTTTTTTCTTAATTCTGTCATAGGGCTCCCTTTAACCACTTCAATAAACTATATTATATATTGTACACTGCACTTTTTTTAACACTGCATTATATACTGTGTACACTGCCTGCACTGTATTATCTACTGTACACCGCCGAATACACTGCATATAGAGGTTACGCTGAATGCAGATTATATATGTATAAATATATATTCACTAGTAGACTGTGTATATATATCAAATATACTGCCTGTACTGACTGAATATCAAATAAACTGCCTGTACTGACTTAATATAGAGTTTACACTGTATATCTAGGCTATGCTGAATGCAGAGTATATAATATATATATATATATATATATATATATATATATATATATATATATATATATATACATACACATACTAGTCTGACTGTTTATATATATCAAATACACTGCCACTAACTAACCTGCCTGCCTAATCTAGCTCAATCTCTCTATCTCCGTCCACTATAACACACTATACAGGCGCTGTGTAAGCAGCCTTATATAGTGTGGGGCATAGTCTTAGTCCCCCTGAGCCATGATTGACCAAAGGCACCCTGCCTTTGGCCAATTATGGCTCTCGCTGAAGAGCGTGCTGTCATTGGCCAAAGCATGCAGGTCAGGTGTATGCTTTGGCCAATCATCATACAGCAATGCACTGTGGTATTGCAGTGCATTATGGGGCACTCAAATTTGCTGCAAACACCCATAAAATTCGCTGTTCGGCGAATGGGCCAAGACACAATGTTCGAGTCGAATTTACATCGACTCAAATTCGAAGCTCATCCCTAATGCTTGCTACCCCTAGCCCCATGCTTTAGCTTCTGACATCATTAGACACCAAAGAACTCTGTAGACACTGGGGAAGGGCCCATTACTAACTAAATCGAGGGTTTAGGACAGGGGATTAAACATGCCCATATCTGTGCATTTTGACTATCATCATCTCAATATTCGATTGCATGAAGAAAAATGATCCATTTCTTGAAGGGGAGCTGAGCAGAAAAACTATTTTCCTAGCAAATAGGGTAATAGCTGTCTTCAAAATATTTTTTTTTCTCAGCATATGCCACTGTATACAAAATGTTTGCTTTGCTTTGAAAATACACGTAATGCTTTCCATAGTAGAATTTAAAGTATAACAATGTTATACTTACCTGCTCTGTGCAGTGATGTGCCCAGATCTTCCTCTTCTTGGGTCCCTCGCCGGTGCTCTGGGCCCCTCCCTCCTGCCGAGTGCCCCTACAGCATGCAGCTTGCTATGGGGGCACCTGATCCACAGCTCGGCCCCTCTCCACCCCTTCTTTCTCTTCATTGGCTCACTGACTCGATAGCAGTGGGAGCCAATTGCACCCAACTGCTGTCTCAGCCAATGAGGAGGAAGAGTCCCAGACAGCTGAGCCTCTCGTGCATCATCGCTGGATCGAGATGGGGCTCAGGTAAGTATTAGGGGGGCTGAGGGGGGCTGCTGCACACAGATGGTTTTTCATCTTATTGCATAGAATGCATTAAGATAAAAAAAAATCTAACTTTAGAACCGCTTTAAACACACAATGCTGTATCGTAGGAGGTAGGGGAGAGAGAAATTTGCTTCCCCACAAGAACAGGGTAATTCCCAAGATTCTGGGGATAGAAAAAGAAAAGATGTCCTGTTTTAAGGCATCCTAATTCCTTTAATATACTCAAGCAAATAAAACTGATTTTCAAATATAATACCACTATCCTTTGCGGATTGTAAGATGTTAGTCAAAGGCCAGTTCCAACTTTATTCTGTGTTTTGAGAAGGTCACTAGCACACACCTAATAAAACCATATACTGTACAAACATACAAAACATAACATCCCTTGAGATGCACATACTTCCCGGGTTACCTTATAATTATAAAGCAGGTATGACAATAGAGAATACATGTACAAAGTGATAATGATTTGTTCAATAACTGTTGGTTCATCCTGCAAAAAGTCTGTTTAAAGAGTAGCTGATGTGTGAAATGGATAGTCTGGCTACATTTCAGCAAGGCTATGACGGAATCCTTTCTGGGGATAATATCCCTGGGTGAAACACATCCTGTTCCAGGCAGCACCATATGGGAGATGTGAAGGACTTTCTATTTTTAAAGTTATGTCCCTAGGGATGTCCTCGGCATCAAATAACACTTGCTTAATATTCCATCATGAAAGTATTTACTGGGGATATTCCCTCGCATGTAAACAAAAAAGGAACCCTTTCTAATTTTTAAAATGGGGACAGCTACATGAAAATTCAGCACTGATTGTGCCAAAAAAAAAAAAAAAAAAATACACAACATTCATAAGACAAACATACTATATAGCTATATGGTTCAGGTTCTTTCATTTTGATGGTTGTAACCTTTGTTATGAACTTTATTTCACATGCAAATTTATTGAACCTGCATGTAAAAAGTGGTGGGTGAATTACCTGCATATGCGGAGCCATTTTCTATATGACTGACACATTTTATACGGGTCACTGCCCTCTAAACAAAAGATTAACACCAAGAAATTTGGGACTGCATTCGAGGAAAATGTTTGAACATGATATTGATCCAGAAGGCTGATAGGTTTTTAATTTCAAAGGTTACCCTTGAATCAGATGACACTTGACTTTAATAATGATTGCTTGATGTTATTTGAAGAGTAACCCTATACTGGAAGATTAATGTATGATCTTAAAGTATCATAAGATGCTGCTTCAAAAATCCTACTAGTAATGTTGTAATTAATAATATGAAGCTCCTGGTCCTGGATCTTGCTTAAGCAGCATGCAGCAACCTACCAAAGGCAATTTGTAGAACTGTCACCCACTGCAAACCATTACTGGATTGATAGCAGTAAAGGAAGTTTGTGTAAACAATTATTCTTTATGAATTTCAAGTATTGAATTAAATTTGCAGTTTGCTTAACTACAGCAAATTCAGTAATTTTGCTAATACCAGGAAAGTTTTAAGACTCAATTTAGTTATTCTTTACCTGTAGACCTTTACTGGAATCTAACATCCAGAAATTAATTCTAGTACATGCAGTATTTCACTGTTGCATATCTTACCACTGCTGTTTGCATGTGACAGTTAAATCGATGTAGTTTGCTAAAAAGTCTTTAATGTAGGGTACAGGTACTACTATATTTTAATGGCAGACTACTCAGCAGTATGATACTTCAATTTTCAGCTTCTGGCATTTGTTTTTGATATGAATTTAAGTGCCAGATTTTGTTACACTAATCATACCCAAACAATTACCAGTCATCGATTCCTATTTTTAGGGGTTAATATACTAAAGGCAGATAGGTTGTTCACTTCAGGGCTGTCTTAATAGCATTATAGGCCCCTGGGCAAAGTAACGCACTGAGCCTTTACCAGCCGGCTCCAATTTGTGCACCAACTCTCAAGAGTTCGACATATATTTATAGTACTTTCAATAAAAGAAAACATTCCATAAATAAGAAGGCTACAATACAGGGGTTCAGGATGGCACAGTACAGGTTCTAGGACACTGCTTGGGACCATCTGGGACATCCTGGGACAGCATAGTAAAAACCGTGACTGCCCTGGCAAATCTGGGTCAGTTGGCAAGTATGATGTAATGCAAGGGGGCGGGTCACCATGTGACATCAGCCGGTGAGCCCACCCCTTGTCCCTATATAACTGTCATAATAGACCAAAAGGTGTATGGTCAGAAGCACAAAAATCTGTGCCATCTGAGCCATAAATGGGTTCCAGAAGTGAGTTGGGGTCAATCATGCGGAGGCGGAGAGACTCAGCGTATTTCCTTTTTTGTAGCAGAATAAGCGTGCATGTTACTTTAACTCTTATCCCTAAACCTTTCCATTTAAAACATTTGGAAAGTTAATTATCGAATTGTATAGTAGTCATGTCAGAGAGAGATGAATTTTAAGCAGTTATAATATATAAAAAATAAATAAAAATTGAGGGTAGGGGACCTGTTTATGTCTCTCAGTGATCCATTTAAAACTTCCCTTTTTGGAACTACTTTGTCCATGTAGTGGTAAGGAAGTTTCTTACTTTATGGAAAGTTCTCTGGGTTTTATCTTGTGTAGATCGTCCTCTTATGGGTCCATATTCCTAAAGGAATGTCTCACTCTTCATTGATCATGTCTCGAAGAAGGGGTAGCCCAGATGGGTCATGATTGTGGAGTGGATGGAGGTCTTGGATTTGATTCCGGGTCAAGTAATCCTAACTTGACCAGTAGATCGTTACCTTCTGTGACATTTAAAACTGTGTACATGGTGCCATTGTGAGGTACTGTCAGTTTAAATGGAAATACCCATCTATCTTATATGAGCGGACTGCAAGACAGATGTTATTTCTTTTATTTTGCGTCTTCCTTCAAGGTTGACCTGTGATATATCTGGAAATATTTGGATATTTATACCATCCAATTTGATGTTATGTGTATTTCTGGAGGCTCTTCTTCTTTGTAATAAAATTCTTCATGCACAGGATGATATCACGCGGGGGCCTATCTGGTGGTGGTTTAGGGCGGAGAGCCCTGTGGATTCTGTCGCAAATGAATGAAGATGGAGGGGTCTCAGGGAGGAGGTTCTGGAATAATTTGGATACAGCAGGCATTAGTTCAATGACCGATTCAGGGATTCCACGAATCCTTAAGTTGTTCCTGCGATTTCTAATGTCCAAATCCCCGACCTGAGATTGGAGTAATTTTCAGCTAGTAGCTCAAAATTCTTCCTTAACCGCTTCCCGACCGCCTCACGCAGATATACTGCGGCAGAATGGCACGGGCAGGAAAAATCACGTACGGGTACGTGGCCCTTTAACTGCCTGCCCGTGGGTCGCGCGCGCGCCGCCGGCAGCTCGCTCGCGACCCGGTCTGGAGCTCCGTGACCCTGGCCGCGGGACCAGCGGACCCGATCGCCGCTGGTGTCCCGCGATCGAGCTGAAGAACGGGGAGAGGTCTGTGTAAACAAACCTCTCCCCGCGCTTCCTACTCTGCCTGTCATTGATTGGCTGTTCCCGGTCATCGGGAACAGCCGATCAACGACGTCAGACGTCAGCCCGCCCCCTAATGTAAAAAACACACACAGCCCATAACCCCTCCCCTCCCCCTAGTGGTTAACTCTTTCACTGCATGTGTGATTTATACAGGAATCAATGCATTTAAATAGCATTGATTGCTGTATAAATGACAATGGTCCCAAAAATGTGTCAAAAATGTCCGATGTGTCCGCCATAATGTTGCAGTCACAATAAAAATGGCTGATCACCGCCATTACTAGTAAAAAAAAAATATTAATAAAAATGCTATAAAACTATCCCCTATTTTGTAAACGCTATAACTTTTGCGCAAACCAATCAATAAATCGCTAATTGTGATTTTTTTTACCAAAAATATGTAGAAGAATACGAATCGGCCTAAACTGAGGAAAAAAAATGTTTTTTTATATATTTTTTTGGGGATATTTATTATAGCAAAAAATATTGCATTGTTTTCAAAATTGTCGCTCTATTTTTGTTTATAGCGCAAAAAATAAAAACCGCAGGGGCGATCAAATACCACCAAAAGAAAGCTCTATTTGTGGGAAAAAAAGGATGCCAATTTTGTTTGGAAGCAACGTCGCACGACCACGCAATTGTCAGTTAAATCGAAGCAGTGCCGAATCGCAAAAAGGGGCCTGGTCCTTTGGCTGCAGTGGTTAAATCATTATGTGCCAGAGACAGTTCATCATGCTTGGTCTCTTATATGTCTGTGCACCCTTCCAGGGCACCTCATGGCAAAGAACTCTCTGAGGTTCTGAAAAAAAGAATTGTTGCTCTACATAAAGATGGCCTAGGCTATAAGAAGTTTGTTAAGACCCTGAAACTGAGCTCCAGCACGGTGGCCAAGACCATACAGCAGCTTAACAGGACAGGTTCCACTCAGAACAGACCTCGCCACGTTCGACCAAAGTTGCGTGCACGTGCTCAGCGTCATATCCAAAGGTTGTCTGTGGGAAATAGATGTATGAGTGCTGCCAGCATTGCTGAAGAGGTTGAAGGGGTGGGGGGGTCAGCCTGTCAGTGCTCAGACCATACGGTCTGCATGGCTGTCGTCCCAGAAGGAAGCCTCTTCTAAAGATAATGCACAAGAAAGCCTGCAAACAGTTTGCTGAAGACAAGCAGACTAAGGACATGGATTACTGGAACCATGTCATGTGGTCTGATGAGAACAAGATAAACTTATTTGGTTCAGATGTGGCGGCAACCAGGTGAGGAGTACGAAGACAAGTGTCTCTTGTCTTCAGTCAAGCATGGTGGTGGGAGTGTCATGGTCTGGGGCTGCACAAGCACTGGGGAGCTACAGTTCATTGGGGAACCATGAATGCCAACATGTACTGTGACATACTGAAGCAGAGCATGATCCCCTCTCTTCGGAGACTGGGCCGCAGGGCACTATTCCAACATGATAAAGACCCCAAACACACCTCCAAGATGACCGCTGCCTTGCTAAAGTAGTTGGGGGTAAAGGTGATGGACTGGCCAAGCATGTCTCCAGACCAAAACCCTATTGAGCATCAGTGGGGCATCTTCAAATGGAAGGCGGAGGAGCGCAAGGTCTCCAACATCCACCAGCTCTGTGATGTTGTCATGGAGGAGTGGAAGAGGACTCCAGTGGCAACCTGTGAAGCTCTGGTGAACTCCATGCCCAAGAGGATTAAGGCAGTGCTGTAAAATAATGGTAGCCACACAAAATATTTACACTTTGGGCCCAATGTGGACATTTTCACTTCTTAGGAGTGTACTCATTTTTGTTGCCAGCGGTTTAGACACGGCTGCGTGTCAAGTTATTTTGAGGGGACAGCAAATTTACACTGTTATTCAAACTGTACACTCACTACTTTACATTGTAGCAAAGTGTAATTTCTTCAGTGTTGTCACATGAAAAGGTATAATAAAATATTTACAAAAATGTGAGGGGTGTACTCACTTTTGTGAGATATTGTATACTGTACATGGCAATGCCAATGTCTACCTTACTGCAGTGCACTTAGTGGAGACTTTCGAAACTATAAAGCTTGTCATGGGAGTGGCTAAGGATTTGCCACGCAGTGTAATAGTGGGCTTTTTTCCTCTGTTCTGGGAACTGTGGGGGGGGGGGGGGGGAGTTGGGGAGTCAGAGAAACCTGCCCAAGTGCCACACATGCTTTAGGAAGTAGATTGTGGGCCCCGGAACCTTTGTGTTCAAATTGTTGTTAATATTATGCTAATGGTGTAGGACATTTAAATGATAGGTAGGCAACTTCTGTGTACCAAAATACCACAATCACTTTGGGTTGCAAATGTGATACTTGACTCTGGAATTGAAGTGCCACTCCAAAATATTTGAGTCAGAAATTAAGTTGTTTTTAAGTAATTAGGTACAAAAGCAAAACTTCATCTCCTCGATCAGGGCTGTAACATAACATTAAAGTACACGCATAAACTTATGGAAGGGCACTATATAAAGATATTTAGCACAGGTTAAATCATAAGCAGCATTAATCAGAAATTTTACAAAAAGTATTCACAACAGTTAATAATCATACGCTGACTTTCATAATATAAGCACAGTGGCTAAGTACTTAGTACTTCCTTCCGCCTAGCAGCATTTCAACCATGACACTACCTGCATGGAGTTTGCATGTTCTCCCTGTGCCTGTATGTGTTTCCTCAGGTACTCCAAAGATATGATGTTATGTTAATTGTCTCCTGTCTAAAATTACTAGGAGTATGTAAGAATGTGAATTAGGAACCTTAGACTGTACGTTTCTTCAGGGCAGGGACTGATGTGAATGTATATGTGTAAAGCGCTGCAAAAATTGCATAAATTGTTGTTGCTAAATAAGTACCTGTAATAAATAAATAAAAAATGCATACCACAGGACCACAATAGCAGAATCTGACATTCAGAAATACGGTGAAATAAATGGATTACACAGTGTTAATCATAGATAATGGTGAAATGGTATGCTAAAGCAGACTGAAGGTATTCAAAAAATTAAATTTGTTATTGTGTTTACCTTGGGGAGATTTGGGATCAAAAGGCGAGGACTCAAGAAGTGACTTGTTCTTCTGAAAGTGGAAAAAGAAATTGCTATGAGCGATGAAAATTATATAGTATGTGTAGTAAAGGGACCATACAGTGTCATTTCAAGGTATACCAGAGGTTAAGATGTCAAAGAACCTGTCTGCTACTCTTTACCATGCAAATTTTTCCCTATCCTTATTAAATACAGTAAATGTTTTCATATTATCTTTATTATCTTACTACAACACATGTCTAAGTGACCCTAGTAGTACTGTTCTGAACTGGTGATCACCTGATCGATAGACTTTTCCATAAGCTGATATATTTAAGGCTGGGTTCCCACCACAGCATGGAGCGGCACACAGCTGGGGTCCTATGCGTTCCCGTTCACCGTTCCAGGTGCAATTTGCACCAGAGCCGCTCCGGAGATGTGTGAACCAGCTCCATAGAGAGCCGGTCACAATCTCCTGACATGCGAATTGGAATGCCGGGAAACCCCACATCCAATTCACAATAGTGTAAACCCAGCCTCAAGGTCACTATGGCAGTAATCTTACCCTGTGATTTCTTGACTTGCTGCATCTTGTGGAATCACAGTCCTGTATAAAACTATTGTGGTATAGAATCAAAACTCACTACAAAATTGATACAATTTATACAGTTGTAATTGTATTCTTCCTCAACCCCTCAGGTACAGCTAAAAAGTGAGGAATCAAGAACATTTGCAATGAAGATCCTTAAAAAGAGACACATAGTGGACACAAGGCAACAGGAGCACATTCGGTCTGAGAAGCAGATCATGCAGAACGCTCACTCTGACTTCATTGTAAGGTTAGTATGAAAAAAAAAATCTATATTAAATCAGCTTTGCAGTTCATGTACAAAACAAACTGAGGCATATTAGGAAAGAACACATTATATACAGTATGGCACAAAAGTGATTACACCTCCACATTTCTGTAAATATTTTATTATATCTTTTCATGTGACAACACTGAAGAAATTACAATATTTTGTGAGGCCACCATTATTTTTCAGCACTGCCTTAACCCTCTTGGGCATGGAGTTCACCAGAGCTTCACAGGTTGCCACTGGAATCCTCTTCCACTCCTCCATGATGACATCACGGAGCTGGTGGATGTTAGAGACCTTGCACTCCTCCACCTTCTGTTTGAGGATGCCCCACAGATGCTCAATAGGGTTTACAGTGCCTTGAAAAAGTATTCATACACCTTCCTTGAAATTGTCCACATTTTGTCATGTTACAACCAAAAATGTAAATGTATTTTATTGTGATTTTATTAAAATGTAATGTTTAACTGTTTATTTTTCCACAGTCCGAACATGTTTGATCAGTTTTTCCATATCCTGATGTACAGTATGATGTACAGTACACATACTGTCCTTATTACTGTCCATATTATATTATTTTGTAACATGTTGTGATATTTCATCTCTTCATATCCTAAATGAATGAAGACTTTTGCTTCTTGACCCTTCATAAAGTAGCATGGAAAGATTACACAAAAAAAACAAGTTTTACACACCAAAAGCTACCCAGAATTATATCAAAGCTATCAATGTATTATATGTTGTATTGTGTCTTTGTTTACATACATAATCAATATATTAATCATCGTTATAGGTTATACAGAACATTCAAAGACAGCAAGTATCTATATATGCTTATGGAAGCCTGTCTAGGTGGAGAGCTTTGGACTATTCTCAGGGACAGGTATGTAATCTCAGAGCTGTGGGCACAGACCTTGTCTTTTGAAAAATACAGTAGCATCAGGAAATAGACACTGTAAAATATTGGTTTTAAGGCACCAATCCATTGACCTCTGACAGCTCAATACTTTCTGGCAGTGGACTAATAGCTAGCCATTAATTTAAATTACCTTTATCTGTGATTTAGAAACTTTTGTTATTTTATTTCATGTGCAGCTTGTATTTTTACCGCCGCTTTGTCTTTTGTGAAATAATGGATTACAAGATTTCTACAACAATGTTATACATGAAATCATGTCTCCAATTCAGTCCCCTTTCGTGTACATGTTTTTTAGAATGTACTTACCTTAGATTTCGTCTTCCTGAGCGTTTCCATCTTCATTGTGGGCATGTGAAGCCCACTAGGACTCTCTTCCGGGAAAACGTTGCTGCTAGCTACCCAGCATGCACCTCCCAATCTCACACATGTGCATTAAACACACGGCGCAGCACGATGCTGAGAGGCGGTGATGTCCACTGACTCCTGAGAATCATGACACGCATCTCCCAGAAGTTAGTGCGCCGCAGGATATTACGCACATCGTTGTGGATGGGAGAAACCAGAAGAGAGAAAGAAAACCTTGAAAACAGTGTAAACAAAGCGAAAAAAATTCAAATATATTGCCCAAAGCAGTCATTATGGCCAGTTGAGAAGCTAATGATGAGAAGCTTAAAAAGTGGGTGGAACTCAGCTTTAATAAAGTAAATAAATCAATTTTTTCTAAATGGTAAACACAATAAGTAGAGTGATTACAAAATTTTATGTACTTAACTTTTTTTTCTGGGTAGTCATCACTGCATACGCTGTTTTAGCAAGAGATGATTTATGGCGTTTGCACATGCGCAAAAGGATGCATATGACAAATGTGTCATAAAGCCTTGCATTGCGTGATGTGTGTGTTGGCATGTGAATGGAGCCCATTTTGACCGCTATGGCAAACATGTATAAAAACAGGCTATAGTGCACATGCAGGACAGGCCAGGCAAATCTGTGCATCCTGAGTATGTAGAGATATGCTGCTTTCCTGATCCATACTATGTCTGCAAACACCCTGCATTTACCAAGAAAACATATTCAGGCAGAAACTTAACCACTTTCAGACCGGACCATTTTGCTGGCTTAAGACCAGACCACTTTTTGCTATTTGGCATTGCGTCGCTTTAACTGACAATTGCACGGTCGTGCGACGTTGCTCCCAAACAAAATTTACGTCCTTTTTTTTCCACAAATAGAGCTTTCTTTTGGTGGTATTTGATTGCCCCTGCATTTTTTATTGTTTGCGCTATAAACAAAAAAATAGCGACAATTTAAAAAAAAAAAACGCATTATTTTTAACTTTTTGCTATAATAAATATACCCCAAAAATATATAAAAGAACTTTTTTTCCTCAGTTTAGGCCGATACGTATTCTTCTACATATTTTTGGTAAAAAAGAAATCGCAAGTTATAGCGTTTACAAAATAGGGGATAGTTTTATATAGCATTTTTATTAATAATTTTTTTTTTACTAGTAATGGCAGCGATCAGCGATTTTTATTGACTGCGACATTAAGGCGGACACATCAGACATTTTTGACACATTTTTGGGACCATTGTTATTTATACAGCAATCAGTGCTATTTAAATGCACTGATTCCTGTGTAGATGACACTGGCAGTGTAGGGGTTAAGTGTTCCTAGGGACGTGTTACTAACTGTGGGGGGCGTGGCTGTGTTTTAGTGAACACTGATCTCTGCTCCAATCACAGGGAGCAGAGATCAGTGTCACTTGTTGCTAGGCAGAACGGGGAGATGCTGTTTACTTCCACATCTAGCTGTTCAGCCTTCCCATGAGATGATAGCGGGTATCCCCGCGGCGATCGAGTCTGCGGGGACCCTTGACCGGGCTCACGGGGGGTCCCGACCGGTGCGCGCATGCGATGGCACGGCGGCATTCTTAAAGGACGTACCTGTACGCGCTTATGCCTGTCCGTGCCATTCTGCCGATGTACATCATTGTGCGCCGTTCGGGAACCGGTTAAAGGGGAGGTCCACCCTAAAAAAAAAAATGCATAAAAGGGCTCCAAAAAAAATTATTTTTTCACTTACCAGAAATGGCTGTTGCTAGGCAGATTGTCCTAATCTGCCTCTTCCTATTCCGCGATGATCTTCTGTCTTCTCCTCCTTGTGTTGTCTTCTGGGAAATGGGGCGTGGTGTGTTGTGGGAACTGTGTGTCCCACAACACAGCGCGCCCCATTCACAAAGCGTTGCCCGGCTCGCGCATGCGCAGTAGGAAACGGGCAGTGAAGCCGCAAGGCTCCACTGCCGGCTTCCCTTACTTTGAATGCAGCGTCGGGACCCGAGAGCCGAGGGACGGGGGTTTGTAGCTGCTGACTTTAAAAAATTTTGTTTTTTTCGCTGGCCCACTCCTTTAAAGTATATATAAACCCTAAACATTTACATTTTTTACTCTGGCCTCCTATATATACCATCAGAAGCATTTGTTTAATAAATGCAAAAATAAAAAAAAGAGAAAAAGCCTGTTGATTTTGTCAGAAGTTTAGTCCTCTGCACACTTTTTGTGTTATCTTAAAGGAGTTCTATTGTCATGGCATACACTATCATTTTATAACATCAGCATTGTAATAGCAATACAAACAATAGTTATATTTGACAATCTAATTAAAGCTTACTTGAAAAATCCCCTTTCCTGTCGCGAGTGCTTCCTGTCTGCTGACCATTTCTTTCCACATAAACCTGGATTCCTTTCAAGATTTGCAGCTTCTCCTCTGCTGTTTACATTGCAATTTTAAGGATTACATATCCTATGGCACCTTGCTGCTTGCATCAGTAATCCCCTGTACTGACTCCAGATACTTCTCCTCTCATGATCCCTGTAGGTTAGAGGACATGCTCTGTGAATGATGTGGCACAGCAGTGGCTACTCAAAGGACATGGTGAATATGTGTCACAGAATTAAAGTAAATGTGTAGGGATCTTCACAAAGTAAGTTTAAAAACTCCAAGATCATTCAGAATTAAAGTAGTAGGCTTGAAAACATTTAAATATAAACATTTTATCATGACCCCAGATACACTTTAACAAGTCTGTTTAGCATTCCTAGTTGTTATCACGGACTACAAGGATGATTACCATTCATATTTTAGAGATCTGAGGGTGGTTAACATGGCTTAGCAAAAGACAATGGGTAGGGCTGACACCATTTAGACCACAAAACTGCTTTGTTGTCAGTGCACAACAAAGTGCAAAAGCAGAGCGCATTTCTGGCAATCAACAGGTATTTCTTTGTACATACAGAGTCTTTGAAGGGATAAAACACATGGAAATGTGCATGTATTACAAATATGTACTGCATATTTTTTATTTTTTTTGTGTCTTGATATGAACTTAAAACAATTCACAACTTTGAGATACACCTATCAGGTTGTAGCCACTCATCCATGTAAAATGATACTTAGGTGTTACAGTGCTTTGAAAAAGTATTCATACCTCTTGAAATGTTCCACATTTTGTCATGTTACAACCAAAACTGTATATGTATTTTATGTGGATTTTATGTGATGGACCAACCCAAAGTGGCACATAATTGTGAAGTGTAAGGAAAATGTTAAATGATTTTAAAAATGTTTTACAAATAAATATGTGAAAAGTGTGGCGTGCATTTGTATTCAGCCCCCTTTACTCTGATACCCCTAACTAAAGTCTAGTGGAACCAATTGCTTTCAGAAGTCAGCTAATTAGTAAAAATAGAGTCCACCTGTGTGTAATTTAATCTTGGTATAAATACAGCTGTTCTGATAAGACCTCAGAGGTTTGTTAGAGAACATTAGTGAACAAACAACATCATGAAATTCACCAGACAGGTCAGGGATAAAGTTGTGGAAACGTTTAAAGCACGCTTAGGTTATATAAAATGTCCCAAGCTTTGAACATCTCACGGAGCACTGTTCAATCCAGCATCGGAAAACAGAAAGAGTATGGCACAACTACAAACTTTACCAAGACATGGCCGTCCACCTAAACTGTTAGGCCAGGCAAGGAGAGTATTAATCAGCAAAGCAGCCAAGAGGCCCATGGTAACTCTGGAGGTACTGCAGAGATCCACAGCTCAGGTAGGAGAATCTGTCCACAGGACAACTATTAGTCATGCACTCCACAAATCTGGCCTTTTTGGAAAAGTTGAAAGATTGTTGAAAGAAAGCCATAAGAAGTCCCATTTGCAGTTTGTGAGAAGCCATGTGGGAGACATGGCAAACATGTGGAAGAAGGTGCTTTGGTCAGATGAGACCAAAATTGAACTTTTTGGCCTAAAAGAAAAACTATGCGTGGTGGAAAAAACACCACACATCACTCTGAACACACCATCCCCACTGTGAAACATGGTGGGGCAGCATCATGTTGTGGGGATGCTTTTCTTCAGCAGGGACAGGGAAGCTGGTCAGAGTTGATGGGAAGATGGATGGAGCCAAATACAGGGCAATCTTAGAAGAAAACCTGTTAGGGTCTGCAAAAGACCTGAGACTGGTGCGGAGGTTCACCTTCCAGCAGGACAACAACCCTAAACATACAGCCAGAGCTACAATAGAATGGTTTAGATCAAAACATATTCATGTGTTACAATGGCCCAGTCTAAGTCCAGACCTAAATCCAATTGAGAATTTATGGCAAGACTTGAATTGCTGTTTACAGACGCTCTCCATCCAGTCTGACAGAGCTTGAGCTAATTTGCAAAGAAAAACGGGCAGGAGACACACCCAAAAAGACTTGCAGCTGTAATTGCAGCGAAAGGTATTGTATTGACTCAGGGAGCTGAATACAAATTCACACCACACTTTTCACATATTTATTTGTATAAAAAAAATTGAAAACCATTTATCATTTTCCTTCCACTTCACAATTATGTTACACTTTGTGTTGGTCTATCACATAAAGTATTTACATTTACATTTTTGGTTGTAAAATGACAAAATGTGGAAAATGTCAAGGGGTATGAATACTTATTCAAGGCACTGTATGTGAGAAAAGGACTAAAGATGAGATGGCTAAAAAAAATGTAAGGCTGAATTAGTAACAGATAAAGTATGTTATGCATCTAGTTTTATTTATGATTTTTTTTTTGTATTCAAAACCCTTAAATACCTTTTAAGGGCTTGTATTTTGTTATATGCAAACTGTTCAAGAAAGAGTTTCCAATTTAGTGTGAGAACATGTAATTAAATTGCCTTTCACTTCGTTTTTTGGACCACTCATATGATCAAGTAAAACAGTTGTAGCTAATATGCCTAAGCTCACCATATCTTTCACTTCCTGGTCCACTCCTGAGAATATATTAAATATATTAAATTACTGAACATGCTTAATCCAATTAGGTAAATTATTCTTGGCGTTCCTCTCTATTATCACTGGTAAACAGAACACACTAGGAAATGCAAAGTAATTAACAGGGAACATCCTATTTCATTTCCACTATCTTCTGATGCTTTGGTACTTTGATGCTAGATTTCAGTAGTCCTTTTATTTCCCCTTCTGCTCTTGTAAAAACAATCACACATAACAGATGTACTCCTCTGTGGTCAGATCTGGTGGAGGATAATGTGTGATGTGGAGAAGTGTGATGTGCTATGGCAATGTGTTACAGTCATTCTGCATCATTTGTTTGAAGAAATTACAGTTCTCTGCATTTTGCTCTTTTTCCCATCAATTACTACCGTATGTCAACTATTCAACAGCAAAGCAACACCAGGAGTAACTCAAATTGTGTATAAGTATGAACTTTATTCTGCTATGTCTGTTTCCTATTGTGTCTTATTACCAGCATGTATGCAAGCTGATACTTTATATCCATAAGTAGGTAGTGATATCTTCCTACAAAGTTGACCATGGCTGAAACTGGTCCAAAGAGTAATGATTACTAAAGAGCATAAATGACATTGCCCACTGCAGTGTGTACATACTGGTTAATACACAAGCACTCCGTCAATGTATTTCCATTTTCTATGTATTTTCTTTTTAATTTACCCTTGTGTATCACCTTGCCTATTCATCTATAAGTTTCAAGGACTGTGGAAGCAATGCATCACATTATTTGCAGCACTGTACATATTCAAATAATATATAAATAGTGACTTTTAAATAACTTAGTAAATCTATGTGTACTTTCCTGCAAGTGATATCCTAACAAATGCTGCATGGTGATGTCATTTCCATACTGTAAGCTACAAAAAGCAATGTACATCCAATGTGTTATAAGGGCTAATTTCACAAAAGCTCCAGAAAGTTAGTGAAATGGCAAACCACAAAAACACTTGACTGACTCCAAGTATCTGTCTTTATTTAGTATATTCACATGTTAAGGGTAGATTTTTGTAGAGTATTGATGTGTAAGGATATATGTATGCACAGACCAAGAATGCCATCAGTGTGCCCCATATTGCATAGCCCCCCCCCCCCCCCAAACAAGATATTACCATATTTAAGTTAGGACTTGCTTAAAGGCAAAACAAGAATGGGCCTTTTTTTAATTTATCTTATTATTTGCTATCACTTGGTCAAAGTCCAAATTAAAGAGAATATATATATATATATATATTTTTTAAGATACTTTATTGGATTTTACAAATAAGACCACGAGATTCACAGGAATGGGAACAGCAACCAATAGGGCGTAACCCAGAGAAATATAATAATAACACGTAATACAATGCCAAATAGGAAGGAGGAGAAAAAAAAGAGAATACTTTAAATGAAGGCATTTTATTTTCCCATGACCCCCACCTTAACAGAAACAATCTGTGTGTTTACATCTATTACCTTGAGTCTCAGTTATGTTCTTGAACCTTATGTCTTCTTTGTTTCGTTGCATAAATGATTAAAAAGGCGTAAAAATTAAATGTTATTTTTTAGCACAATTTGAAAATAGGAAGAAAATGGGAAAAAAAAAACCCTGTAAATTAGAATTCTTTAAACCTTGTCACTAGCAAATCACAAATATACCATGGCATGCTTGCAGTTTAAACTGCATACTCTTTAGTGTATCTTTTCCATTGCACACTTACGTTGCTCATGGCACATGCATTTTATCATTGTACATTTTATCATTGTACTTTACTGTGTTTATACCTTAGGCAGACGAATAAGCTGCACTAAGGTCATTCAACAGCAGCCCATGTTGAATGCAAAAGTCTTTTTATACAATGTGACTGTGATTTCTATTATACATGAAAGGTGCTATGGATGGATAGTTATATTATTTGTGGTATTTGTTTCAGAGGCTCATTTGAAGATTCTACAACAAGGTTTTATACAGCTTGTGTAGTTGAGGCCTTTGCTTATCTGCATTCCAAAGGAATAATTTATAGGGACCTCAAGCCGGAGAACCTTATTTTGGACCATCGAGGTTATGCAAAGTTGGTGAGTAAAAAGATGAAACCAAAACAACATTTATTGCAGCACTTACTCTTAAAGCGTGTAAGTGAATGAGTATATTTATGTGCAAAGTGTTACATATGTACAAAAAAAAATGTACACAAACTGATTATAGTTTTGCACTGAAGATGCCGAACACTTAAACTCATTCCTTCATTATTAACCAGCTTAACTATGCTAATCACAGTATATTATACCTTAAAGCATTAATATACAGCAACAATATGTTGTCTAAATCTCTACCTTTAAGAGCAGTAATTACACTTCAGTCATGTGACTTTACCTAGGCTTAAAAGGCATAATGCCAGAGAATATCAGTTGCACAGGCAGGAAGATATCAAACCTCTGTCTCTCCTCCTCCAGGCCTTTCTTATAAGAATATTATAACAAGTACATTATAAGTACTTTATAACAAGGTGAGAGGCTTCAGCATGGGTTTAACCAGTTTCCGACCGGTGCACGATGATGTACGTCGGCAGAATGGCACGGACAGGCATTAGGGCGTACAGGTAGTTCCCTTTAAGAATGTTGCCGCGCCAGTGTGAGTCCCGTTGCGGGTCCTGCCGACTCTATCGCTGCAGGGATACCCGCGATTATCTCACAGGAAGGCTGAATGAAGAGATGCGGAAGTAAACAGCATCTCCCTGTTCTGCCTAGCAACAAGTGACACTGATCTCTGCTCCCTGTGATTGGAGCAGAGATCAGTGTTCACTAACACGCAGCCACACCCCCCACAGTTAGTAACGCCCCTAGGAACACTTAACCCCTACACTGCCACTGTCATTTACACAGGAATCAGTGCATTTAAATAGCACTGATTGCTGTATAAATGACAATGGTCCCAAAAATGTGTAAAAAAATGTCCGATGTGTCCGCCATAATGTTGTAGTCAAAATAAAAATCACTGATCGCCGCCATTACTAGTAAAAAAAAAAATTATTAATAAAAATGCTATAAAACTATCCCCTATTTTGTAAACGCTATAACTTTTGCGCAAACCAAAAATATGTAGAAGAATATGTATCGGCCTAAACTGAGGGAAAAAAAAAATGTTATATATTTTTGGGGGATATTTATTATAGCAAAAAGTAAAAAATAATGCGTTTTTTTCAAAATTGTCGCTCTTTTTTGTTTATAACGCAAAAAATAAAAACCGCATGGGCGATCAAATACCACTAAAAGAAAGCTCAATTTGTGGGAAAAAAAGGACATCAATTTTGTTGCACGACCGCGCAATTGTCAGTTTAAAGCGACGCAGTGCCGAATCGCAAATGTGGTCTGGTCTTAAGCCAGCAAAATGGTCCGGTCTGAAAGTGGTTAAGCGATACATAACATAAATCTACGAATAAGCACCAAATGGAGTAAAATGCGATAGAGGCTGCAGAATCAGGTGGAACCATCTGTGCATTGGAAATTTCAATAAACCTATAAACAAGGCTTTTAAATGGAGAACGTTTTCCCATTGGTTTTTGCTTAATGTGAAATCTATGGAGTACTCAGCAACCACCAGAAGCCTGCACCTTGAGCCAGAGCAGCAAAGGGCTATGTGTGCCTGTGGTGGAGCAATATACTGTACTTTGTAGTGGACAAGACATAAATCTAATCTATAGGCTCTGGGATTAAGGTGACTCCTCCATCCATGAACCAGTATCCTAGCCTACCATCTGACCACATCAAAGCATGCCACCTTCTGTTGCAAAATGTAGATGCTATCTACATCCAAACATTCAACTTTTCTTTTCCTTCACATCCAGATGGCTTCTAACAGTAATACTAACCTCATTGTTGGAAATCTAGCTTTCATAAGTATTTGTCTAAAAAATTATCACCTTTAAGGAAGTTAATTAAAGTACATAACACTAGTGGTACAATGTGAGAGAAATAGATGTATTGAATTGAAAATAAAAATGCCCCAAATGTTATATATTTTTTCCTTCGCTTATGTGATGATACTGCACAGGGACGTTGTTATGCCCACTTCAAAGCAAAAGACTATATAATTATTAATTACAGATGTATTTTTTCTTGGAACAAGCATAGTGCCAATTTCTGGGCTTTGATGATACTTTTCTTCTCGCACAGGTTGACTTTGGCTTTGCAAAAAAAATAGGCTTTGGAAAGAAAACATGGACTTTTTGTGGTACCCCAGAATATGTAGCTCCAGAGATCATCTTAAACAAAGGTCATGACATTTCAGCAGACTACTGGTCACTGGGAATCTTAATGTATGAACTCCTGACTGGCAGGTATGAGCATCGCTACCATATAAATAGAAGAGCCGAGTGTGGAAGATTTATGCTTTTGTCACTTTGATTATAGCATTGGCAGCAGCAAAACTTGGCAGTCATAAATGGAAACCACTGCTTATTTAACTGGGGCACTAACAGTGCTCTAAGCCTGAAAGTTTATAAAATATACTCAGGTGCAGGGATTTAACTAATTTATCCAAATGTATGTGGCTAGGTAACATACCACCAATACACTCAAACGGGTTTCTTTTTTATTTTCCCTATTTCTGAAATATTCTGCTTCCAATAAGAAGTCATTCAGACAGGCATGCCAAACTGTACATCCATGCAAAGGGCCATACGAATTTCCAAGCACATCCTTGTACAAGTGTATTTTTAGGGTTTGCAGACAATTTATAACTATAGTCTACTCAAGAAGGGATGGGTTTCCATGATAGGCCTTGGGCCTTACTATGAGACTCCATCAATCTCTTTGCACCTTACGCTTTATTGGGCTTCTATCCTGAAATACACATCCTCTTTCTTACTTATTTTAGGTGTTTATTGGTATAAAGTATGTATAAAGTGAAAAATTTTCACTTTTTATTTACTTGAAGCTTGATATCTAGTTACATTTTAGTTTGCAAAGTATAGGTACCTGATACACACATAATTTATCATGTATATTTTTGTAATATTGTACAATAACTTACTAATTATATTTAGGCCTGGATCTTTCTGGCAGAGAATTTTCATTCAGGGTATATGCATCAATGACATATCTGGGAACTCTCTGGATTTCCATTGGAGACTAAAAAGATGTGCTCCATTTAGGTTTGACATTGTGCATATGCTGCTGTTTGTTCCCCTGCTTGCTCTGCACCCTTTTCCAGGCTCACTGACTTTTAAAACTTCCTAGGTGTGACCATTGTTATTCATTTGTTTCATGGAAATTATGGACTCTGAGATGATGCTGTCTTGTATTGTAAGGGGTATATTTTAAGTGTTTTATGGGATGAAAAATGTGTGAAAAATAGTGAAAGAGGCATTATTTATGATAAAGGAATGCGGCTTTTTATTTCATTTCATTAGTACATTGGTGAATCTAAAGCCCCATACACACGGTCGGACTTTTTCATCAATTTGGTCCGATCGGACAAGGTTGTTGAAAAATCAGACCGTGTGTATGCACCATCGGACAGTGTTCGTCGGTTTGTCCGTCGGACAAAGTCTTATCTCCTGCTGGAAAGATTTGCCGTCAACCCGGTCCGATCACACCAAATCCGAGCGTGTGTACGCTTGTCCGACCGGACAAAGTGCTACGCATGCTCAGA
Source organism: Lithobates sylvaticus (assembly GCA_028564925.1). Classification (NCBI taxonomy): domain Eukaryota; kingdom Metazoa; phylum Chordata; class Amphibia; order Anura; family Ranidae; genus Lithobates; species Lithobates sylvaticus. Next base: position 97,914,191 of record CM053036.1, read on the forward strand.
TCACATTACAAGACAAAAGCTATTGGCTACTAGCCTCTACGTAGTCCCGTCGTAGGCAACAAACGTCACCACGTTCAGAATGATCGGATTTTCCGACAACTTTGTCCGATCGTGTGTACGCAAAACCAACATCAGACAAAGTATGACGGACATGGTCCGACGGACCTGGTCCACGGATTGTCTGCGCGTGTGTATGGGGCTTAAGTCTACATTCTTAGGGGTGTGAGACACTATTTTGTTAGGTATTTCGTAAATAAGTAACTTTTTAAATATACCAAACTGCACAAAATGTTGTGACAAAATACAAATTTTGTTAATATTAATTCTAGCAATATACATTTGTCTTCAGCCCTCCGTTCTCAGGTCCAGACCCTATGAAAACATATAACATAATACTAAGAGGAATCGACATGATTGAATTTCCAAAGAAGATTACCAAAAATGCTGCTAATTTAATAAAAAAACTATGCAGGTAAGCATTTCTGCACCTCTCCCATATTAAAGACCGCATTGTACTATCTTAATGCCTTGCCACTCAATTCTGCATAAATGTAGTAAACACCTCCTAAACAAGACAAACTCTCGTTTTACCTTTAGAGGTTCATTCTTTGGTCATACCAACCATTTGCAAATACGATCAATTTGTGTACAATCAACAATTCCTATAAAGAAGTAGATATACTGTAAATAGATGTGTGTATATTGGATTACCTACACTTATGACTGCACACATATAGACAGAAACAATAATAACCAAACACCACAACTTCAACTTGGGTAGGTTCTGCTTACTTAGATTACAATACATTAGCATTCATTTTTATACTTCTGATCAAGTCAACAAGTTTGGAACTGTATGGAAACAGAGTTGTTTGTGGCACTACTGCTGTAGACCATAAATCCTAATATTTTTTTTTAATGGTGGCAGACACAAATGGTACTGCACCATCACATTTAGATTACTCACTTTTCTTTACCTTTTACATTCAGCTATAGAAATATTTTCTGTGATTTATCTGCAGAAGTGCACTGCCCTCTTATGGCTAATTTGGTGTAATGTTAGCAGATAAACAGTGTGGCTAAATGGATAACATCTATCATGGTAAAGTATGTAGGTTTTCACAGTTTTGTATTGGCTTTCTCTAGGTAATCTAGTTTTCACTTACAATAGAGTTAAAGTTATATTAAACCCAAAACCCCAAAATATATTGTGGGTTACTAATCAGAAGATGCAAGAAAAGAGACTGCAGGGCCCCAGGTTTAGAATCAACAAAAAACACAATTTTATTTGTGTAGCTCACTCACATGAATGTGCAGCAACAAGCAAGCAGCAATCTGGAAAAAACGGTGATTGGCTGTAGGAACACACAGGTAAAAGCCAGCTGATGGTGGATGAAAGATCGGCATCTGAAGCCCTTGCTCTGACCATACCAAGGGAGCCTTGACAGGTAGAGGGGGAGGGTCAACAAAGCCCAGCAAAAGTATAAAAATATTTGCCAAAAATAAACAGTTAAGACAAAGAAAAGAGAAATAAATTGAAGGAAAATAATAATATCGCTAAAAACAGCCAGATCATCTGATCCATTGAGACAAAAATATAGTAAAAGCAATTGTTAACTCATGGTACAACAAGTGTTTTTTTTTAATATATACAATGCCTTGAAAAAGTATTCACACTCCTTGATATTTTCCACATTTTGTCATGTTACAACCAAAAATGTAAATGTATTTATTGGAAATGTATGTGATAGACCAGCACAAAGTGACACATAATTGTGAAGTGGAAGGAATATGATAAATGGTTTCCAACCTTTTTTTTTTTTTACAAATAAATATTTGAAAAGTGTGGTGTGCATTTGGATTTAGTCAATACTTTTTAGAACCACCTTTCACTGCAATTACAGCTGCAAGTCATTTTGGGGATGTGTCTCTCAGCTTTTCACATCTAGAGAGTAGTGATGGACGAACATCTAACGGGATGGTTCGCGAACGCGATCAAATCTTCACGAACCGCAGGTTTGTGGTGGGTCCCATTCATTTTAATGGCAGGCGAACATTAAAAACCTCCAGGTCATATTTGCAGCCACAAAATACTTACTAGCTGTGCACACATAGTCCCACAACATGGACACTGACATACCAGAAGTGTTAAGCAAATCTGGGAACGACAAGCATTCTTTTTTTTAAGTGTGAAATTTCGTCAATTCAGGAGCGCATGAAGACCATGGAGGAGAGGCAAGTCACAATGCTGCACAGTAGAAATGCACTATACTATGCTTTCTATATCTGAAAGTATTTTATACGTGTATTACACCCCTATATACTGCACACCAAATAGTACACCTATACCAGTCCTTAAAAGGACTTTTGTGAACCTATATTCGTTAGCGATTTGTGTCACTACAGTCTGTCCCTGCGACACACAGCAACCTTTCCCTACACTGACAAAAGAGCTGCAGAACTGCTCAGCAGTCACAATGCTGCACAGTAGAAATGCACTATAATATGCTTTCTATATTTGAAAGTATATTATAAGTGTATTACATCCCTATATACTGTACACGTATACCAGTCCTTAAAAGGACTTTTGTGGACCTAATAGCTAGTGATTACAGACTGTCCCTGCTCCACACAGCAACCTCTCCCTACACTGACAAAAGACAGAATGTAAAATGGCAGCCAGATCATGTCTAATTATAAGGTAGGGGGTATGTCCATGTGCTGAAATGTCTCAATTGGCTGTCCTGTACCACATGATGGATGTGTCATGGGTCAAAGTTCTTCACAATGTAAAAGAATATGGCGGCCGGTTTGGCGAATAGCGAACGTGCAAAGTTTGCCGCAAACCGACCGCGGGGCAAACTGCAAGGCCATCTCTACTAGAGAGTGACATTTTGCCCATTCGTCTTTGCAAAAGCATCCCAACAACATGATGCTGCCACCACCATGTGTCATGATGGGGATGGTGTGTTCAGGGTTATGTGCAGTGTTATGCCCCGTACACATGGTCAGATATTCCGATGGAAAAAGTCTGATCAGATTATGTTGTCGGAAAATACGATTGTGTGTGGGCTCTAGCGGGCTTTTTCCGTTGGAATTTCCGACGGAAAAAATTTGAGAGCAGGATCTCAAATTTTCCAACAACAAAACCTGATCTGACTTTTTCCGATCGTGTGTAGGGAATTCCGACGGACAAAGTGCCACGCATGCTCAGATCAAATTAAGAGACCAAAGCTATTGGCTACTAGCCTCTACGTAGTTCCGTAGTACACCACGAATGTCACCACGTTCGGAACGATCGGATTTTCCAACAACTTTGTCTGACCGTGTGTATGCAACACCAGTTTCGGACAAAATCCCTCAGAAAAAAATCTGACGGATTTTGTGGTCGGAATTTCCGACCATGTGTACGGGGGCTTAGTTTTCCACCACACATAGTGTTTTGCTTTTAGGCCATAATGTTCAATTTTAGTCTCATCTTATCAGAGCACCTTCTTCCACATGTTTGCTGTGTCCCCCACATGGCTTCGAGCAAACTGCAAATGGGACTTCTTATGCCTTTCTTTCAACAATGGTTTTCTTCTTGCCACTCTTCCATAAAGGCTAAATTTGTTGAGAGCACGACTAATAGTTGTCCTGTGGACAAATTCTCCCACCTGAGCTGTGGATCTCTGCAGCTCCTCCAGAGTTACCATGGGCCTCTTGGCTGCTTCTCTGATTAATACTCTCCTTGCCCGGCCTGTCAGTTTAGGTAGACAGCCATGTCTTGGTAGGTAGTCTTGGTGCCATACTTCTTCACAACTTTATCTCTGACCTGTCTGGTGTGTTCCTTGGCCTTCCTGATGCAGTTTGTTCACTAAAGTTCTCTAACAAACCTCTGAGGGCTTCAGAGAACATTTGTTACTTATACTGAGATTAAATTACACACAGATAGACTCTATTTATTAGTTAGGTGACTTCTGAAGGCAATTGGTTCTGCTAGATTTTAGTTAGGGATATCAGAGTAAAGGGGGCTGAATACAAATGCACGCTACACTTTTCAGATATTTATTTGTAAAAAATCTTGAAAACTATTTATCATTTTCCTTTCACTTCACAATTATGTGCCACTTTGTGTTGGTCTATCACATAAAATTCCAATAAAATACATTTACGTTTTTGGTTGTAACGTGACAAATTGTGGAAAATGTCAAGGGGTATGAATACTTATTCATGGCACTGTATATACATAGAGTTATGTATATGCATTCATACACATCTATCCAAACATACATATATAAATCTGCAATGGCCACAGGAGCTGTACACAGGTATCTTGCATGTGAATGAGCTCCACAATAAAATTATGTTTTTTATCCTACACAATAAATTGGTGGTTTTTATCCATTCTTAACCTGGTGCCCTGCTGTTTTTTTTTTCTTGCATGCATTCAAGGGATCCTTCCCAGGTCTAACCAGGAGCTGCTGTTTTTTTGATGTCCTACAGATTATTCTGCGATAATGAGTTGCTTATCATATGGACTTTTTCTCCTAATGTGCTACTTTTATTGCATACAGGTTATTCTTTGTATGTTACCAATCATTAGATATAGTGGCTGCATCAGTTTTCTTTTCTTTGGCTTTTTCCCTCTGTTTTCACCTGGTGATCTGGCCAGCAACATAACTCTGGAGGAATGAGAACACGAGGCACAGCAGACAACAGCATTGTCAGTCTGGGCGGGGGGGAGGGGGTTGTATTAAATGTATTAGCAGATTTAATTACACTAACAAAATTAAGCCAAACTGTAGCTCACATATTATAACCAGTTTACAGCAGTTGTTTTACTTCTGAGTAAAGGTTTTGCATGAATAAATAAAAGCTGATTATTTTAAATTACCCCTGCCAGTGTTAGGTGGTTTGTCTCATCTATGTAAACTGATACATTCTGCTGGAGAGCTTGAGCTTGTGAAATGCAACAGATTTTCAGGCTGGGTCACCAGATGCAAATAGAACAAAGAAACCCTAAAACAGGAAACTGATACAGCCACCACATCTAAAGGATTGGTAGGCTGCAGTATAATTTATATTTGCTTTTGGGTTTAATACTGCTTTAACTGGTATTTGGCTTTAGCCTGTATCTGTATGTGCATACGTGATGAAGGAGCATTAGAAATTCTTTAACTAGTGATTTATAAACCTTAGAATTAAAATAGACAGATGTTAATGCTTTATTAATGAAAGGAAACACGAACTTTAAAGCCTGAACCCACAAATGTTGGTATTTGTTGACAAAACAACATATTTTTACTACTAAGTGTATTCAGGTTAATTATACCTTGTGTTTATCAAGACTAATTTAACCCATATTAGTGTACAGAATAAACAGTGCACATTTTGCTTGCATAGAGGGCAATTAATCAAATTCAAATTTTTAGGAATCATACATACATTACAAATACCGTGCAGTGTAAAACTGCACTATACACCACCACTACAACAGTAGTGAAAACCTTTTTTCTTATTTTTTTTACCTTCTCTTACCTAAAACACTGGCACTCACGCAAACTGACAAGGCATGCACTCTACACATCACATACTTCCACAATAAAAAATATAAAACCCTTTTTTATCATACCCGAAGCACACAGATACCGTCATGAACACTGGCGCCGATACGAAAGCTATTACAAACACTGACAATACACATACAAATAGGCTCACGCTATACCCTTACATTGTTATGGTAATAATCATAAACCTCTGTGAGGAGGTCCCTGGAAGAACTTAAAATCCTTGCCCTGAAGAAACTCAAATCACAAGCTCATGCCTAGGATCACTTCATTCAAGTTTTTTGATAGCTTGCGTGGGCCATGAGCTCCTTGGAGACAATGTTTCTGGTTGATGATCAAATGCATCATCTATGGCAGATGGTGCCTCCAGTCTTCATTTATCTTCACACCTCAATTCTCTAGTGACCCAAGGCATGCCATGGGTTCAATAAGCAGAGATCTACTCACTTTAAACATTTGGTCAACAACTTCCCTACTGACTGCTTCAAGGTACCCTATATAATTTCACTTCTCTCACTGTTTACTAGTCCTTCTTCCAGGATGTCATTTAAAAAACAAAAAAAAAGTGTGCTTTCAACTACTCCAACCTCCTTTTGAGGACTTCTCTTTTACACGGTGGTACCTATCCTTTGTCCATCCTCAAAATGCATGCCATGTCATAGAATATCCAAGAAAATATTTATCAGAAACTCCAATTCACCCACGGGGCTGTTTTTTTCTTTGCAGAGAAAAAAAAGATTGTTCACTTTGGGCACACATTGGTTATGCCATCTAGGTAAAATCAATATTCCTCCCAACTAACATTTTGAAACTGTTCAACAGATTCTGGGAGATTTTTCGAAGTCTCCAAGGGGGACCAGGAAGGTGAGGAGTTGAATATAAACTTAAACATCAGGTTCAACACTTCAAGTTATGCCACACTCAGAACGTTTTCCAAAATGTTGTCAACAAGGTCTGACCTCTTGTATACTTGTGTTATAGTATAGCTAAACCATATTATCTTCTCCCCAGACCTGTGCACCCATCGTTTTCATGTGAAAACAGTCCTATGGTGGCTTTGAGATTAAATTTATATGATAAGTTGGAGAAATGCCTTTTTCAGGTACCATTCCTTGAGTACATTGTCACAGGTCTTCTTATGGTTTGGTCCTGGCATTTAAGACTGAAAGTGACGCAAAACTTTTTGGGATTTATCAATTACCATCTCCAATTTATTCATGACTATTCTACTTTGGAGGCCTCTTTACATTCCTTACCAAAAGAAGCACTAACCCAAAAAAGTCTGGAACCCTGACACTAATAATGCCTTTTACAGTCTCAAAGCTACCTTTCTCTCCATCTTCATTCTCCAGCATCCTGAGATAACTTTTTTCCTTGGAGGTTGATTGTTCACGCACTGTTGTGGGAGCTTATGGTCCAAGCCCTGAGCATTTTTCTCAAAACAATTCTTGGATGCTGAGAGAAACAGCACAGACTGGGAGCTCATGGCTACTAAACTTTCCTGCAAGAATAATGATATCCATTGGATGGTTCCCCACATCACATAATTATATAAACAGATCACAAAACCTTCAACATCTGCACATTATGGGCACTGCTCTTCACTACATTTAATTTAGACATTACCTTTCCTCCAGGTTCTAAAAACATGCATGCTGATGACCTGTCCAGATTCTTCAACGTTGTTAACTTGGAGTGTTACCTCAAACCAGAACCTATTAATCCTCTCTGGCTACTACTTTTCTTCAGCAATCCTTCCTTTTCCCAGGGAAGCTCGTTTTTTGCATGCAATTTTCATCCTCCTCAGATAGGCACGCAATTAAAAACATCCTGGAAATCTTGGTGTAAAACATATCTAGGATTTATTTCAATTTAATTATTGGTTGCCATCTCTTCCTGAGGATGTCAAATTGTTCAATGTTATGTTAAAGTGTATGCCATGTGTGTCACCTATTTCCAACCTGGCTGGATTACCCCTTTCTCTGATTGTTATTTCCATGGAATTTATCACAGATCTCTTTTCCTCAGCAGACCCCACTGCCATATGGGTAGTGTGGGATATAGTCTTAAATGGTAGAGCATTAGGACATAGTCACTCACTAAATCATCATTTTTAGGGGTTCCTTGCCCACCTTTATTCCAAGAAAGTTCAGTTTTGACAAAAAAAGTTACCCTCACAGGAGTTTTTTTTTAGGGATTGAGCCTCCTGGCTTAGTCTTGCAGCACCATTGCTATGGTGTTCAGGTCTAAGGCCTCTTTCTTCTTCCTCAAAGGCAATTTTTTTCACTCAAAACACTCTCAACCTGCAGCATTGGAAATGCTGGATGACACCAAATCCTCTTTTCTCCTGCAACACTGCACACATATTGCCAATTTACCATGTGACCTGGTACACCTGTGCTCTCTGTGCCAACTGTCACCTACCTGGGCACCTTCCTGCCTGCCATCACTTTTTTCTGCTTGCTTACCTTTGATTTTTGCCTCAACACTTCTACACTGTTCAGGGTTTCAAAGAGACCTACTAATTTTTTTCTGAGTATACTTTCACAAGCGTCTTACTTATGGTTGCACTGGTCTGCTTTTACCGGCTTTGTATGGATTTTTTTTTCTTTTTTCTCATTCTTTCCTGGAGTTTCCTAAACTCCTTTCCTCACTTTCAATTTTGGCACCAAACTTTAACACTCTTTTTTTAGCAGACATTCTTCTATACGATTTTTCATTCCCATTTCTCTGCTTGTGCAAGCTGCAGTGGAATCTCAACAATCTTTTAAGCTCTATCGGAGCAGAAATTTCCAAAAACCAACAGCTGGTGTCTTTGAACTACCAAAGTGCTGTGGATCATCATTGCAATAGGGTTCCCAGACTTCTGCCAGGTGACAGGACCTGGCTTTCTACGGCACACATTCACCTTCAGGTACCCTTGATAAAAATCTCTTCTTGGCTCATCAGCCTCTTTTCCATCATTTGCCAAATTAATCCAGTTGCCAACAAACTCTGCCTACTCATCTGAAAATCACAAACTCATTCCACATCTAATTTTTTATACTACTTGTCATCAACAGGATCTTCTATTCTTCAATTTATCCTTCTTCTGTAATTCATATCATGGACCAGTATGAAATTAAACCCACTTAGATACCAAATATACCAGGGGGAAGCTCCATTACTTGGTTGACTAGAAAGGCTAAAATCCATGATTCGCACCTGAGCATCTCTTCCAATTGTGCCCAAGCCCCTTCCCTGTGCATGTGTTTTCAACTGATTTCACCCTTGAATTGACTTCCCTTCTTCTGAGCTTGGCTGCTTGTTTGGATTCATTTGTTAGCAGCCTGCCCTAACCTCTAGCCTGTGATCTGGTATTTCTTTGCCTTGGGGGTCCCATGCCATCTGCTTACAGAATTTTGAAAAGGATGCACCAAAGTATTTCTCTTAGGGAATTAAACCCAAACAGAATTGCTGATCATTTACTTGAGACCTCTGTAGATTACACTGTAGATGCGCAGTACATCTTGGTCTTAGGATCAGATCCACCTATTACTGGGTAATGAAGGAACAGTAACACACCCATAAGATCATCACTCTTTATCCCCTCTTTTTAGGAAGTTCTTTGTGTTCAAAGAACCGTGTTATACCCATTGAACACTAGAGCTCTAGCTTACAGTGACAAACAGATTTGCCATTAGACACAGAAGTTGCATACGGGTATCTTTTCCCTGTATAGTAATTAGCTTCATATGTTTCCAGTACTTTGGTATAAATGCATTTATATATTCTGGGGAGTTAACAAAGCTTTCTGCTTCATTATAATGCCACAGGAAACTGTCAGGGGTGCTATGCGCAACATTATCTAAGCAGATAGACCTGTTTCAGGTCTATCTGCATTTCCTGTGCCATTTCTGTTTCGGAATGAAATAGTGAGTTTTGTAGGATTTACACCTATTTAGGATATAGAAACATATTTCCATGTAGAAAACTGTCACAGTTTTCAACCAGGTGTGACTGACAGCTCGCATCGTGTTTTCTTCCCATTCAGTGATTACGCAGAGCCTGCAGGGATAACTAACCACCTACTCCCTCCTGCTCTGAGCTGAGCGAGGGGGGGGGGGGTAAAGAGTTCAGAACATGTAGCTCAAGGTCTTCTCTGTGCTGTGTCTGTCATAGACACAGCAGGACAGTGTACTGATCACTCTTAATTAACAAAGGGGACACAGCAGAACAGAGAACTGATCACTCCCAATTAACAAAATGGGGCTTGCACTCCTCTTGTTAATTGGGAGCAGCATTTGCTCCAATATGCTTACATCACTGTTTGTGAATTCCCCCATTGTCTTTAAATATACTAAACCAGGTTGGGATTAGTAAAGCAAAAAAAATATGTTTTTAGCAGAGAGTTGTCACTTTGGGCCCAAAGGTTGTATGCCTACAGGCTCAGTGGTGGAAATCTGATCCTTCTGACAATGCTTCTCCTCTCATTATTAGGATTCTGTACAGGGTATTAGGTGAAGCTAATATCAAAAGAGATTCAGGTACTTTTGTTGACTTTATGTATACATACCATTTTTTTAAAGATATTTTAAAAGAATAAATAACTGAATACAATGTTAGCATTTATTTTTGACTAGAATTCAGCCTAAATGAGAGTACCTGCAAAAAAATATTCCATGAAGTAAAGAGGTGAATATTAGGGATGAATTGATGGTTCAGATCGAACCTAGGCTTTTCAGATGTTTGGATGAACGCTTAAACTTTAGCCCTTTCAGTGGGAGCCATGCATCATATACAGAAGCCATATGTCTACCACATCTGGATATGACAGCTTCTCGCTTTACTTGTTGCTAAGGAAGCCACTGATACTTGCACCAATGGCATTCCTAAGAACCATTGACATTATTGAGAATCTCTACTCATTTTAAATAAAGGGGTGGGGATAGCAGTGACATTACTGGCCATATTTGGGCAATGACACTGACCAAATATGGCAATGGCCAGATTTGATCAATGATGTACCTATTATTCTTGTCCCTTCCCTTATTTAGCTGATGACCGCTTCGGGAGCTGTCATTCAACTAGTGGTACCATTGGGATCAATTGAATGCAGATGGGGGTGTGCATTGTGATTGATGATGAATTTACAATGAGGGATATTTTCTGGAGATTACATTTTTTTTAATAAGGACTTGTTAATCATTTAGGTGTCTCTTTCTGGGTTACAACTTTTTTTTGTTTAATAAGTAGGGGTACTATGTACGCCATAGTAATTTACATGGAGGGGAAGCAGTATCTGGGGCACCCTTATTAGGGCTCCCAGATTCTGTTAAGCCCCCTGTACATAGACCCCCAAAACCACCAGTTATGAGTTGTCAGGAGGAGACCCTTTCCTTTATCAACTAGGGGACAAGGTCCTTTTCCAAGTGGTTCTCCCTCTGGCAAGTCACCCTCCCATGTTAAGGGCATATGGCCTGGTATGTACACTGGTGGAGGGGGGGGGGTGCTTTATTCATTTTTTTTATTCTTGCCATAGGATGTACTACAGTAAAAATTACATTTAGTCCTCATGCACACTGGACGTTTTTTACAGCTGCTGTTTTTGGCTTCAGACGTTTTTTTTCTACAGTCGATAAACTCTCCAGCATGTTATCCTATGTGTCCATGCACATATAGGCTGTTTTCAACTGTTTTTGGCTGGGGTGTTCTTTGGCTGTAAAATAAAATAAAAAAACGAGTGCGTTGTGAGAGGAGATTTTCAGCTGTAAATACGCTCGAACTTAAAAAAATGCCTTAAAACTTAGAAAAACTCAGATGAACGCTCAAAAACACGGCTCACCAGCTTTTGTTAAAGTTTTTGATCCCATTGAAAAAAAAAAAAAAACGCTTAGGAATGCTAAAAAACACTAAAAAACGCTAAAAAACACTAAAAAGCACTAATGCAAAAACTCTGAAAAACTTTGAAAAACTCACTGCAAAGCTACTGGCCTATTTTTTAACGTTTTTTTACTGTCCAGTGTGCATGAGGCCTTACAAAGAAAAAACAGGATACAGTTTAAATTGCTGGCAAGTAATATTCCCCTTGGAGAGGTCTGTTTTTTTTAAATAATATTCAGTAATAACATTAAAATCTATTTACAGCACTACAAATTAATACCATATGTGTAACAGGAACAAACTAACCAATATTTGCCAAATACCACAATAATAACTGAGACCCCCCTTAACTTAATAAATGGGTCTATCACACTTATTAAATGCCAGGAGCTTTATTTCTTTTCATTAAGTACCTTCCACATTTTCCTATAAATGCAAGAAACTGAAGATGTCCCATAACATAAAACCATTTATTTATTGTAAAAACAAGACATAAAAATGATTGCACTTACACTGGTGTCCTACCTGAAACTGGGAATCCAAAGTATATTCATATATATCAAAGACAGGCTCCACCAACATTACCTACTGAGTGTGAGTACTGCTACATGGGATGACTTCACGGTTGCCAATGACAGCTGTCAAAGTAATTTGCCAGCAATTTTAAAACATGTTTTTCTTTGTATACGTCACAGCTTCTGTAGCAGTTTCAATACATCACAGAGTTACACCCCTTCATAGGCATGGATACAACACCCCCAGGATGTTATAAAAAGGAATTGGAGAATTTTCATGTTTCATTTTTGGCATATAAAAAAATAAATCTCTGCTCCTGGCTCAAAGAATTTCTTTAAAGATTTGTTTGGCATTGGTACATATGTTCCATTACTCCATGCTATTTTTTGATATCCATTGCCTAGTAGTCCAAAAAATTGGCATTTTTAAATTGACAGATGTGTTTTTCATTGATTTTAATGGGTTTTTGGTTTGGCACCCGAACTTCTTTGAAGTTTGCTGAACCCTGCTCGAACTGGACCCAGAACAGTTCGGCTCATCACTAGCAAATATTGCTTGATATTTTAGGGAGTATATGATTTTTATGATTCATTTTCATCAAACATAAATTGCTTTTATAGTTAATGAAACGTTTTTTTTATTATCAGGGACAATCCGTCAGAAAGGTTAGGAAACTTGAAAAATGGAGTGAAAGACATCCAAAAGCACAAGTAAGTAATTGGGAAATGGCACAAATGAAAAAATAGTTAAATAGAAAATGTTTATTAAAAATGGAAAGGGAACAATGTAGAGAATGTCTAGCCAAAGCAGTTTTGAACATGTAATTATGATGTAAGACCAGCAAAGAATTGTGTGTTCCCAAGACCCCAAATGAATAACTAATGCGGCCTAAATGAATCATATTCCAGATTTTAAGCCTTATGCCCTGTACACACGGTCGGATTTTCCGACGGAAAATGTCCTATCGGACAATGCTGTCGGAAATTCCGACCATGTGTAGGCTCCATCGGACTTTTTCCGTCAGATTTTCCGACGGACAAAGTTTTATCTCCTGTTCTCAAATTTTTTCCGACAACAAAGTCCTATCAGACTTTTTCCGATCCTGTGTAGCGAATTCCGACGGACAAAGTGCCATGCATGCTCAGATCACATTACAAGACCAAAGCGATTGGCTACTAGCCTCTACGTAGTCCCGTCGTAGGCAACAAACGTCACCACGTTCAGATGGATTTTGTGGTCGGATTTTCAGATTTCATAGGGAAAAAAAATATTGGCAATTATGGCCAAAACTGACAAGTTGCACAATGAACAGTTAATGTAATTCCATCATACACTGATGTTGGTCAAGGAGATATTGCATCATCCGAAGTGTATTTTCTGTCTGCAATATACTGAGGTTGATTTATATGAACTGGTTTCTGTTGGCAAATGACAATTGCTACACTTATCCTTCTTTAGAATCCACTGCAGGTTACAAAATGAATGCAAACATAGCCAAAGCCACTTTGTCTCTGTTGGAGCTTTTACAAATTAAACCCTTACTCTAATTTAAAGTAAGAAAACCTGTACTGAGAGAACAATGTCTTTTACTGGTTGCCTAGCTGCAACACTTTGACAATTGATAAATGTTTGTTTCTGACCAGTGACTCAAATAACTAACCTGGATATTAGTTCCAAGTCAGTGACTCAAAAACAGCTTGTGAACACGGATTGCGGATCCTTCCCCCCAGCCTCCACTGTTCTTATCTGAACAGCACTGAGGGTGAGGGTGGGAGGCTAAACAGCACTGAGGGTGGGAGCAGGAGCTGCTTTAGTTAACCTTTCAAGTTAACCAGCAGGTGATTGATTGTCAGGACCGCCTAGCAACCAATCACCAGCTTGTTAATATAAAAAATTAACTATAAAAGCTCCTGCTCCCGCCCTCCACCAGTACTGTCCTGCCTATCACTCTTCACTCTGCTGTACAGCCCTTGTAAAGTAGGACAGTGCTACCTACATTGCATTGTGTAAGGGAGATGATGTAAAGGAATAAAATGACACTACTTATGGGTGACAAAGAACAATGCTATATGGGGGCAGAGGGCACTACTGGGGGGGCGTCAGAGGACACTGCTTTGAGGGAGCAAAGGGGGGGGATTCTGCGGGGTGGCAGGGTAAATTACTTGGGGGGTGATGTAAAGGGGGGTAGAGGACACTACTGTGGGTGGGGCAGAGAACACTGATTTTGGGGGGGCAGAAGACACTACTGTTGGGGGGAGGGGCACAGTTTTGGGGGTTACAGAACACTAATGTGGGGAAGATTTCTTTGGGGGGGCAGAGCACACTGTGGGGTGGTAGAGTACATTACTTGGGGGTGATGTGAAGGGGAAGAGGACACTACTGTGAGGGGGCAGGGGCTACTACTGTGGAGGAAGATGTGAAGAGGGTCTGAGGATACTATTGGGGGGGTAATGCGAAGGGGGGCAGAGGATACTACTGGAGGGAGGGATGGGTAATGTGAAGGGGCAGAGGATGCTACTGTGACACACTGATTCGCCGCAAGATCACTTTTATCGGCAACGGGAGAGGGCCCTCCTCTCTGCATTCTCCGGTGCCCGCCGCCGCTTGCCGGAGCCGCCGGTCGACTCCTTTCTCCTGTTAGGTATGGAGACAAGTGAGGGGAAGATGGGTGCCACCCGTTTCCATACCATTGCAGGGCGGAAGGGATGTCAAAACGTCACTTTCGCCCATAGCTCTTAAAGAGACTTTTTTTGTTTTTGAATTTTAGTGTAAATATGAGATCTGAGGTATTTTTGACCCCAGATTTCAAATTCAAGAGATCCTGTCATGCTTTTCTTCTATTACAAGGGATGCTTACATTCCTTGTAATAGGAATAAGAGTGACACAATTTTTTTTTAAAAGAACAGTGTAAAAATAAAATAAAATAAAAGGTAAACTAAATGAGAAAAAATAAATAAAAATGTAAACGCACACCATCCCACCGAAGCGAACGCATACGCGAGCAGCGCCCGCATATGAAAACGGTGTTCAAACCACACATGTGAGGTATTGGCATGATTGTTAGAGTGAGAGGAATACTTCTAGCCCTAGACCTCCTCTGTAACTCAAAACATGCAACCTGTAGAATTTTTTAAACATCGCCTATGGGTAAAAGTTTGTCGCCATTCCACGACCGGGCCCAATTTTGAAGCGCAAATGTGTTGGGTATCTATTTACTCGGTGTAATATTATCTTTCACAATATAAAAAAAAATTGGGCTAACTTTACTGTTGTCTTATTTTTTTAATTCAATTTTCCAAAAAAGTGCGCTTGTAAGTCCGCTGCGCAAATACGGTGTGACAGAAAGTATTGCAACAACCACCATTTTATTCTCTAGGGTGTTAGAAAAAATATATAATGTTTGGGGGTTCCAAGTAATTTTTCTAGCAAAAAAAAAATTTTTTAACTTGTAAACACCAAATCTCAGAAAGAGGCTTGGGGCTGAAGTGGTCAAAGGAAAACTCTACAATTTAAAAGATTATATCTTTGAAATTTATATTGCTTTGATTTTTTTTACCTATGTCAGTTTGTTACCACCTTTGTACTTTTTCAGGGTATTCACTGGACTTGAACGGCTGGATTTTGTATAAAACTTTTGACTGGTAGCATATGTGCGTGTGAATATAATATATATATATATATATATATATATATATATATATATATATATATACATACACATACATACATACACACATACATACATACATACATACATATACACACACACACACACAAGCACACTTACACAGTTTCTCACAAAAGTGAGTACACCCCTCACATTTTTGTAAATATTTTATTATATCTTTTCATGTGACATCATTGAAGAAGTTACACTTTGCTACAATGTAAAGTAGTGAGTGTACAGCTTGTATAACAGTGTAAATTTGCTGTCCCCTCAAAATAACTCAACAAACAGCCATTAATGTCTAAACCGTTGTAAACAAAAGTTAGTACACCCCTAAGTGAAAATGTAAAAATTTGTCCCAATTAGCCATTTTCCCTCCCCGATGTCATATAACTTATTAGTGTTACAAGGTATCGGGTGTGAATGGGGAGCAGGTGTGTTAAATTTGGTGTGATCACTCCCACTCTCTCATACACTGGAAGTTCAATATGGCACCTCATGGCAAAGAACACTGAGGATCTGAAAAAAAAAATTGTTGCTCTACATAAAGATGGCCTAGGCTATAAAAAAAATTACCAAGACCCTGAAACTGAGCTTCAGCATGGTGGCCAAGACCATACAGTGGTTTAACAGGACATGTTCCACTCGGAACAGGCCTCGCCATGGTTGACCAAAGAAGTAATTGCACATGCTCAGCATCATATATCCAGAGGTTGTCTTTAATAAATAGACATACGAGTGTTGCCAGCATTGCTGCAGAGGTTGAAGGGGTGGGGGTTCAGCCTGTCAGTGCTCAGACCATACGCCGCACACTGCATCAAATTGATTTACATGGCTGTCCTCCCAGAAAGATGATGCACAAGAAAGCCTGCAGTTTGCTGAAGACAAGCAGACTAAGGGCATGGATTATTGGAACCATGTCCTGTGGTCTGATGAGAGCAAGATAAACTTATTTGGTTCAGATGGTGTCAAGTGTGTGTGGCGGAAACCAGGTGAGGAGTACAAAGACAAGTGTGTCTTGCCTACAGTCAAGCATGGTGGTGGGAGTGCCATGCTCTGGGGCTGCATGAGTGCTGCCGTCACTGGGGAGCTACAGTTCATTGAGGGAACCATGAATTCCAAAATGTACTGTGACATACTGAAGCAGAGCATGATCCCTTCCCTTCAGACTGGGCCGCAAGACAGTATTCCAACATGATAAAGACCCCAAACACACCTCCAAGATGATCACTGCCTTGCTAAAGAAGCTGAGGGTAAAGATGATGGACTGGCCAACCATGTCTCCAGACCTAAACCCTATTGAGCATCTGTGGGGCATCCTCAAATGGAAGGTGGCGGAGCGCAAGGTCTCTCACATCCACCAGCTCTGTGATGTCGTCATGGAGGAGTGAAAGAGGACTCTAGTGGCAACCTGTGAAGCTCTGGTGAACTCCATGCCCAAGAGGGTTAAGGCAGTGCTGGAAAACAATGGTGGTCACACAAAATATTGACACTTTGGGCTCAACTTTGACATTTTCACTTAGGGGTGTACTCACTTTTGTTGCCAGCGGTTAAGACATTGTGTTGAGTTATTTTGAGGGGACAACTAATTTACAGTGTTATACAAGCTGTACACTCACTACTTTACATTGTAGCAAAGTGTAATTTCTTCAGTGTTGTCACATGAAAAGATATAATAAAATATTTACAAAAATGTAAGGGGTGTACTGACTTTTGTGAGATACTGTATATACATAATATTGTCAAAAGTATTGGGACATCTGCCTTTACACGCACATGAACTTTAAGGTTGTTCACAAGGTTTAGAGTGTCTTTGGGAATGTTTGACCATTCTGCCAAAAGTGCATTTGTGAGGTCAGGAATTAGAGTCTCCGCTCTAATTCATCCCAAAGGCGTTCTATCAGTTTGAGGTCAGGACTCTGTGCAGGCCAGTCAATTTCCTCTCCCCCAAACTTGCTTATCCATGTCTTTATGGACCTTGCTTTGTGCACTGGTGTGCAGTCATGTTGGAACAGGAAGGGCCCATCCCCAAACTGCCCCCAAAATGTTGGGAGCATGACATTTTCCTAAATGTCTTGGTATGCTGACACCTTAAAAGTTATCTTTACTGGAACTAATGGGCCAAGCCCAACCCCTGAGAAACAACCCCACACCATAATCCCCTCCACCAAATGATCGTCCTTTTCGTTCAACATCAGTGCCTGATCTCACAAATGCACTTCTGGAAGAATGGTCAAACATTCCCATAGACACACTTCTAAACCTTGTGGACAACCTTCCCAGAAGGAGTTGAAGCTGTTATAGCTGCACAGGCTGGGCTCAATATTGAACCCTGTGGACTAAGATCGGGATGCCATTAAAGTTCATGTGCGTGCAAAGGCTGGAGTCCCAATACTTTAGGCAATATAGTGTGTGTGTGTGTATATACACACACATACACACACACACACACACACACACTAGAGAGCTGTATTTCTTGGCACAAAGTTATTAAAATAACATTGTTTGCTTTCTTGGATGTGTTAAGCCCTTGGCCTTGCTACAGAAAATGTGTGTATATATTGGAAGGCCGGGTACCGGCCTGAAGTTATGGGAGGAGCCCGGAGGGTATTTAAGCAGCCCAAAGGCCGCCGGTCTTTGTCGGTTTCCTGTGCGTGATATCTGATACGTCAGACATCTAGGACCGACTCGTTCGTGACAAGCGCTCTTGGTGCCGGCTCGTGAGCTCCGTTTTCGTCTATCCGTCTTCTCTTGTTGCAGTCCCGTGTTCCGTGTTCGTAAGTTGTGTCGCCCCTTCGTGTCGCACTCGTGTCGTCGAGTCGCAGTTTCGTACAAAGAGTCTGGTTCGGCTGTCGCAGGTAGGGCTTCGGCTCCCATGTTTTACGTTCTCATACACTGCTTATCATGTCACTAAACTGTGATCTGCGTAGCTCACGAGCCACGCGCTGCTTGTCTCGAAACCTAAACACTTACTCGCACGTTATGTTGTACCCGATCGGGAGCCATCTAACGGCACGCACGTTCAGGGCCGCCCGCCACAGACACTCCGACCGATGTCGCATCCGGCACTTAGGGTTCCCTTACACGAGCGGGCTACACAGTCTCCGAATCGTTCAACATAACTCACGCACGGGTGCCGTTCGCACTCACACGTATCGTTCATGTTCTGCCATTATCCGAATTAGTGGCGCTAGCGAGCGTGCCGAATCGCTATTATATTCCGAAGCACTGTTGGCATTCTAGTTGTACGAATCACTTCGACCGTGTCGAAACATTTCACGAATTAGCATGACAATCATTTCATCATTTCAAACGTGGCTAACGTACCAGGCCATTCGGTCATGCTAAATCATTTCGCATCAGTTAAACAGGGCGTTCATGCCATCACTTCGATCCTGGTCCGGTCGCATCCACGCATGCTCCGATCGGGGCGATCCAGATGCACCACTACCCGGCCTCATTTCGATACATGCGCCAAGGGCGGAATCACTTTACTGGCTGCGGGCATTCCTGATTCTTGCCCCTGTCATGGCATATCATTTCTGTCACTTTACCACGCCCGGCATGAATGCAGTCACTTCCCCGCACTAATTCGTGTCGGCGTGCCCTAGGCACGGCCTCATTTCTATACATGCGCCAAGGGCAGAATCGCATCACTGGTTGCGTACATTCCAGATTCTTGCCCCTGTCATGGTATCTCATTTCTGTCACCTTACCACGCCCGGTGTGAATGTAGTCACTTCTTCGCACTAAATTCGTGTCGGCGTGCCCTAGGCATGGCCTCATTTCTATACATGCGCCAAGGGCGGAATCGCATCACTGGTTGCGTACATTCCTGATTCTTGCCCCTGTCATGGTATCTCATTTCTGTCACCTTACCACGCCCGGCGTGAATATAGTCACCTCTTCGCACTAAATTCGTGTCGGCGTGCCCTAGGCACGGCCTCATTTCAATACATGCGCCAAGGGCGGAATCGCATCACTGGTTTACGTACATTCCAGATTCTTGCCCCTGTCATGGTATCTCATTTCTGTCACCCTACCACGCCCGGCATGAATGGAGTCACTCCTTCGCACTGAATTCATGTCGGCGTGCCCCAGGCACGGCCTCATTTCAATACATGCGCCAAGGGCAGAATCGCGTCACTGGTTTACGTACATTCCTGATTCTTGCCCCTGTCATGGTATCTCATTTCTGTCACCCTACCACGCCCGGCACGAATGGAGTCACTTCTTCGCACTAAATTCGTGTCGGCGTGCCCTAGGCTCGGCCTCATTTCAATACATGCGCCAGGGGCGGAGTCGCAAAGAAAAAAAAAAAAAAAAAAACTTTGATTCTTGCCCTTGTCATGTTATATCATTTCTGTGTCACCTTACCACGCCCGGTGTTAATTGGTCACCCGCTTGTACGAATTCGCGCCGGCGTGCCCTAGGCCGGCCGCGTTTCAAAAAAAAAAAAAAAAAAAAAGGAAAAAAGAGAAAAAAAAAAAAAAAAAAGGGGGGGAGCTTGGAGTCGGACTCGGTGGCAGCTGGATGTCACAGTTCGGCCTCAGCATACCTAGGCAGTCGGCCTAGTTTCATGGTGGCCTCATTTTGTACGTGCTCCGGAGTCCGGCCCACAGTCACCCCCATACGGTACGAACGGGTCGGGCCCTGTCACGGGAAGTTCATTCAGTAAGGCAACGTGTCAAGTCAGTCGTTCGTGTTGTCATCTGTCAGTTGATCCCACAGCGATCTCGGCAGTCGACTCAAGTCACTATCGCCTGTTGTTATCATCTGCGTTGGGTTCCGTCGCTCTGGACGGCAGCAGTTTTAGGCTCTTAAATAGGTATTTTTTCTCACACTCTCTCAGGTCAGTCGGATTCAGTAGGTCCACCTGCGCCAACTTGATCAGGGTTCCAGCAGGCCCAGCCTGCAGACACGTGACCAGTCTACCAAGTTACAGGTCTTGGCAGCCGCCATGTCGTCAGTTGGCAGCGATGACCTCACCACCCCACTATCTCCGGCGTCAGCCTCGGAGGCTGGCAGTGTCCAGTCTCTTAGGGCATGGACAATTCCTAGGCTGTCCGCCGAGCTGAGACGCAGAGGGATACCCTTCTCGTCCACGGCCAGGAAGGCGGAGCTGTTCAGGCTTCTCTTCCCACCACCGGCCGCAGCAAGCCCCAGCAGCCAGCAGGCGTCTCTGGAATCGATTTCAGCCGCCGTTGCCCAGCTACACACCCTCGTGTCCTCCCTGTCTTCCTCAATCGTGGAGGTCCAGGACAGGGTGTCTCGGCTAGAGGCCAGCCCGGCTGCCACGGTTCCGGACCACGCGGTGGTCCCAGCCATCAGTGCACCGGCCGCAGGTAGTGAGCTTGCCACGCCTACCGTTCACCCTTCCCACCTGGTGCCACCCAGCGTAAGGAAGGACATTCTAGAGGGCAAAGACGTCAATCTGGCCTCACTCTTGATCTCGGTCCATGACTTGGCCGAGAACAAGGCCTACACCTGGGGAGATGTCTCGGTGGTGTTGAAAGCGAAGGATCCGAGGCTCAACAGGAAGCTCACGGTGCCCGAATTCACGCTCGCTTTCGGCATGTTTAGAGACGTGCTGTGCTCAGCCTCCCCCGGCAGACGGGAAGAGCTGGACCTCTACCTCCATTTGGTCGTAGACCTGGGCCACAAATACGGTGGCTCAGCGTTCTACGACTACCATCGGTCCTTCTCGGCCAAAGCCGCAGCCAGATTCACACAGTTCCATTTGCCAACGGACTGGAGCGTAGTGGACACGGAATTGTTCTGCCGCCACTTTGCAGGCCTTCGCTCCCCGCTATGTGCTGTCTGTCAGTCAGCGTCTCACACCACGGTCTGGTGTGCCAACGTAGCCTCTGTCCATCCGATAGCTAGCACGGCCTCTGCCAGCACGAGCCAGGCTCAGCAGGCCCCGGTGCAAGGGCGAAAGATGGACAAATTGGGACGTCCGGTGCGGATGGTTGGGGGAGCCGCCATTTGCAACAATTTTAATTACGGCTCCTGCAATTTCAGCCAGTGCCGGCTCTTGCACATTTGCACCCTGTGCCAGAGGGCGCACCCCAGGATCCTGTGTGAGGTCAAACAGAAGAGACCATGACTAAGCCGGGTCAATGTTCTTTGGCTCGGCGTCTACCTGACCTCACACCCCACTCCGTCACTCGCCAGCTACCTCATCCGAGGCTTCACTGAGGGGTTCCATACCGGGCTCATCACCCTGCCCCACTCCACCCACGAATGTCCGAATTTACGCTCAGCAGCAACAGACGAGCCAGCGATTGATGTCCTTTTGCAGACGGAGTTGGATCGGGACTTCATGATAGGCCCGTTCTGTCAATCCCCCTTCAGCATCTGGAGGGTTAGCCCTATCGGGCTTGTGCAGGGAAAGTTTTCAAATAAAAAACGTCTGGTGTATGATCTGTCAGCGCCTCATTCTTCCGTCGTTCCCAGTCTCAACTCGCTCATCCCCTCCGAGGAGTTCTCGCTGAAGTACGCTTCGGTAGACATGGCTATCCAGGCCATTCTCAGGGCAGGGGTGGGTGCGTGGCTCTCGAAGGCGGACATATCCGACGCCTTCAAGCTGCTGCCCATCCATCCTTCCTTGTGGTGCTGGCACGGCATCAAGTGGAGGGAGCGATATTATTTCGCGACCAAATTGACCTTCGGGTCTAAAAGTAGTCCTTGGCTATTTGACAAGTTCGCCGAGACCCTGGCGTGGATCCTTCTCCATGAGGCACAGTGCCACGAGGTCATCCATTATTTGGATGACTTCCTTTTGATAGAGCCGCCCGGGGCTCCCCCAGGGGACCTTGGAAAGTTGAGGACGGTTTTCGACAATCTGAACGTCCCCATAGCGGAGCACAAGGTTGACGGCCCGGCACACAAGATCACGTTCCTGGGCGTCGACCTTGACACGTTGGCCATGCAGGCCAGCCTTCCGGCAGATAAGTTGGACCGTATCAGGACGGTTCTGCGAGAGTTCACCCGGGGGGGGGGATGTACTCAGAAGCAACTTCAGTCTCTCCTCGGGATGCTGAACTTTGCCGTGAGGATCATCCCCCAGGGCCGCTCCTTTGTGTCCCGGTTGCTGGTCTTCCTGTCCTACACGCAGGACCCAGACCAGGTCATTAGGCTGGATTCTGCAGCCAGGGCAGATCTGGCCATGTGGGAGCACTTTCTTAGTGATTGGAACGGTGTGTCCCTGTTTATCCCAGTCGTGTCCACGCAGTCACCACAGGTGGTGACCGACGCGGCGGCATCCACAGGATGCGCCGCCATTTTTGGCCATTTGTGGTTCGCCGCCCCGTGGCCTCCTCAAGCACTAGCCACACCGGGCTTTACTACTACGTCAGCCCTCTTTGAGCTCTTCCCTATTGTAGCAGCCGCCCACCTATGGGGTCACCATTGGTCTGGACAGACGGTGGCTTTCTCGACAGACAATCAAGCCACAGCCGAGATCATCAGCAAGGGCAGGTCTAAGTCCAGGCCCGTCATGTCCTTCCTCCGCAGACTGGTCCAGCTATCCCTACAGCATCAGTTCAATGTGTACTGCTCCTTCATTCCAGGGAAGTTCAACGCAGCAGCGGACGCACTCTCCCGTTTTAACTTTATTTCTTTCTTTGAACAGGTGCCAGGAGCCTGCCGTCATTCAGCCACTATCCCGGATTGGTCACAACTGACCTTGGACTAGCCCCACATCTACACTCAGCTACCGATATCATCAACGCCTCACTCGCCCGCAACACCCGTCGGGCCTACCAGACGGCCTGGAGGGCGTTTAACAAGTTCCTGCCCCAGCGGCCTCGCGAGTCTTCCAGCCTCAAGCAGGTCTTGGCGTTCATCGCCTACTGCCATTCACACCTAGCACTGTCACACAGCACGATACGCCAGTACGTGGCCGGGGTGCAGCACTATTTGTCACTTCAAGACCCCGCAAGGCCTTCGGTGTTCTCCTGCCACGCCGTGAGGGCTCTACTACGTGGAGTTCAGAAACACCAGCCGCCAGTCAGCTCAAAGCGGCTGCCTATCACGGGGGAGATCTTCAAGGGGATGTCTGACATCCTGGATAGGTCCCCTTTCGGTCTCCTCCTCAGTACCGTCCTGCAGGCTGCGATACACATGGCGTTTTACGGGTTTCTGCGGCCCAGCGAGTTCACTCGCAGCCACCCAGCCGGTCCAGTCTTGCGTAGAAATAATCTCTATCGCCACCAGGATCACTACGTCCTTCACTTGACGACCTCCAAAACCCAACAGCGAGGTTCCGGAGTAGATATTCACCTATACAGGACTCACAACAACTGGTGCCCAGTTGCCGTGTTGGACCGCCTGACGGCACTGCTGTCCGACTGCCCCAGGGCCAGTCCACTGCTACCTTTTCCGGTGAAAGCCCTTAACTCTTCGCAGTTCGTGGAACATGTCCGGGTCCTTCTCGGCCATCTTCAGTTGGACCCCAGCCAGTACTCCGGGCATTCGTTCCGGATCGGGGCGGCCACGACGGCCTCAAGACAGGGGGTTCCGGACCACGTAATCAAGAAACTGGGTCGGTGGAAGTCGGCCTGCTTCTCTCGCTACATTCCTAACCCACAGTTAGAGATGGCTCAGGCCTTTGCTCGACTCACTCAGTGACATTACCTCTAATAAATAATTATCCCCTACCTGAAGGTTTTTGCCCCCTTATTTTGGCGTACCATACGGTAGACCAAGGCACACTTTCAGGTCTATTTCATGTTGGTGAGTTTTGTGTTGTCCCTATGTGTCATCGTTACTCATGTCGTCCGTAGGGCTCTAGACCATAAATTGGAAGGCCGGGTACCGGCCTGAAGTTATGGGAGGAGCCCGGAGGGTATTTAAGCAGCCCAAAGGCCGCCGGTCTTTGTCGGTTTCCTGTGCGTGATACCCGCCCACCCTCCCCTTTTAAAAACCTCTTCTAAGTATTCTTACCCCAGACTGAATACTCATTCCACATTCCATAACTACTTCTTATCATTCTTTATCTAGGGTATGCCCCCTTATTTTGGCGTACCATACGGTAGACCAAGGCACACTTTCAGGTCTATTTCATGTTGGTGAGTTTTGTGTTGTCCCTATGTGTCATCGTTACTCATGTCGTCCGTAGGGCTCTAGACCATAAATATATATATATATATATATATATATATATATATATATATATATATAATATACATATACATACATACATACATATATATATATATATATATATATATATATATATATATATATATATATATACACATATACACACACATTTTCTGTAGCAAGGCCAAGGGCTTAACACATCCAAGAAAGCAAACAATGTTATTTTAATAACTTTGTGCCAAGAAATACAGCTCTCTAGTCTGCAATATGTTGTAGAAGTTTGTCAGATAGGAATATTTACCCAAGTCAAAATACATGCACTGTTGAAAATGATTAAATCTCATGGCTAGTCTGATCCTACTAGGAAACGCACATAATTATGTTCCATAAAATAAATTTTTTCTGGCGTCATACAAACCCCTTAATCATTCAAACTCGCTTTCCTTTTACATACAGTATATATTTTGTGTCAATTATATAAAATCTTTAAGACATAATTTTATAAAATACAGAAGATGATATGCTATTCAGACATTACATTAAAACATTCTGGATTCATACATACTAGAATAGTATACTAGTGATGTAAATTTATGAACTTACATCGAGCAAAATTTGGATGATATTTTTCTTATACGTTTCTCAGAATATATTAAAAGGCCAGCAAATGTGCTTTCAATAAGAGGACTATGATAACAACACATTGGCCATTAGACTGAAGAAAGATGAAGCTAAAATCTGTATCCTGAGCTATCACTCTATCCAGTAACCCCGCTGGAGAAAGTTGGTACTTTCCCCACAGAAGATTTTGATGCACTGGCAATTCCCACAAGTCCAAGTTGCCTTATCATAAACACAACCTACAATTAAAGGCTAAATGCAACATAAAATATCCCAACTGTGTTTGTATTCATAACTTTGCAAATTGAACATTGACTAGAGTTATATTAGATATTGAGGAATTACAGAAAGGCTTCAGCAGTAAGCTCCGTGCACTGATCTTCTGTCACAACACTTGCAGAAATAATGAAAAAACATTGGAAATATTGGTGTATACTCATGATCTTGAATTTAGATTTTAGCCATCAAAGACTGCTCAGACCCAGTCTAATAATTTGGGTATTTAAACCTATATATATTTTGTATTAGTTTTATGCTGCAACTTTTTGTGTAATCTGTATCTGAACAAAGTATTCAGAGTTTTTATTTGCAGGTATTGCCAACTATGTGTGCAATGATGTTTGTAAAAGTTTCTCTTGATTTGATTCTGTAACATCTAAAATTCTAGCTATTTTGAATATGAACAAGATTACTTTTTTTGTCTTTCTAGATGGTTTGAAGGCTTTAATTGGGAAGGTTTAAGGAAAGGTACATTGACACCTCCTATTGTACCAAGTGTAAGTTATTTTTCCCATTCTTACTTTCTGCTGCTTCTAAATACATTACATATCTGTGGGTGTACACAGAGAACTGTTTTCCAATTCTGTTCTTACAACACTCTTTTTTCCCCAGAAATCTACTCAAACAAAAAGTGGATCTTGCACTAAAAGGTTACATAAGGCCCTCACTCCCACGACAAAACAATGCCATTAAAGGGGTTCTATGGGTTTGTTTGTTTTTTTAAATAACAAACATGTTATACTAACCTCCACTGTGCAGTTTGTATTGCACAGAGTGGCCCCGATCCTCCTGTTCTGGGGTCCCTTGGCGGCTGTCTCGGCCCCTCCCAGCAATAGCTAACCTCACTCTGGGAAGCTCTATCCCAAGGGGGTTAGATTGCGGGCGTTCGCCCTGTCATACATGCTGCGTCCATAGACACAGTGTGTATGACTCGGTCCCGCCCCCCCGGGCCACATGATTGGATGCGATTGACAGCAGCGTGAGCCAATGGCTGCGCTGCTATTAATCTCTCCCATCTATCCAGACTCTGTGGAGAAGAGGACGCCGGGGGACGGGCACAGCAGGTAAACGGGCTCAGGTAAGTAAACGGGGGGCTGGGGGGGCCGTCATTGCCAGGTGTTTTTTCACCTTAGTGCATAGGATGCATTAAGGTGAAAAAAACACGAACCTTTACAACCCCTTTAAAGCTGTAAGAAAAAAGAAAAGTTGGAAAATTAACTAACCTTCCGTCCTTTTACTCACAGCACTAAAGCAAGATCAATGTCATGATTCTTCTGGTAAGATCCGGTAAATGATGAGGATTCCAAATCTTGTGAAAAGACACTCCATTTACAATGTACAGGACTTGGTATTCTCAGGATTCTCTTGGCACAAGTATCATGATGTTACACTGTCCAGTGTTGAAGCAGGGTGGAAATTCTGTATATTTTCAACTTTTCCCCTCAAGTTTTTTATTTTTACAGCTACCATGCAGCCTTTTGACACAGGGTGGGGAGCTGGTGTCATTTTAGTCAAAATCCTTTTTAAAAATTAGGACAGCTTTAGCAATCAGTGATATAGGGTAAACATAGTGCAGTTTAGTAAACAAACAATAGTTTATATTATAAACTATATAAAATAGTTGTGCGGCCTATGAAATATGGGCTTCTGCTGTATAATAAGGTATCAGATATGTGGAATATAGAAGTATTCAGCACATGTAGCTTTCTAGCCATAGCCATGTTCTGCCTTAATTGGTTGCAGTCTGTTCCTAGAGCTCCACCTGCTGACTAGTTAAAAGACTACAACAGGATGACTTTCAAGCCCAGTATCAGAAATGCTTGGTGAAAGAAGGAATGTGTACCAGGGCATCCTTCTGACTGCTAAGATTTTAAGGCCTTACACATCAACAAATTGCTGTCTAGGTTGGTTGATCAACTGACACTACCTCCAGCTACAAAACCCAATGTTCCCTGTTTTCTGTTTGACTGACCTTATAGATCTCTGTCTACATTGGTCCCTCCGATTACAAAACTTTTATAGTAATGCAATCCATCTTGACCTGGTTATGTGGACCTTTAGCAAAACCCTTTCTTTGGCAATATAGACCTCATTCAAATATGAAATATAGACCTTATTAAAATGAAGACTTTGTATGGTATTTCTCTATGTGTATATCAGCAATAAATTGGTTGCCTTCAGTATTTTTGTGTAAAGCTCTTCATTGTCTCTTATTTTATTGCAGGTTTCATCCCCCACAGACACAAGCAATTTTGACAGTTTTCCAGAAGATAATGATGATCCTCCCCCTGATGACAATTCAGGATGGGACATAGACTTTTGATGCATTTTTCTTTCCTGCTTCTGCCTTGCTGAAGACAGCTTTCCTGAAATATGGCTGCCAAGAGAACAAAAGATGGAACTGGGGAAGAATAGTGCTCGGGGTCACCATGATGCCTTGATTGATGCTGCTATAGTTACTACAGTGGCATTAGGACTTATTGCTTAGTTCACAATAACCCTCATATAACATATTTTATGTTTTGCCCCCCCTTAATATAGCAGTTGACATGGTGGTCCTGAAGCAAAAGCCTCTTCACTAAAAGTATATGCTTTCTATTATTGCAGAATTCACAATTTACCCTTGATCAGTATAATGTAAAATGTATTAAAACTGTACATATTTTGTAGCTAGTTCTATCCATTGAAAGGGATAATTTATTTCGGTACAGTTGACTATATATGGCGAGAACAACTCAATCTTTAGAATATGGCCATACCATATTGGCCCTCTGACTGCAATCCTAGTGTGAAGCCCACAATCCACTCGCTTGTTGGGGTAGATATGACTTGCTAGCCAGCAGCAAAAACAGCAGCGATAGAGTCCAATATGGTTATGCCTATTATAAAGTATGTAAACTAATAACTTACTGCAGGTCAGAGTAAGTGTGGAAAATATTTATTAGTTTTATCCCAGATGTGTCCTGCTGAAAATGAATATCTTTTTCCTCCTTACTTTCAAAACAACGTGACAATTTTAACAAAGTGTGCCTGTTGACTGAGCTTAATAGAGGCAGCCATTTTTTGTGATGACATATTTACTTTTTTTATAAAGATTTGTTTCATGAAAGCCTTTGATTCCGAGTAAAATTATGGAATATATTCCTGTGACTATTACTGAGGCTCATAAAGTAGCTGTTTTGGAACATAAAGGCAAAATAGGCATATTGCAGGACCCACTTCTGTTAAAAGACCTATGCCGCCAGTACTAGGCAAGTTAATGTGTTTGCTGATGTTAAGGTATGCATATTTGTAGTGTGTATCGAGTATGAAAATGCTTCAGGCATGCATAAAACAAAGGCAATGGGTTTTTTGTAAGTGCCTTTAGCAAGCATTTCCTGTAGTAGACCCTTATATTAAGAGACTCTGCAAAATTTTTCAACAATCCCAATAGACTTTCAGTACTGGCCCAGCTTCCTCTGTTGAGTGCTGACAACAGGAACTCTTTTTATTATATATGGTACAATTTTCCCTGTATATCGATAAAAAGGACTTTGTTATAGCCCATTCATTGTGAGGACCACAATCATTTGGTCATTCTATGTTCATGTCAATCCAATTCTTGAAGCTGTTTTTTGTTTTATTTTGTTTTTTTAATTTTTTTTGTTTGTGTTCATGACAAGACTGAATGTTAACCTCTATCTTTTGTTAGATTTTTAACAATTCTAATAATAAAAAGCACAACTGATGCATATGCTGTTGAAAATTATCATAATAGTTATCAATTCATTCATCCATCTTCATCTGTAACTCTGAATGTAGCTAGTAAGAGCTATACAATATTCTCTATGAAGAGGTCTAATATAATGTCATTATATAAGGAAAAATATATAAGATACCTATATATGTAGCACTCTTCCTCTTGGGGTGGAGTGGAATGACCCCCTAATTAGTGTGGCAGGCTAACATTTCTCTCTCTGGGTCTGGTCCTTGGTGTATGGTGAGGTGAAAAAAATCAGTTTATTCTTTTTACCTCAAACTCAATTTTAGGAGAGAGGGTTTAGGAGTGCAGGATACCCAAAAGGGCACAACAATAGGACAGGTATTCTGAAAGAAGTAGTAACAAGCTCCTTTGAGAGTAGCCGCTTAGTAATTGCTGAAGAACAGCCAGACAGATCTATCTGACCCTGTAAGAGCAGTCTTTTTTTTACAAATGCAGTGGATCTTTCTTTAAAAAATCTGGCTTTTGACTCTCTGATAGCAATGAAAGATATTTTGATTTTCGAGCTATGAATCCTTTGTACAATATCTAGATGGTAGCTAGGTTTACCCTATTCCTCTTGTACACTCCTCAAAAAAAAAGATTCCTTCCAAATCCAACTATCTTCAGATTTTCACTACAGCAGGTAGCTTTAAGTCCCTTGGCCTCTGGCACACATTTCCAGGCTGATTTCCAGGCTGAGGAAAGGCCCAAGCAGAGAGACACTATAAATATACATCTTCTCCAGGCAAAAGTCCAGGAGGCAGAGAACACCCTTGAAGGGTACCACAAATACAAATCATACCACTGAACATGGACCTCAGAGACTGATTGGGTCAGATATATATTCATAACTCAGTGATTGTCCTCCCCACACAGATTACTGGAACCTCCTTCACAGTAACAGGCAGTAGCAAATAACCCACTAAGCTTAAGTACCTCCAAAGCCCAGAAAAGGGTGAACAATTGCTTGGCCTGGTTACAGCCCTTCAGCAAATCATGCTAAATTTAATTTTGTACACATCATCATAGGGCAGGATCCCTACATATAGTTATACTTTATTTTACAGGTTAATATGTTACCAGTCCAAAACATATGATCTTTGTCAATGGGAGCTGTACCTTGCTTGTATGATGCTTCATTAACATCTATTCTGAAATACCAAAAAAATAGTCAATTTAAAGGGTCACTATCATTAAATTATGGGTCCTTTATGCATTTATTTTAGAATAACCCATAAAGACTATGAAAAATATAACATACAATATATTATCTAATACTTATTGAAAACTATAAACTCTGAGTGAACTTTCCTTTTCGGCTATACACCTAGAAGAGGCTTTGCACAATGTCCAAGTAATAATACTATTGCGAAGAAAAATTTTAATCATGCAATTACAATATTGGCCACAAATATGGCAAATTTGAGGTAAATGCAACAATCTTTCAAATGGACAAATGACCAAGAGATGAATGCAACCAAATACCAGTAGTTTCTATCAACACTGACATTATCATGTAGTTGTTTTGCTATTTAAAGCTGGTTGAAATTGAAATTGTTCTGCATGTGGCTAGCATTAGTCTATCCCAGGGACAAGTTGTGGGAACACTGAAGTGCATGCCTAACATAGCTACACAAATAGATATTAGCATTGGATGCAAACGTTCTTAGACCAATTGTTTGTAATGCAATACTTTTGGCGACATAAAATCAGACAAGCTGCAGATACCCTGACAAGTGAAAACTCAGCTCAGCTCTGACTCTGCTTCCTAAAGTAGAACTTGAACCAGAACTTTTAAAATTGTGTATAAAGTAAAAAGGGCAAGACACTGTGTAAGGTTTTTATTGATGTCTGTGGTCTGCGCGGGCCCGATGGCACGGCGGCATCTTAAAGGGGACGTACCTGTGCGCCCTTATGCCTGTCCGTGCCATTCTGACGACGTACATCGTCGTGATTTTTACAAGAATCAGCAACCTACAGCTGATGAGATAAAAAATAAATAAAAATAAACTATAAATTAATTTACCTTTTATGACATTTTACAATAAATATTAAAAAAGGGCCTAATAATCCTGGATTTTTTTTTATATTTATTAAACCCTTTTCCCTTATAACTAGTGTCTCCCATGAAATGGTCTTATTTTTGCCTTTGCTTTATAACCATTAACCTGTTTTGTCTCCTAATGGCTTCACATGCACACTATTACAACAAGCCAATTCTTTTATTTCAGTCTATTATATCAGTTGAACATTAATTTCACCCGTTACGAGATATCTACACCATTTAAGGTGCCGATATAGGTAGAATACTCATTGCCTTCTGCTAATTTGTCCTCTTTCTGCAGTGGGCTGGGTTAGATCCCCTAGGTGATAAACATAGCTATAAACTTGGACATTTGGGAGATAAGAAAGTGCATGTTTATAGAAAAAACCTTACATAAGCTATTTATCATATTTGCTAGACTGAAAGTGTGCAGGATGGGAACTTAGCAACATCTGTGAAAGATATAACATTGTTTGTGAATTTGAATATCTTCCAGACTAAAGGGCTTGGGTATCAGCAAAGGTGAAATTGAAACCCATAAAGTTCCTGATCGACCACATTAATTACAGGAGAAACAGATAAAATACTAGGGGAGTCTCCATGATTAATTCGATTACAAAGTAGTAAATATTTCTATGCAGATTTTACAAATAAAAATATATTGAAATTTTATATTGAAGATGTCCTATAAAGCAATAAAACAGTAACATTTTAGTCTCTCCATTTTCTACCTTTAATGAAAGGAATCCTCATAATTTTTGACAAATAGAAATTACAAAACATTGTGAACTATTTCTAACACAGCAACTGAGAAAGAGAAAGAGTGAGCACTATCACTTGTCAGAAATCATCTTTCGGGAACACAGAGAAAGAATAACTGTCTGCTATTTGTGTTATTAAAAAAATAGGTCAATTTGCTTTCTCCTGGAAACATTTTAGCAAACAGTAACTTGTACAACATTTTTGTAACCAGGAACAATCTCTGGAAAATATAAAAAAATATATTTTCAGGAAAGTATGGTGATAAGGAAAGTTTATTTGAAGGTGATCTTAAATAAAACCTTACACAAAACATAACTATGCACTGTATTTAGATATCAGAGGTCTTCCAGTCTGACACAACTGATGGCAGAGATACATTTATATGCAGAAACATGGAATCACATATTTGATTGCAGGTTAATCAATGTTAAAAAGATCAAATATAATTGTAGATCATTAAAACAAACATATAATAAATAAGTATGCCGTTTTCAATGATAGTGCCCCTTTAACCAGTATAAAAGGCATTAAACACACCCAGAAGACAGACTGTGAGCTTATATACACTATATTACCAAAAGTATTGAGCCGCTTGACTTTACACGCACTTGAAATTTATTGGCTTAGTCCGTAGGGTTCAATATTGTGTTGGCCCACCTTTTGCAGCTACAACAGCTTCAACTCTTCTGGGAAGGCTGTCCACAAGGTTTAGGAGGGTGTCTATATGAATGTTTGACTATTCCTCCAGAAGCGCATTTGTGAGGTTAGGCACTGATGTGGAGGAGGTCAAACATTCCCATAGACACACTCCTAAACTTTGTGGACAGCCTTCCCAGAAGAGTTGAAGCTGTTATAGCTGCAAAGGGTGGGCCAACTCAATATTGAACCCTAAGGACTAAGACCATTAAAGTTCATGTGTGTGTAAAGGCAGGTGTCCCAGTACTTTTGGTAAAATAGTGTATCTCAGTACAGTAAGCCCTCAATAAATCAGTTAAAGTGGTTGTAAACCCTTTTCTCTTACTTTTGCCTATAGGTAAGCCTAGAATAAGGCTTACCTATAGGTAGTGGAAATATCTCCTAAACGTGTGCCGTTTAGGAGATATTTCACTGGTAGTATGCCGATGTCATCATCAGCGCATGCACTGTGAAGAAACGGACCACCATGCCGTTTCTTCCCCTAGCGCTTGACTTGACTGACAGCTCCTGTGCCCGGGAGTGACGTCACGCGGCTCCAGCCAGTCACAGAGGCGGAGTCCGTGGCCCCCGGAAGGAAGAGGGGCGAAGGTGGACTCTTTAATAGCCACATGAAAATGGTTGTTAAAGTAGAACTTTAATTTAAAGTTTAAATTTTGTTGGGGATGAAAAATCTTCAACTATACAAAGAAGCTCTTTACATTTGGCTTTCATTGGCATATAAAAAAATAAAAATCCAACAATTCCTGTAACAGACCCCAGCCCATTATTTCAAGAAGGGAATTTGATGCACTAATTTATGGGGGGTTGTTGGTAAGAGAATGTAATACATGTTTTCCTAAATGATTCCAGTCACTGTCAGACAAGCTCTAGTTACTTTATACAGGTGCTATGTATATATTTCATCTATAATGTTTATAACTCATTCTTCAACCATTGTATTTATGCAAAGTTTTGGTAACTACTTCCCAAGCATCTCACCAATCAGAGTATTACATAAAAATGTATACC
This sequence comes from Lithobates sylvaticus, assembly GCA_028564925.1. Lineage (NCBI taxonomy): Eukaryota > Metazoa > Chordata > Amphibia > Anura > Ranidae > Lithobates > Lithobates sylvaticus. The sequence goes on from CM053036.1 coordinate 97,948,046, forward strand.
CTCAAAACAAGCATATTGTGGAGGGTTTAATTGTATGTTCTGTAAAATGACTACATAAAATCATTTGACTTGTCTAAATGAAATATTACTATGAAACCCATCTGTTAGACTCATCTGACTAAAGAATTATATAATTTGTACAAATGTCAGTAAGGCTGACCTAAAAGTGCAATGGAAAGAAGATGGGTTGCCTGCAGCACCCAATCAGATTGCAGCTTTTATTTTTTTGCGGACACTAAATAACAAATGGATAGATGGGTGCTTTCTGCAGTACAACTGTCTTTTGTTCCTTTTTTGTAAATAAGCCCCACTATGTAGCAATAATCCAAGGTGTAAAATACAAACAATACAATTCTTGAACTTGTCTATATAAAATTCTAGTACAAAGAGACATGTACAGTGTGTAAAAAAAAAAAGGAAATTTACACAAACTACTGTGCTGTACGTTGAGTAACTTGTATGGAGAATTAAACAGAACTTGTAGCATATACTGTATATATACTGTAACTACCTCCGTTTAAGGGGGTAGCTACTTTTTTTTTATCAATGGGGCAAAGAGTTACTTTGAATGAGTGACATGGGAAAGCTGCCTCAGAATCTTGAAGACCACCCTTTCCTTGAAATCCTCCCACTGTAACGTTTCCAAAGACTGGAGCACCATTTTACTGTAGATTTTTTAACCTTTAAAACAAACTGATTCAATGTGCTTTCTTGTGAGAGCAGCCTAAAGATTTAGGTTCAATGAACAGTTTCAGGACAAACCTTTTCATCTAACCCCTTCATGTCATATAGGATTTGCTCTTCAGTTCCCTCTGGCGGCCAAGGGTTGAGCAAATGGTATGCATTGATAGTACATCATAATGAGAGACATATCTAACTGTAGATATTACAAATTTTAACCATCGTTCACCAATCATCAATTCTCATTCCTCACAGACTCATTTATTTATTTATTTTTTCATGATGATACTGGGGATGCATTTTGTTGGAATTTTCATTTTATCCACAATCTGACTCAAAAGCAACTTGAATGTATATGTATTCCTTGAATGACTGAACAAACCAGGGGGGGGGGGGGGGGGGGGGGGTGGTGGGCCTGGGGAGACATATAAAAGAAAATGTAATGGTGGCATACATGCTGTTGTTGGCTGTTAATTACAGTATATCAAAGATAGTAATATTTTTCTGGTTTTGGTTCTTGATTAAGTTATGGTATAAGTCTTCAGCTTTACCTCTGTTAAGTGTCCTGAAGCATGTCTGAACTGGCGTGTCCAACAGTAGGACCACATGCAAATAGTATTTGTGTGACTGTAGATAATTTTGTGTTAATATTTATTAGATATGAGTAGCAGTATTTTTTAAGTAGTAACTCATGGGATGATCTAATTTTTTTCTTATTTGTAATGTGCAGTGTTTAGCTAGGTGCAGGTGGAAATATTGTCAGTAGTAGTATACGATTGTACCCGTATCACTTCATCTGTTCCATCGTCCTGAACCATGAAACCTGATGATTTTGGCATTGTTACAAGTGCCTTAAATTCACGGCATCTTCTAATAACCGTTTGGTGTTATGCTGCATGACTATGACAAACACACCTCAAACTGTTGTCCTTTCTTAGCTTGCAATGTTTTACAGTTCTTTCTGCTGACGGTTTCTAAGCCTTTATTATATATTTATGAAATACAAAAATGATGACTTTGTTCTATTGATTTCTGTTCAATGTACTGGAGCTGTGTATCTGTTAATGGAATGCAGCATCATTTCCGTGAAATGTATAAATGTATGTGCAGGTCTAATTAATATGAGATACTATCAGTCTATACACACAAATATTACTGTGGTGATAAGGTGCACATAAAACTAAAGTGAGTATAATACTTTGCTCTGCCCTTCAGTGTAGCAATGCAGACTTTAGACTCTAGTAAAGTGTTTCTGCAAGGAAGGAGTAGTCCATGATCACATAATGAAAAGGGGATTATTCACTACACTGGTCTATCCTTCCACGAAATGTTGGCAAACTCCTGACAAAATGTGAATCTGAAGAATTCTGACATGTAGTGGTTGCATTATCTTCCTGTGTTCTAGTAGGAAAATAAAAATGCAGACCAAAGTGTTGGTCATACATGGGCAAATTGAGCAGCAGGTTGGACCACCCCTAATATGACAGACAGAGGCATTCAGTACCTTTGGAGGAGAGGAAATCTGTCAGCTTTAAAACATATATTTTTCCTTGATCAATGCCACTAAGGGTATGAAATATCCTCTCTTGTCCTTACAATCACCAGATTAATTAACCCTATATATTAAACAATTAAAAACGATTTATTACTAATCACTTTTGATTTAACAAGAAGTGTCGTTTGACCAACTGTTATTCAAAGGCCAGGATAATAGTTGCGGCAGTATCTTTAGTGTATATACCGTGTTTCCCCGAAAATAAGCCGGGGTATTATATTAATTTTGGACACCAAAAACACAAAAGGGCTTATTTTCCGGGGTAGGGCTTGCCATGCAGGAATCCCCAGTATGAACATACCAGTAAAAGGATCATATAATGCAAAAGGTGCTGCTGCAATACAACTGTGCAAACACCCTTACCGTACATCGCCGCTCTGCGCTTCCATCACTTGCCCCCAGCTGTCTTCTCTGCTTTGAACACTGCAGGGAGGGGAACTGAGATCCCCCGCCAACACCCGGCGCTTCCATCGCCTGCGCCGGGCTGTCTTCTCTGCTCTGAACACTGCAGGGAGGAAAGCCGAGATCCCCCGCTGACAGCCAGGAGGTCAGAGACACACACACACACAGCACACGCTGTAAAAGCACACAAGCACTTCAAACTAAGGCTTATTTTCGGGGTAGGGCTTATATTGCAGCCCTCCTGGAAAATAGCGCTAGGTCTTATTTTCGGGGAAACACAGTATTACTATTAGAAGATCTCTTCTATTGTGCCCTGTACTCAGGCTCAGCAACTCCAAATCTTAAGGCTAGGTTCACACTAGTGCAAATTGGATGAGGGTTTCCCTGCAGCCAATTTGCATGACAGGGGATTGTGATCGGCGCTCTATGGAGCAGGTTCAAACATCACCGGAGCGGCTGTGGAGTGGATTGCACAGGGGTCCTGTGTGTCTTCCGGTCCATTTCAGGTCCGAATTCAGGTAAAGATTTGGACCTGATTCATCCCTGAAACGAAGAACAGGGACGCACCGGACCCCTGCTGTCAGCCACATCCGTGTTTAGTGTGAACCCGGCCTAATGCCGCATACACACGAGCGGACTTTTCGTCAGACTAGGTCCGACGGTCTTTCCAACGGACTTTCAACGGAGTTCTGACAAACTTTTCGAATGAACGGACTTGGCCACACACAATCACACTAAATTATGATGGATTCGAATGTGATGACTTACGACCGGACTAGAATAAGGAAGTTCATAGCCAGTAGCCAATAGCTGCCCTAGCGTCGTTTGTCCGTCGGACTAGCACACAAACGAGTGGATTTTTCGATAGGAGCTGGGTCCAGCGGAGTTCCGGCGGGAAAATTTAAGACATGTTCTATTTCTAAAGTCTGTCGGATTTTTCGACAGTAAAAGTCTGATGGAGCTCACACACGATCAAATTGTCCAACGGATTCGTTCCGTCAGACCTTTGCTGTCGAAAAGTCCTCTCGTGTGTACGCGGCATAAGAGTTAGTACACCACCAGATCTGCCTTACGATTGGTCACAAACACATTTTCTTCATAAAAACTTTTGTTTAGGGCTGGCTGTTGATTTAAAAAGAAAGGTAGGGTGCGATTTTTGGGAAGTGTATGTAGGGAAAAGTAAAGATAACTTGTGTCAAAAAGTTTGGCTATGGCTTTCTCTAGCTTTCACCATGTCATTATATAGCCAGCAACTGTCCCTATACTGAATACCTCCTGAGGAATGAATATTGTACTTTTTGCAGGCAATCGATACAATGACAGAGAACGTATCCATTGCCTGCATGATTCTGCTTTTCCAGGTAGGGGGCGCACATGGACATTGACTCCCTTACATGCCGATCACCAGGTCCCGGTCAATGATTAATTCCTGGAATCAGCGGAGTGGAATATAGGAGAGAGATCTCTGTATGTAAACAACACAAATCTCTCTACTGACAGCAGGGATGCAGCAGTTTTTGTCCCCCTGCAAAGCAGGAAGTAAAAATCATCACATTTCTGAGTAAAAGCACCACACAGTAAACACTCCCTAGGCACACAGTTAACCTATTGATTGCCCCAGAGGTTAACCCCTTCCTGCCCAGTGTCATTAGCACAGTGACAGTGCATTTTAATAACACTGATCACTGTATTAGTGCCACTAGAGATGTTAGTGACAGTTAGTTCCGACCCAGTTGTGTCCCTTCCGAACCTCTGCTATTGTACATGCTATGTACAGCACAGTGATGCTCTAACAGCTACATTTATGGGGATAAAAGCTGTTTTTTCAAAGGCATTTGCTGTACACAAAGTGGAGTTATATCCTTTGTGGCAGCTATTGAGGAATATATTTACATGAAAGTTTTTGTTTTTTTTAAGATGAGTTTTCCCATTTGGAAGCCTTCAGAGCAGAGGTTTTCCAATTATCTGCAATGATGACAAGAATGAGAATTAGGTTATATTACACATGCAGGTATAACATGACCTCAACAAAAAAATGCTATTGCAGCTGCTGGGACTGTTTTAATTCTAGCCCATTGCTCTTCTCATTAATGCAACTTTATCCACTTAAGCTCCGGGACCATTTGGCTGGCCAAAGACCAGAGCACTTTTTGCGATTCGGCACTGCGCCGCTTTAACTGACAATTGCGCGGTCGTGCGACGTTGCTCAACAAAATTGATGTCCTTTTCTTCCCACAAATAGAGCTTTCTTTTGGTGATATTTGATCACCTCTGTGGTTTTTATTTTTTGCGCTATAAACAAAAATTAGTGACAATTTTGAAAAAAACACATTATTTTTTACTTTTTGCTATAATTAATATCCCCAAAAAATATATAAAACATTTTTTTCCCTCAGTTTAGGTCGATACGTATTCTTCTACATATTTTCGGTAAAAAAAAATCGTCATAAGAGTTTATTGATTGGTTTGCGCAAAAGTTATAGCGTCTACAAAATAGGGGATAGTTTAATGGCATTTTTATTAATACATTTTTACTAGTAATGGCGGTGATCAGTGATTTTTATCATGACTGCGACATTATGCGACATTATGGCGGACACATCGAACAATTTTGACACATTTTTGGGACCATTGGCATTAATACAGCGATCAATGCTAAAAAATTGCATTGATTACTGTAAAAATGTCACTGGCAGTGAAGGGGTTAACCACTAGGTGGCACTGTAGGGCAGTGAAGGGGTTAACACTAGGTGGCACTGTAGGGGTTAAGTGTGTCCTAGAGAGTGATTCTAACTGTGGGGGGGAGGGGCTGTGTGTAACACAACACTGATAACCGCTCCCAGTTACAGGGAGCTGTGATCAGTGAGAGTGTCACTAGGCAGAACGGGGAGATGCTTGCTTACATTAACACCTCCCGTTCTTCCTCATATCGAGTCTGCGGGACCCGCGATCCCACTCACGGAGCTCCCGGAGGCACACGCCCGCAAGCTGCCTCTCAAAGGGCAACGTACAGGTACGTTAATCTGCCTGTACGTGCCCCTCTGCCGCAGTATATCTGCGTGAGGCGGTCGGGAAGCAGTTAACCGCTTCCCGACCGCCCACTGTAGTTATACTTCTACAGAATGGCACGGCTAGGCAAAAGCACGTGTATATATACGTCCCCTTTTAATTGCCTAACCGTGGGGTCGCGCTCGCGACCCGGTCGGGAGCTCCGTGACCACGGCCGCGGGACCAGCGGACCCGATCGCCGCTGGTGTCCCGCGATTGGGTCACAGAGCTGAAGAACGGGGAGAGGTCTGTGTAAACAAACCTCTTCCTACTCTGCCTGTCACTGATCTGCTTTTCCCTGTCATCGGGAACAGCCGATCAGTGACATCAGATGTCAGCCATGCCCCCTACTGTAAAACAACACACAACACGTCACACTAACTCCTCCCCGCCCCCTAGTGGTTAACTCCATTACTGCCACTGTCATTTACATAGGAATCAGTGCATTTAAATAGCACTGATTTCTGTATAAATGACAATGGTCCCAAAAATGTGTCAAAAATGTCCGATGTGTCCGCCATAATGTCGCAGTCACAATAAAAATCGCTGTTTGCCACCATTACTAGTAAAAAAAAAAATATTATTAATAAAAATGCTATAAAACTATCCCCTATTTTTTAAACGCTATAACTTTTGCGCAAACCAATTAATAATCGCTAATTGCGATTTTTTTTAACCAAAAATATGTAGAAGAATACGTATCGGCCTAAACTGAGGAAAAAAAAATTTTATATATTTTTTGGGGATATTTATTATAGCAAAATGTAAAAAATATCGCATTTTTTTCAAAATTGTCGCTCTATTTTTGTTTATAGCGCAAAAAATAAAAACCACAGGGGCGATCAAATACCACCAAAAGAAATCTCTATTTGTGGGAAAAAAAGGACGCTAATTTTGTTTGGGAGCCACGTCGCACGACGGCACAATTGTCAGTTAAAGCGACGCAGTGCCGAATCGCAAAAAGGGGCCTGGTCCTTTGGCTGCCAATTGGTCCGGGGCTGAAGTGGTTAAAGAACATACACCTTGTAGGCTACAAATATTTATAGTATATTACAGTATGTTAAAATAAACCTTAAAATTAATATGGAGGCTGCCATTTCTGACCTCCTTTTAAATAATGCCTGAAAGTTGTCTGGCTGTTCTGTTGAAGAAGTAGCGAAGAATAAGTATGCACATTAGGAAAGTGGAGAGTAAAGTCAGAAGGCCCAGTCTGCTTTACTTTTTTCTGGCTTGATGACCTAAGGTATTAAAACAAGATCAGAGCATGACAGCCAGCAACTAGAATTTGCAGAGTGAAGCTGGCCATAAATTATAATTTTTTGTTCATCCAGGAGGCTGAACGAAAGAAAAATGAACAGTTTACTCCATCCACACAAGTGAGATGGATGAAGGAATCCTCCCTGCCAGGCTATTGTATTCTGATCGTGGGACTTGCTGCAGCCACTAATCGACCTAAGTTTCTCAACATTTCTGTTCGACAGAAATCGATCTAATGAACAGGAATGGCCACATATGGATCAAAAATCAGCTGGTCCCTGCTGAACTGATCAAATTTGAATCCATCTATGGCTAGCTTTAGAAGTTGACTGACATTTGTAATGCTTCTCTCAGGAAAGGTTTTTTTTAAAGGATAAGTTCACCCTTTATAACATCTAACATGTTACAATTGCACAGCCCCCCCCCCCTCGTTTTTCCCCCGCTAAATGCAACAATCTAAAGAAAATGCCACTGTGCGGGACTCTGCCTGGCCACATCATCCATTTACAGTGTTCTGTGAATTGGAAAACTACAAGTCCCGACAGCCCACAGCACTGTTGAGCGCTCTGGTAGCTCTTCAGGTCAGTGTGCAGCTGCCTACCCATATAAGGTACGAGCAAACAGATACACTGACAAGTCTGCAGGAGGCCTGCATGGCACCCACGATCTGCTGATTGTGGGTGCAATGCTTTACAGGCTCCAAGTAAAAAAAAAATAAATGCACATTTTTTTACCTGCAAAAAAAGGTGTATTTATTTTATTTTCTTAAAAAGGTGAACTTATCCTTTAAAGACAATAAAAATAAAGCTTTTTGCATTCAGACCATTTTATATCAGGATAGCAGATTAACATCCAGAGAGCAACAATCTGAAAAACAGTAAATTTACAATCTGTATCATAATACACTCATAAAAGATTTGTATTCTCTTATAAATTTACTCTTATTAAATTATTTCATACTGTTTTTCTATATTAAAATCAATTGTAGACCACTTCTAAAAACTGCATAAAATATGGGGTCTAAAATAGAGAACATAGTCCTATGTAGGTGGCACAGTTCCAGAGTGTATATAATGCTGGTAGCTATATATAGGATAAAATGTCCACACCCCTGTAATGTATATACTACAAAAGGGAATATATTCTCTTGGTCATGGAACATTTTTATTCTCATCAGTTGCTTACACAATAATGCAAAGTAAGATAAAAATATACTAATTTTGTTAGATGTCATCATCACAAGTTGGGTTACGGCACAATGTACCCATTATTCTTTTGAATAATCTTCAATCAAAACAGAATCTTGCACAAAGTGTTGCACATAGTAAAACATGAAAAAAATGTGTGTCATTCTGCACAAAAGGAAAAAGTACCAACAGGATAAAATATATCTCTATAAAATGGAGAATCAGGAGAACTGCTGCCTCTACTAATTACTGCCACCTGAGTGGGGTAAATGAATTGAAAAAAGTGATGTAGGTATGGCACTGTTCATTTGGTTCATAAAATACTAAAATTAAATGATAATTAATTTATAATGAAATCTAATTCCTAGTGTGTTGTAAAATTAATTATTGCGACTCAATTGAGTGTATTCCTAAAATGAAAGTGGTAATGACTTGTGCTAGATGTATTCTAGTATACCTGTGATCACAGGTATATGAGAACACATCTGGCACAAGTGATTACCACTTTCATTTCAGGAATACACTCAATTGAGTCGCAATAATTAATTTTACAACACACTAGGAATTAGATTTCATTATAAATTATCATTTATTTTTAGTATTTTATGAATCAAATGAACAGCGCGTGCCTACTTCACTTTTTTCAACACATATTAAAACATGTGCGTTAAATGGGGTCCACACCTTTTAAGATCTGGGTAGCCCCACAATGTCCTATATTTTACTGCCACATTTCAAACTGCTAATATTGAAGGGTAAACATATATCCAACCCTCCTTCTCTCCTTTTAGGTTACTATGCCAAAACCACAATCCTGTAAAAGAAAAAAAGGAAGCAGAAACACCTTGCAGGACCTTTATAGATCATTCAGGTCACGCGACCTGGTAATCAACTTTGGTATAAGAGTTCCAATTAGAATTCATCTTAATTTCCAGTTCATCCTCTACATGTTTACACTCTAAAAACCCAACATTTGTTGATTTAGTGTAAGCAACTGACTTAAGATCTTGGAACAAATCGAAATCTTTTTTATAAAATTTTCTCACATTGAATTGAAAATTTTTCCAAATGAATTAATTTAGAAAATGTGCAAATCATAGGTAAAAGTTGTTTGAATCAATAGACACATAAGTGTCATGAAGTTTTCCCTAAAAAATAATAAGCAATGGAGTTTGCCAAGATAAATGGAATGTTAGATTCAAAGCTTTTATGTTTGAATGTATCAAATATATTCAAGATAGTATCAAAGTGAAAATCCCCCCTCCCCCCCAAAAAAACAACAAAAAAGTTAAAATAAAAGGTATATCAAGCAGCCTTCCAAAGTCCTTAGCAAAGCAGAACCACTTCTATCTATAAGTTCTTGTATATGCAAGTCATCTCTGGCACAAGCTGTCAATACACATAGAAGGCAGAACTGAGACTTTTCCTATTGTTCTTGTTCTTCTGTAATGCAAAGGCATGACACTTAGACTGAGTGTACATAAAGGCTTTGGGCATTCCAGACAGTAAGGTTCCATTGGACGTTGCCTATTTATTCCTCTTTCTGCTCTTTTTAAATGGTTGGTTATTTTGTATATTAATGGATATATTTTCCTTAGTACTATGATAAAGCTAAAAAAAAGGAAAAAAAAAAAAAAAAAACTCTACTTTTGTCTGTCTGAACAAGTCTGTCCTCAAATGGTCATTGACCAGTTGCACTCTTTTGATGTAGATGAACAATATTCTTCATATATGAACTGCTCTTGATTTGCTCTGTATTTTACCTGCAGCCGTATTGCTGAGTGCCTGTTGTATACTTTATAGAGTTCAAATAAAGCAATTACTTTTGAATACTTTTCATGTTATTCAATGCAAGGCAGCAAATGCAGATGGAATACCTGTACTAGAGTAAACAAGGCAAATCTATAAGTCTAGAGGAACTGCACTTTGATAACAATATTTCTCTTTCCTTCAATGCACATGAATAATATCAATGTTTGTTTTTTTTTTTTCTCTGGTTTGGTGATGGTGATTTTTCTGTTAAAAAAAAAAATAGCAGAAACTCATCTATAAGTTGCCTACAAAATATTGCTTAGAAACTATCTTACAATTATACCTAAACCATCAAAAATATATAAGTGACCCATAACATATCATGGATTGATCCAAAATATGGGCATTTGGAAACCTATATCCAGTTTCATGGAATCACAAGTGTTGCTGGAAAACTGAACAATTTAAAGTGGTTGTAAATGCAAAGGATTACTGCCCAGCCCCTCTGTTCCACTAAGCCATACTACACTGTGTACATGTCTGTATAAAAGTGTGCCTGAGGCGCATAACCTGACCACGGTATCATGGATCACCAGCCATGATTATGGTGGTCAGCACACTTAAGGGGACACAGGAACAGGCCTTATCAATCAGGTGTTTTACAGCATAGAAAGGGACAGATTAGACAGCACAAGCACTGTGCTGTTTAACCTGCTATAAGGGAACAGGATCTCTTTTTTTTTTTTTTTTTTTTTAACAACCTCTTTAAGGGCTGGTTGTATTTTCAAAATGCATACACTTTAGAAGCATATTAAGTGCATTTTTCCACATTTTGCATGTATATTCTAGTTGACAGAGAGTAGTTCCTGCATTAGCATCCATATACTGTATAGTGTGCTTATACAGTGGTGTGAAAAAGTGTTTGCCCCCTTCCTCATTTCCTGTTCCTTTGCATGTTTGTCACACTTAAGTGTTTCGGAACATCAAACCAATTTAAACAATAGTCAAGGACAACACAAGTAAACACAAAATGCAATTTGTAAATGAAGGTGTTTATTATTAAAGGTGAAAAAAAATCCAAACCATCATGGCACTGTGTGAAAAAGTGATTGCCCCCCTTGTTAAAACATACTATAACTGTGGTTGTCCACACCTGAGTTCAATTACTCTAGCCACACCCAGGCCTGATTATTGCCACACCTGTTCACAATCAAGGCATCACTTAAATAGGAGCTGCTTGACACAGTAAGGTCCACCAGAAGATCCTTAAAAGCTACACATCATGCCGAGACCCAAAGAAATTCAGGAACAATTGAGAAAGAAAGTAATTGAGATCTATCAGTCTGGAAAGGGTTATAAAGCCATTTCCAAAGCTTTGGGAATCCAGCGAACCACAGTGAGAGCCATTATCCACAAATGGCGAAGACATGGAACAGTGGTGAACCTTCCCAGGAGTGGCCGGCCGCCCAAAATTACCCCAAGAGCGCAGCGACGACTCATCCAAGAGGTCACAAAAGACCCCACAACAACGTCCAAGGAACTGCAGGCCTCACTTGCCTCAGTTAAGGTCAGCGTTCATGCCTCCATCATCAGGAAAAGACTGGGCAAAAATGGCCTGCATGGCAGAGTTCCAAGGAGAAAACCACTGCTGAGCAAAAAGAACATCAAAGCTCGTCTCAATTTCTCCACAACACATCTTGATGATCCCTAAGACTTTTGGGACAACATTCTGTGGACCGATGAGACAAAAGTGGAACTCTTTGGAAGGTGTGTGTCCAAGTATATCTGGCATAAAAGGAACACTGCATTTCAGAAAAAGAACATTATACCAACAGTAAAATATGGTGGTGGTAGTGTGATGGTCTGGGGCTGTTTTGCTGCTTCAGGACCTGGAAGACTTGCCGTGATAAAAGGAACTATGAATTCTGCTGTCTACCAAGAGATCCTGAAGGAGAATATCCGACCATCTGTTCGTGTACTCAAGCTGAAACGAACTTGGGTTCTGCAGCAGGACAATGATCCTAAACACACCAGCAAGTCCACCACCGAATGGCTGAAGAAAAACAAAATGAAGACTTTGGAGTGGCCTAGCCAAAGTCCTGACCTGAATCCTATTGAGATTTTGTGGTATGACCTTAAAAAGGCCGTTCATGCTCGAAAACCCTCTAATGTAACTGAATTAGGACAATTCTGCAAAGATGAGTGGGCCAAAATTCCTCCAGGACGCTGTAAAAGCCTCATTGCATGTTACGCAAACGCTTGGTTGCAGTTGTTGCTGCTAAGGGTGGCCCAACCAGTTATTAGGTTTAGGGGGCAATCACTTTTTCACACAGGGCCATGATGGTTTGGATTTTTTTTCACCTTTAATAATAAACACCTTCATTTACAAATTGCATTTTGTGTTTACTTGTGTTGTCCTTGACTATTGTTTAAATTGGTTTGATGTTCCGAAACACTTAAGTGTGACAAACATGCAAAGGACCAGGAAATGAGGAAGGGGGCAAACACTTTTTCACACCACTGTATGTGTATATTATTGCTGAAAGTACTTTGCATTTGTTCCTTTTGTCTCTATGTCAGATTTGTTTTATTATTTAAAAGCAACAAAAAAGCTAAAGGCGTAAACCAGAAATACCACATGAAAAAAAAAAATTTTTAGACCGATGAGCAATTATCAGCACGTAACAGTTTACATTTTGAAATTTGTTCCTGAAACTACTTGAGACAACTAACTTCAGTTCTGGGACTGTTCATTTTTACCTGTTTATAAACTTTACACAGTTTGGGATTAAAAATATTATTTCTGTGTTTGCAAATGACACAAAGCGATGTAGTATTTTAAAGTTCTTGCAAAATGTCTCTTATTTACAGGCTGACCTAGCTGCATTTTTGATTGGGCAGATACATAGCAAATGAGATTTAAAGGGGTTGTAAAGGTTTGTTTTTTATTTTCTAAATAGGTTCCTTTAAGCTAGTGCATTGTTGGTTCACCTACCTTTTCCTTCAATTTCCCTTTTTTCTTTTTTTCTTTGTCTGAATTTCTTACTTCCTGTTCCTTCTCAGTAAGCTGTTCTGGCTGACTAAACACCACTCGGATAATGGTGTGAAGTTTACTGAGGAGAAACAGGAAGTGAGAAATTCAGACAAAGAAAAAAAACATTTAGAAGGGAAATCGAAGGAAAAGGTAAGTGAACCAACAATGCACTAGCTTAAAGGAACCTATTTAGAAAATAAAAAAAAATAACCTTTACAACCCCTTTAAAGTTTTATAAGTGTAATGTTATGCAATTGGTACTAAACACATGTATGCAGCATACAATCAAGGAGAAGAATAAATGGACTGACTCAATGATGGAAAAGGATCCAAGGGTCCTTGAAGATCATAGGCTTAATAACAGCATGTGATGCCAATTGGCAGTTCCTAAACCAGCTGAGTGTGAGCCAACACTGAAGTGTGAGCCAACACTGAAGAGAAGAGAGCAGGGAAAAGGTGTAGGCTGTTCTCGCTCTTCTCCTGTCCTAGTGTGTCACCAGGCCCACCAATATGTATGTGTGCTGCTCTGCTGTATGAATGCTTCGCTGTGATGTCATTTGGGTACCTCAGTGCAGATCACTGATGAGGATCACACTTCACCTTTCCTGCATCCGATGGATAGGAGCAGAGCTGGCAAAGGATCTGTTTATCCTGATTGCCTTATTCCGTGTGGCAATGCACATAAAAATGTGCAACATACTGTAACCCATATACACCACTAAGCAGGCTGCACAATGTACATTACACACACCTGCATCTTTGTTCTTACCCACTCCTCTGCACTCCACATTACGCAGATCTGATGCATTCACTTTGTGCATTACACACTCCTGACCCCAGGCAGAGTAGGCTCAGGTTTTATTTAACCTAATTGCATCCAAAATAGAAAAATTCTGAAAAAATCAGCACATGGGACAAACCTACAGTCAGTAGGATGTGTCACTTGTGCTGATGCCTTTTCTTTTACTTGAAATCATCCTCTGTCCATGCCCACCCCTCCTCTGTAATCTTTGAGTGCGGAGAGGGTTAACACAACCAAGGTGCTGCCACAGGCTCTAATCAAGAGAGACAGACTATACCTGTCCCTTTCTGCCCAGCCGCTCCATTCATAGAAGCTGTTACTGCAGTTTATATGAATTAAACAGGACCTTAAAATAGAGGACTGACTGACTAAGTTATTTTTCTTGTGCTTATTTTTCTGTATTTTATTTTAGCTGCACTGAGGCTTTAAGGTAGAGCTAAAGTCAATTTTCTTTAAAAATCTAGATAGAGCAGGGGAAGGTTATAACCCCTTCCTTTTTTTCCATCTGGGTCCCATTGTGGAGATATCCCCTCACTTCCTGTCCCATAGCCTAAATAAGAAGTGAGAGGAAAACATTTATAGGTGTGGGGGATCCCTGGTGGTCACCAGAACTAGTTTCCCCATTAGAAGATTTCCTCCCAATTGTTGTTACGGTGACAACCAAAAATGTGGGATTTTCTTTTACTTTCACTTTCTGTGATAAGGGTAAACATGACAAATAAAGAGGTTGTATATAATGGGAGTATAGATAACAATGAAAAAAAAACCTGACAGGTGTTCTAATCTCTCTCCACTCTATCCAAAAAAAAAAAAAGAAGTTTTGCCTTTCGTTTTTTTACCATTCCCTTACGACCCTCTCACTGTTGCCCACCATTTAGCACTGCAAGCTATGCTAGCCACAATTAGCTCTGTCTATTAGCTCTGCCCCACCCCCATTGAGGAGTACAATATACAAAAGTGAGCTGCAAAGGGGTACGCAGGTGAAAAAAAGGTTGGGAACCGCTGTTCTAGAGCAAGCAAGATACATTCCTAGTATTAAAAGAACAATAGATGCGAGATGAAATGTTGCTGTTATACAAAGCAGGAGTAAGTTAGGTTAAGTTTTGGGCTACAGATCACAAAAAAAGGGTGATGTTTCAGAACTGGAAAAAGTACGAAGAAGGGCAAAGAAAAGAGCATGGAGTACCTTCAGAGGAAAGACTGATTGAACTGAATATATTCTTCCTGGAGACAAGGCAGATCGGAGTATAATCACCTGGCATAAACACATAAATGTTCCATATAGTAACCCTGGGACTAAGTTGTTTCCATTTTTTCAGATGGATCTGAACGGTCGCTCCATACACCTCTATGGAGCGTCGGATGTATGGGACGGATAGATGTCCTATTTTCCTATTTTCCATCCGTCTGGCGGATCGGATCGGATGAAAACGGACAGGCGGTCTGTAATCATCCGATCCCCCCATAGAGGAAAGCGGACATCTGACAGGTCCATTCCCTGCACAGTGTGCAGAGACGGACTTGTCATCCGCTGGCTCAGTGGGGATCAATGGAGCGATCCCAGCTGAGCAAGCGGATGAGTAAAAACAGACCTTAGGTGAATACACACACACACTGTGAACTTCACAAAGCTTGAATTTCTGGAAGGGTTGCCATTTGGAAATGGGTTGCATCCAAGGCAAATGCACACTTTGTTACTAAGTAAGAAACTTACTCTCAGGGCAATATAAAGGCAATATGCTGATAGAAATCACGGGGCCCTGTACAGCCTACCTGATGGGGCCCCCTTCAGCTCCGCCCCTTGTTCCGCCCATGGCTCCCTCCCCAGACCCCACCTTGAATTAAAGTGCAGGTTTGTCTTCAAGTGATATTGATCTTTCGCCAGCCAGTTATAGGTTCGATTATCCAAAAGAAATACTGTGATGATACAAGAGATGGTCAGAGACTGCAGACCTGATACAAGAGATGGTCAGAGACTGCGGACATGAGACAAGAGATCAATGCAGCCTCACTGTGCCCATCAATGCAGCCTGATCAGTGCCCATCAATGCAGCCGCACCAGTGCCCATCAATGCAGCCTCACTGTGCCCATCAATTCAGCCTCACCAGTGCCAATCAATGCAGCCTCACCAGTGCCCATCAATGCAGCCTCACTGTGCCCATCAATTCAGCCTGATCAGTGCCCATCAATGCAGCCTCACTGTGCCCATCAATGCAGCCTCACTGTGCTCATCAATGCAGCCTCACTGTGCCCATTTAATCCTTATCAGTGCACATCAATGCAGCCTCACTGTGCCAATCTGCCGGCTCACTGTGCCAATCTGCCGGCTCACTGTGCCAATCTGCCGGCTCACTGTGCCAATCTGCAGCCTCACCAGTACCTTGATTACACAGAGTATTACACAGTAATCTCCCTCTTTTTCTTGGAGCTGGGGTCTGAAATGTTCGGCGGCCGTCCACTGTAACAAAGCCCCGCCTCCTAGATCATGATAGATGTAACACCGATTTAATTTCCCTGCATTGGATCAGTGTTCCATCTATCATGATCTAGCATGCTCGTTTTCTGTCATGCTCGTCCGACAGAAGTCGGCTGAACAGCTGGCTTCTGTCAGACCGGGTGCCTTACATACGGACCAAATGTCGACCTGTGTGTACAGGGCTTTGGTTGTCACAATCAACCTGTCGATATTGCTGCTGGAACCTGTGAAATGTCCCCAGTTCTGGACAGGGCCAGACTGGGAATAAAAACCAGCCCTGTAAAAAATTTCACACCAGACCTATAGCATTATGATACCAGACCAACAACAAACGTCATTATTTTCTTGTTCATAAAAGGGAAATACCATACATTTTAAAGCACAGAGATCACCTTCAGCAGAAAGAATACACTACGGTTGGGGGGTGGGGTTACTGATATAAGGGGGAAACCTTTATATCAGTGCCCCCTTACAATATTGTATTCACTCCCCCCTTACATCAGTGACCCCCCCCCCCCCCCTTCAGACTGGCCTGGCGACGCTGTCACTGACCTACTCTCAAGAGCACCGTGCAGGGATCAGTCAGACGGCTCCAGGTTGGTAGCTCTGGTTTTATCCTTCAGTCTCCTCTCCCTAGTCCAAACACGTCTGACTTCTCATATGACCCCAATCCCAGCGGGACTCCCAATCTTTACTAATCTCCAGACTCCCTCAGAGTCTGCAGACATGATACAGGAGATAGTCAGAGACTGCGGAAAAGATACAGGAGATGGTCAGAGACTGCAGACAAGATACAAGAGATGGTCAGAGACTGCAGACAAGATACAAGAGATGGTCAGAGACTGCGGACAAGATACAAGAGATGGTCAGAGACTGCGGACAAGATACAAGAGATGGTCAGAGACTGCGGACAAGATACAAGAGATGGTCAGAGACTGCGGACAAGATACAAGTGATGGTCAGAGACTGCGGACATGATACAAGAGATCAATGCAGCCTCGTCAGTGCCCATCAAATGCAGCCTTACTGTGCCCACCATGCAGCCTCACTGTGCCCATAAATGCAGCCTCACTGTGCCCATCAATGCAGCCTCACTGTGCCCATCAATGCAGCCTCACTGTGCCCATCCACAGCCTCGTCAGTGCCCATCAATGCAGCCTCACGGTGCCCATCAAATGCAGCCTCACTGTGCCCATCTGCAGCCTCACTGTGCCCATCTGCAGCCTTGTCAGTGCCCATCAATGCAGCCTGACTGTGCCCATCAATGCAGCCTAACTGTGCCTATCAATGCAGCCTAACTGTGTCCATAAATGCAGCATCACTGTGCTCATCAATGCAGCATCACTGTGCTCATCAATGCAGCATCACTGTGCTCATCAATGCAGCATCACTGTGCCCATCTAAGCAGCATCACTGTGCCCATCTAAGCAGCATCACTGTGCCCATCTGAGCAGCATAACTGTGCCAACAATGCAGTCTCATCTGTGCTCATCTGCAGCCTCACCAGTGCCTTGATTACACACCACGGGTATCTCACACTAAGTCATGAAGCTGGGGTCTGAACTCTGAACTGTTTGGTGGCAATTGAATCGGTGTTCCGTCTATCATGATCAAGGAGGCGGCGTTTTGTTACAGTGAGTGGACGGCCGCCTCAAGCATCACCCCCGCTTCCCTGGCTTGGCACTCCCAGATACTCTTCAAGTATCCCCCCCTGCTGACACGCTAGGTCCCTGGCTTGGCACTCACTGATGCTCCACAAGCGTCACCTCTGCTGTCTCGCTGAGTCCCTGACTTGGTACTTGCTTAAGTTTTCCCACTTCTTCACCATCCACAGCTGGTGAGACGTTTGCTCTGGTACTTGCCTCAGCTCACTCACAGTGGTCTCCGGTAACAAGGTGGATGGTCCCTTAATGGCGACAGCTTCCCCTCTACCTCTGACCACAGCTGGTACCCCCAGCCGGCGGAACCGTTACTTCTGGTTGGACTACAAGCCTGCAGTCCCAACCCTGCAAAGCTTCTTCTGCTTCTGGATAGGCCCTCCGACAGCCTAGCAGCCAGATGTCCCCAGGATAGGCCTCAGGCCTCCGGCCTAGCAGCCCGGGGCAGCATAACACAGGCCGCTATTCAGGTGGCACAGAACCCCGATCACCTGACTATGACCCAAATAAATAGGCACGCCCAGCAGGCCAAGGGACCAAAGAAAGTCCCTGCCCATTGGTCATTCATAATCTGTACTTGCTATGCCCTTCTCTTATCCAATGTCACCAGCTATAATGCCACCTAGTGACAGAAGAGAGAAGTGCAGCAATTATAGAATTAGGGGGAAATAATTTGATCTCCTAACAATGGGCCAAGGCAACAATCGCCTGTCAACTAAATATGGATAGCAACCCTGCCTAAACATCAGGGTGCTACATCCTCCTACTGCCTAGGAAAACAACATCTGGGAATTTGCATAAAAATGATTTGAACTTTCAAGCCTGAGAGTGAATGTCCTGGCAAAAACTGGGATGGGTGGGGAAACAGGAAACAAACAGTACCAGTACATGTGGTGTACCAAATGAAGTAGATATACATAACATATACATGAGCACGTGGCAGTTCACACAGGGGCAGATAAATAGCAGACAGTATATACAATTTTACGTGTGGCGTGCCACCCAAATAGCTAAGGAAAAAACAAATAGTAGCCTTATATCCTAACTATCTCTCTAATATATACAATTTTGAGGGCCAAAAAAGTTAGTATTGCTGTCCACGTCAAATGACTGTCTTTCCTTGTCCAAGGAAGATGCAATGGGTGCTGGAACACCTGAAGGAGAAAACAGCACAAAAAAAAATGCATCCTATCCATATGATAACACAGTGCAATATATACGTGAGTGAATCTTGAATAAATGTCAATTACCCTCAGCCGAGAGCAGCAAAGCAGTGTAAATACATTCTATAATATGCCTAGACTACAATGATCCCTATATCTAGACATGAATACAAGTGAAAATGGGTCCACCCCTTTCCATAGCTAGCTTACAAAAACGTTCTCAGCATTTCATATCAGATAAACGCATAATATGAACAAGAATTCACTCAGGCTGGCACAGCTCATGCCACCTGGTGGCCAGCATATGAAAACAATCCTGGTACACTTGACATTCCATCATTTAATTTGTAAGGTGAGGATTTGCCCCTTTTGCCAGAGCCTATTCTACCTAACACCTCAGTGTCCTTAAAGCCATCAAAAAATATTATTTTTTCACTCGGGGTAGAACAACATTTCCCTGCAGTTTTCCTTCTTCTCAGGGACAACTCCGGGGACGAGAGGCATGGCTGCAATCGGGCAACAAGCAGCCAGGCCATGGTGCAAGGGACCGCACTTCTTGACATAGATCCCCTTGCAGTGGCAATCTCAGTCTGTCCCCACAACAGCCGGGGACTGAGAACGAAGATCCTCATTGATTGAAGAAACAAACACACTGAATATCCGATGAACATGTTACTTTTCCAAGGGAGGCACACTGGCAATTCTAGAGCACTAGCCAGCATGACTCAAGTGGGCACTTCCTGTATCTGCTGGCAGCATACAGTCCAACACAGTCCCAGCAATACAGTCAACAGGAATGTTCCCCACTAGCAACACTTTTTGCACAAAATGTTGAGCTGCTTTCAGCATAGCGTCTGTACTTCACAAAAGCACACATTTTTAATCCGTATGGTGTCAATGAAACACCATTCTGGGTCCCTGGCTTGGAACTCACAGATAATCTTCAATGAAACACAATTCAACAGCATTCACCAGTAATATCTGGGATCCAGCAATTTCCGGGTTTCTCCTTTGGCATTTGCCATAGTAATGTAATGTTAAATGTCCTTTTTGTTTGGCCTGCCGATAATCACACTGTCCGAGTTAATTTTGCGACCATAGTCCCAGGTCTGCAATACAAAGGTATACCTCTCAGTCATCTTGGGTGACAACTGTTGGAAGTCCACCCGGAAAAGGGATCCAAAAGAAACTCCGCCCAGCTTCATCTATCCAAGAGATAGATTCCTTGTCCTGGATCTCTTCCTCTAAATGGGCCGGTATGTAGGGATACGGAGAACCATACTCCTCAGCCACTTTCTTAATAATTATGCGCTGTATTTTGGACAGCTTGTGCAGCGTTTTAGGGTCTCCATACACGGTTAGGACCTGTGCATCTGGTGCATGCTGAACTGGGTATCCTGCAATAACATCTGGTTTACAATCAAACTTAGTCAACTGTGTTTAGTCAATGCAATCTTAGGAACCCATCTTGCCCAGCAATCCTCCTCAAAAGGACTTGGCAATGCATGAAGATGGAGCGACACTGGCAGACAATTACATTTTGACACTGGCGGTTCTTGCACATTCTTGTTCCAATCCGCTTGCAGTGTCCATGGAGGTTGGGACTACCTCAAGCAGGGGTTCCCTGCAGTGTCCACAGACGTGGCCAAGCTAGAACACTTCCCACAGTTCAGTCTCAAGGCCTCATAGCCTCCAGCCATGTACAGGGCAAGACTACCCTTCGATGTATACCACACTCTCAGACCAAGGCCAACACCTGTGGCATGCATTTTTCAATTCGCCATAGTACTTCCAAACTGCGCCATCTTCTGCATTCCACAACCAGGCACACATGAAAGCTCTGACCTGGGTTGTCTGTTTTTTACATTCATCCCACTGGGTTGAACAAAAAAAATAAATAGTAGTGTGTACGAGGCTTAATGGTTTGCTCATGCAAGAGGTACTGACAGACAGCTGTACTGAGAGTCTGCAGGAGCCTGGCATTGCACCCAAGATCTGCTGATCGGGGTGCAATTTTCCTGCAGACTTCTAAGAAAGACTCTGTGCATTTATTTATTTATTTTGAACTGATCCTTAACCGCTTAAAGTAAACAAGCATCTCCCCGTTCTGCCTAGCAGCAGTGTCACTGATCTCTGCTCCATGTGATTGGAGCAGAGATCAGTGATGTGTGCAACACAGCCACGCCCCCCACAGTTAGCAACATGCCCCTAGGACACACTTAACCCCTACACTGCCACCTAGTGGTTAACCCCTTCACTGCCAGTGTAATTTACACAGGAATCAGTGCATTCGTATAGCACTGATTGCTGTATAAGTGACAATGGTCCAAAAAATTTGTCAAAAATGTCCGATGTGTCCACCATAATGTTGCAGTCACAATAAAAATCGCTGATCGCTGCCATTACTAGTAAAAAAAAAATTATTAATAAAAATTCCATAAAACCATCCCCTATTTTGTAAACGCTATAACTTTTTGCGCAAACTAATTAATAATGCCTTATTGCAATTTTTTTTACCAAAAATATGTAGAAGAATAACGTATCGGCCTAAACTGAGGGAAAAAAAAAATGTTATACATTTTTGGGGGATATTTATTATAGCAAAAAGTTAAAAATAATGATTTTTTTTTTCAAAATTGTCGCTCTTTTTGTTTATAGCGCAAAAAATAAAAACCGCAGTGGTGATAAAATACCACCAAAAGAAAGCTCTATTTGTGGGGAAAAAAAGGACGTCAATTTTGTTTGGGAGCCATGTCGCACGACCGCGCAATTGTCAGTTTAAAGCGACGCAGTGCCGAATCGCAAAAAGTGGTCTGGTCATAAGCCAGTAAAATGGTCCGGTCTGAAAGTGGTTAAAGAAACCTGACTTAATGAAACAGGGGTAATCCAAATTTTTACAATCCAGTAAAAAGTGAAAGAGGACCTATGAGTTGTCTGATGGATGCATATAGAATGCTTAGGTAGAACTTTCAGAAGTTTAATTTGATGAAGGGCATTTTCCTATTTCTACTGATAACAACCAAACTGGAAACCAGGAATCTGAAGAGCATAGACCTGTTCAAAGAATCATACCAAGGATTATGTGATGTAATTAAAATGCATAGTACTGTTTTGCGATAGAATTCTTCACAGTGTTGTCTGTATTTCTGAATATTAAGGAGAAAAAGGATTATTTTAATACTATGAAGGTAATGTGTGGTTTTCACACCTCTGATATGTAGATGTCAATATTTTCTATTGTAATGTCTATAATACTTTCTATCATAGGTAGGGATGAGCCGAACACCCCCGGGTTCGGTTCGCACGAGAATCCGCGAACGGACCTAAAGTCCATGTACATTTAAGAACCCCATTAGTTACAATGGACGCGAACGTTCAAAATCAAAAGTGCTAATTTTAAAGGCTAATATGCATGTTATTGTCATAAAAAGTGTTTGGGGACCTGGGTCCTGCCCCAGGGGACATGTATCGATGCAAATTATTTTTTTTTAAACGGACGTTTTTTCAGGAGCAGTGATTTTAATAATGCTTAAAGTGAAACAATAAAGTGTAATATTCCTTTAAATTTCATACCTGGGGGGTGTCTATAGTATGCCTGTGAAGGGGCGCATGTTTCCCGTGCTTAGAACTGTCCCTGCACAAAGTGTCATTTTTGCAGGAAAAAAAGCTATTTAAAATCACTATAATGGAGGGCGGGGCCACCTGATGACCCCGCCCCCTCTGACGTCATGGGGAAAGCCATAGGGAATTCCCCATGACGTCCCAGTGCGTCAGAGGGGGCGGGGTTACCAGGTGGCCCCTTCCTCCGTTATAAAAGACCTGTCAGACGCAGCGAAGCCTCACACAGCGGGAGCCTCCCATTGCACGGAGCGGCCCAGAAGAGACACCGATGCCGTGGAAGAAGATGCCGGACGAGAAGTCCAAAGCAAGAAGAAGCGGATCGGAGGAAGAAGATGATGGACGAAGAAGATGTAAGAAGATGCCTGAAGGAGAAGATGAAGAAAAACCGAAGGATGAAGAAAGGAAGAAGAAGAAGGAAGACCAGAAGAAAGAAGATTTTAATAAAGGAATTGTCAAAGACCGTCTCCTGTCATTTTTACAATTTTTTACACTTTTTTGGTGAAATGGTAGGGGTACTTTTGTACCCCCTTACCATTTCACACAGGGGGGGCCGGGATCTGGGGGATCCCCTTGTTAAAGGGGGCTTCCAGATTCCGATAAGCCCCCCGCCCACAATGGCCAGGGTTGTGGGGACATCAACATGGGGACAAGGTGCTTTGGGGGGTACCCCAAAGCACCCTTCCAATGTTGAGGGCATGTGGCCTGGTACGGTTCAGGAGGAAGGGGGGCCGCTCTCGTCCCCCCTCTTTTCCTGCGGCCTGCCAGGTTGCGTGCTCGGATAAGGGTCTGGTATGGATTTTGAGGGGGACCCCACGCCATTTTTTTTTTTGGCCGGGGTTCCCCTTAATATCCATAGCAGACCTGAAGGGCCTGGTAATTGAATTTGGGGGGACCCCCACGCTTTTTTTTTTTTTTTTTAATCAATGACTTTCAATGAATGACTGTTCTCTGTGTTACAAGAGCTGTCAATTCATTAGCCGCGAGAGATTTTAAATAGCTTTTTTTCCTGCAAAAATTACACTTTGTGCAGGGACAGTTCTAAGCACAGGAAACATGCGCCCTTTCACAGGCATACTATAGACATCCCCCAGATGTGATACTGCAATGCTGTACTAACAGCACGCACACACTAATCCCCAGAATCACAGCAGATAATGTCAGCAGTCAGCAGCACATAATAACACTGACACTGGAACACAATATACGAGGCCGCCAATGTACTAAACCCCCTGAGCTATAATTGGCCACAGGCATCCTGCCTGTGGCCAATTATTGCTCTCCTCGCCGCTGGCTCTATGATTGGCCAAGCATGCGGGTCACAGTGCATGCTTGGCCAATCATCACCCAGCAATGCACTGCGACTGGCGCAGTGCATTGCGGGCCGCTCGCATCACACGAATTTGATGCAAGGGGCCCAAATAGTTCTGGGCCCGCCGAGCGGGCGAACGCCCGATGTTCGATTCGAACATGGGTTCGAATCAAACACCGGGCCCATCCCTAATCATAGGTATGTGCAGCCTATTGCATTAGGGTGTGCACAACGTTTACTATGCTTCAGCTATGACTGAACACAGTAAGTGAGTGTGTTCACTGTGTTCATTTAGAAAAGCAAGGACCTGGTAAATTACATATTTGCTGGCACTTCCCCCCGCTCTCCAAATTGAAACATCCGAGAGGAGAGAAAAAAAGCCAACAGCACTGCAGGGTAGGGCAATATGGGGGGATCCCAGGCACTAGGGGGAGTCTTCACCGTATGTACTGATTAGGTTGTGCCCAGGCACACCTAGCACGCCTATGCTTTCTATATAATCTCTAGGTAGTTTCAGTTTCAGTTTCTGTTCCTCCTATGAAGTACTCAAGAATGGCTAACCATAGTATAGAGCACTCTATACCCGCTTTGCTTACCAGACTACAGGGCACAACAACCCTTTCTGCAACTCACATTGCTGCATCCAATGCTTGATTGACCTATCATCAGGCCAAAGCACTGACATGATGGGAAAGGGATATCAATAAGTCTACCAAGAACTAATTTATAGAACGCCAATGTGAATAACGAATAATGTGCAGTTTGACATTATGTAGCATGTAATATCATTAATCTAACTGAATACATTGTTATGCAATGCAGGTACACCTGAGATAGAGAGAGGCAACGGACCGCGATGCAAGATTACACAGAACATATTCAATTTTATTTTATGGAACTCATTTATAAACACATGAAACCATTAATGTTCTCTGTTCAGGTGTCATGTCAATTCTGAAGTCACACAAGCCACACATGTACTTTGTAGGACCAATTTATACAAAGTCAGTTAAATCACCACTGTATTTTTGTAGTATGAGAGAATACCCGAAGGTCTGGAAGCCAATACAAACAGAAAACACGAAAAATGTTAAATACTTTATTCTATACAATAGCTCTCCCCTCCTCCTTGACATAAATATGCTATCTACAACCACATATTCATCTCTAATAAGTACCAGAAACTCTCATAAGAAGTACAAAGTGCTGCTTTTCTGAGCTCCATATTGTTATGGCATTTCTTATTCAAATATATGGCATGCATAGTGCATTCATGTTATTGTACCTTTTAACTTAATCTTGTATGCACAGGTATAGTATCTGAATGCATGACCTGGGTGCTAACAACTAAAATTGTAATCTAGTTTTAGAGCATTCAAGGGAAATTGATGTTTTAAACACATTCTAATCCTCTTAATTTCATCAAAACGCCCCCTTCTTTCCTTGAAACCCACTTGCAGTGCAAAGAAAACAAATTGATGAAGTTGATTGAGGTGCTACTTCAAATACAAAATTACCCCTGTTCTTTTGAAACATGACCTGACCCTCTGTAAAGAATAGGATGAGCTGTATCAAAAGCTGACATCCCATTAACATCCCATTAACAGATGCTTAGAATCAGTAGGAGGATAAGCTTAAACTGGGAATACGGTGATAAGAAAACTGGAAACTACTGACAAATAAATTGCTAAGAACTTTGGTTAACATCGCATTAACAAGCGCAACACAAAGGGTCAATCAGTTGTCCCAACATTACACAACTATCCAATCGCTAAGATGCATTAGAAAATTAACGATAAATGATAATCATAATCTAGGCCAGGTGTAGATGTGTAACAACCCCAAGAAAACTATTCAAAGGCTCTCTAAGATCTAGGTACTTTGTGACATTAAAATATAATTAGATGTGTTCTCAATAAGGAAAGGTCAGGACCTGTGATTTTGTTAATGTCTGTCTTACTTTGTCAATGAATGTCCTTTGTGTGTTTACCCACTGAGAGCATAAATCATGGACCACTGATCTAACAGCCCATGTACCATCAAAACACAAATGTGTTATGTTTTAAAAGCTCTTCAATAACTGAATCCGCGTTCGTGTTATTTTTAATTATGATGACAGTGAAGGTGGTGAAGCCAGTTCCTTTTAATGAGGACATCTCTAACTTAGAAAGAGATGGACTGTTGGCTTTCTAATTCAAACTTGATGACTTTCTCATCAAGAGGCACAATGCTAATGTGAAAAGCAGGTGATACTTTCAAAGACTTAAGTTAAAACAGGAAATAGACATTTAATTACATATGCTTAACCTGTCAGTATATTGATTAACTTTCTTCCTTTTCTTCCTTGCGTTTTTTTTCTTTTAACTGCATTTGCTTCTTTAATTAACAATCTGCATGTTATTTTCTATTTATTTTTTTTATTCAGACTTGAAGGTATTTATGTACACGATTGTATTATATGATTAAAAAATATATATTTGCATGACTTGATAAATGGATCAGGGAATGTTAAAGTGGAAATAAACTTCCATCACTAAATTTTTCCTACAGGTATGCATATAAGACTTATCTATAGATCAGAGTTTCTCAGCCAGGGTTCCATGGAACCCTAGGGTTCCTCCAGTGGTTGCTGGGGGTTCCTTTGGAAATGAGCAATTTCTGACTCTCAGATAAGTTCCCACTGCCACCATTGATATTTTTAGTTATCTGTAAGGGGTAAGTCTTCGCAGTGTCCACAAGTGTAAGGAGCATTCTCCCCACTGACCATAACACTAATGTATCATGAGTTGTAGATATAGTAATTTTTAGCAGGGGTTCCCTGAGACCAGAAAGTTATATCAAAAGGGTTCCTCCGTGTTGAAAAGGTTAATAAAGACTGCTATAGATAGCGTAAAAAACTCCTAATTGTGCACCGTTTGACATCACTGGCGCATGAGCTCTGAAGGAACAGCCATCAATGCCATTCCTTCAGAGCCCTGTGCCGTGAACGGCCACTCCCGCGAGACGTCATAGCAGCTCCAGCCAGCCACGGAGCTGGAGTCCGCAAACCCGATAGCAAGACATATGAGGATGGAAGCGGCAGCAGCGATGACATTGCATCACTGGAATGCTTTGTTTTCATGTAAGTTTCACATAATGTGCCAGTATGCGATGCATATGAGCACATTATGACATTACCTTGCAGGTAAGAAAAGAAAAAAAAACGCCCAGTGGTTTACAACCGCTTTAACTTAAATTGACTTTGTTAACTTAAATAGATAGAATTAAAACAATAGTGGTTGATTTACTAAACCTGGAGAGCGCGAAATCTGGTGCAGCTGTGCATGGTAGCCAACCAGCTTCTAACTTCAGCTTATTCCATTAATATTTGTCAAAAAAACTAACAAAAAAAAACCCAGGAAGCTGGTTTCTAAGCAGAGCTGCTCCAGATTTTGCACTCTCCAGTTTTAGTGAAAATCACGCACAATGATGAAGATGTGCCTTCACATGTAAAAATAAATGTATAAATTCTTCTCTCCACAATAATACATTTTGTCTACATGCAGAAGTTAAAAGGAGATGTTCAGCCAAAGCTTGTTTGGCTTTACTGCTTCTGTGGATCACAAGAGTGCAGATCGCTCTGCACTCCTGTGACCCGTTTTGAGCAGACAGCAGGCTGACTTCACAGAGCTGGTCCAGGTGCGGGAAAGATCATGACCATATGGCCGGGATCTGCCCACATGCCTGGGCCAGCACCTGGCTCAGTCTCTCAGTGAGCCACTGAGAGCCTGAGCCGCCCTCTCTTGCCCCCCCCCCCCCACAGCCCAGCGATCCAGTAAGCGCAGGGGAGCAGAGCAGAGAGCCGATGACTGACAGTCACTGGCTCTCTGCTCAGGAAACACTGAGAACCGAGCAATCGGCGGTGTTTGATCGCTAGGTTCTCAGCCTTAGAGCCAACAGGGGACAGATGCAGCAGCAGACCGATGCTGCATCCACCTAGGTACAGTATCTCACAAAAGTACACCCCTCACATTTTTGTAAATATTTTATTATATCTTTTCATGTGACAACACTGAAGAAATTACACTTTGCTACAATGTAAAGTAGTGAGTGTACAGCTTGTATAACAGTGTAAATTTGCTAGTTTCTACCTTCCCCTGTACGCTGACCCCGATATATCAGGGCTGCTGAGCCTTGACACTGTTGTCAGCATACGTGCCTCCCTCATCCGCAGCGCTCCTCTGTGTTTCCTGTGTCCTCTCCTCTATTCTCTCCCTCCTCCCCTCTCTGCCTGTCAACTCCATGTCCATGCCCCCCCCCCCCCCCCCCATCCTACTGCTCAAATACTGTTTCTTTTTAATATAATCCTCTGTTTTTTAATGTAGTGGCCCCCTGTGACTGTGATTTATAAAAATAATGCTGTATATACCTTGTTTACAGAGCGCTGATCTGCCCCGCCCTTTGCATCTGTCGGGCTGAGAGGGGAGATAGGTGGGGGGTCAACAAGGTATATACAGCATTATTTTTTATAAAGCACAGTCACAGTGGGGCATTACATTAAAAACAGAGAGGATTATGTAAAGATACATTGGTGAGTTAACAACCACTTTAATGTCTAAACCACTGGCAACAAAAGTGAGTACACCACTAAGTGAAAATGTCCAAAGTGTTAATATTTTGTGTGGCCACATTTTCCAGCACTGCCTTAACCCTCTTGGGTATGGAGTTCACCAGAGCTTCACAGGTTGCCACAGAGTCCTCTTCCACTCCTCCATGATGACATCACGGAGCTGGTGGAAGTTAGAGACCTTGCGCTCCTCCACCTTCCATTTCAGGCTGCCCCACAGATGCTCAACAGGGTTTAGGTCTGGAGACATGCTTGGCCAGTCCATCACCTTTACCCTCAGCTTCTTTAGCAAGGCCGTGGTCATCTTAGAGGTGTGTTTGGGGTCGTTATGTTGGAATACTGCCCTGTGGCCCAGTCTCCAAAGGGAGGGAATCATGTTCTGCTTCAGTATGTCACAGTGCATGTTGGCATTCATGGTTCCCTCAATGAACTGTAGCTCCCCAGTGCTGGCAGCACTCATGCAGCCCCAGACCATGACACTTACACCACCATGCTTGACTGTAGGCAAGACACACTTGTCTTTATACTCCTCACCTGGTTGCCCCCACACACGCTAGACACCATCTGAACCAAATAAGTTTATCTTGGTCTCATCAGACCACAGGACTTGGTTCCAGTAATCCATGTCCTTAGTCTGCGTGTCTTCAGCAACTATTTGCAGGCTTTCTTGTGCATCATGTTTAGAAGAGTCTGAACACTGACAGGCTGACCCCCACCCCTTAAACCTCTGCAGCAATGCTGGCAGCACTCATAGGTCTATTTCCCAAAGACAACCTCTGGATATGATACGGAGCATGTGCACTCAACTTCTTTGATGGACCATGGTGAGGCCTGTTCTGAGTAGAACCTGTCCTGCTAAACCGATGTATGGTCTTGGTCACTGTGCTGCATCTAAGTTTCAGGGTCTTGGTAATCTTCTTATAGCCTAGGCCATCTTTATGTAGAGCAACATTTTTTTCAGATCCTCAGAGAGTTCTTTGCCATGAGATGCCATGTTGAATTTCCAGTGACAAGTATGAAAGATTGAGAGCGATAACACCAAATTTAACACACCTGCTCCCCATTCACACCTGAGACCTTGCAACACTAATGAGTCACATGACATTGAGGAGCGAAAATGGCTAATTGGGCCCAATTTGGACATTTTGACTTAGGGGTGTACTCTCTTTTGTTGTTTAGACATTAATGGCTGTGCGTTGAGTTGTTTTGAGGGGACAGCACATTTACACTGTTATACAAGCTGTACACTCACTACTGTACATTGTAGCAAAGCGTAATTTCTTCAGTGTTGTCACATGAAAATATATAATAAAATATTTACAAAAATGTGTACTCACTTTGTGAGATGTAAGTTTGATTAAAAAAAAAAAAAAATCCCATACTTACTCTTTTAACATAATATACCCTGTGAATATGACAGATACATACTTATTTTACACCAGTCCACTTTCTCCTGCAAACTAGAAGCTACTCTTAAGCATATTTATTGCTAGAAAGAAAGATATACTGCATTGTTTTATGATAATAGAAAGAACAAGGCCTGGAACTGCGAGTGTGGTTGTTGTATGGTCATTTTTGGGGGATAGATCTGTTATTTAAGGTTTAAAGGGAGAAGGTTGTAAGCATCAGTACCTATAATCTCTCTATCATTCTAATTATCCAAGTAAAAATTACAAGGGCCTGACATTTTCCACTTAAGACCTAGTCTGTGAATCAATGCCATGCAACGAAAAGTCTGTGAATGAATGCACTATGATAGCCGCTTCAATAAAACATGTTGCCATATATGGATGGAATGATACATACATAGGGCTGTCTTCCATGTACTGTATAAGCTCTACTCTACATACATACATACATACAGTACATACATACATACACACACACACACACAAAGGCAGCACCAATTCCATATTCATGAAATCTGAAAACCTTTTCTTGAAAGCAGTAGCTTACTGAAACTCTTGAGGATAGCAAAAGAAACGTTTCTGCCATGGAATGAGATTCTCAGAAACAGCACAGCAATCTTTACACTTTACAGCTCTGTTAAACCGATAGAATTATAAGGTGTGAACTAAACACAAGAGCCCAGAGTACTAATGTGCTAATACACAGAAGACCGAAGGGAATTCTAGTCTCACTCATTAAACACGCAGTATCACTTTTTCAAAAATTGCTGACGCTAAACCAACATTTATAGATTTTTAAAGAAACAATAGTTCTTTGCAGTGTTTACTGCAGCATTTGCCACTTCCACATTTTACATGGTTTCTCCTCCATATCTTTATAATTTTGCATTTTACAACCAACTTTATAATAAGCCCGCAAACTATTACAGTCAGTATGAGCAGAATGAAAGACCTGAATTCGGTTAGGAGGAACACTAAGCACAAGATTTACCAGGACTGCAAAGTACACAAATGTAATGTCTTGTATGTTCACATATTATTATACACGAGTTCGAGAATTTTTTAACACTAATTGATAAGATTATATACAGTAAGTGGTTCACCTTTCCATGGACATAAACAAAATATATAAATTATCATCTAATATTATTATTATACAGGATAAATATAGCGCTGACAGTTTATGCAGCACTTTACAACTTGAGGATAGACAGTACAACTACAATACACTTTAAAACAGTAAGACTCAGAGAGCCCTGCTCGTAATATGAACTCCCACCTTTACAATATTTTCTCTTTCTGACATACAGTATTTGTTTTGGATTATTATTATTATTATTGACATCCTTGACTTTCAGTGGGAATATCTGAAAAAAATAAATAAAATTAAAGCGCCCCTGTCCCGGTAGCTTGCGCACAGAAGCAAACGCACACGTAAGTCCTTCCCACATATGTAAACGCTGTTCAATACACACATGTGAGGTATCACCGCGGGCGTTAGGGTGAGAGCAATAATTCTAGCACTAGACCTCCTCTGTAACTCTAAACTTGTAACCTGTAGAAAAAAAATTAAAGTGTCGCTTATGGAGATTTTTTGGCACCATTCCATGAGTGTGTGCAATTTTAAAACATGACATGTTGGGTATCTATTTACTCTGTGTAACTTTATCTTTCACGTTATACAAAAAAAAATTGGGCTAACTTTACTGTTTTGTTATTTTTTAATTCATGAAACTGTTTTTTCCCCCCAAAAAAAAAACGCGTTTGAAAAATTGTTGTGCAAATACCATGCGACATAAAAAGTTGCGACCGCCATTTTATTCCCTAGGGTGTCTGCTAAACATATATAATGTTTGGGGGTTCAGAGTAATTTCCTAGCAAAAAAATTATAATTTTTACATGTAGGAGAGGAGTGCCAGAATAGGCCCGTTATGGAAGTGGTTAATTTGTTCAGATCTTCTTGCAAAGTTTCCACATCCTGCGGAGAAGTTATTGCCCTGCCTAGCTTAGTATCGTCCACAAATACAGAGATTGAACTGTTTACCCCATTCACCAGGTCGTTTATGAATAAATTAAATAGGATTGGTCCCAGGATAGAAGCCTGGGGGACCCCACTTTCCACCCCGGACCATTCTGAGTACTCCCCATTTATCACTACCCTCTGAACTCACCCCTGTAGCCAGTTTTACTCACCCTATGATCCATGCCAACGAACCTTACTTTGTACAGTAAAACAATTATGGGTAACTGTATCAAACTGTATCAAATGCTTTTGCAAAATACAGATACACCACGTCTACGGGTCTTCCTTTAACTAGATGGCAGCCCACCACCTTATAGAAGGTTAATAGATTGGTTTGGCAAGAAGGATTCTTCATGAATCCATGCTAGTTACTGCTAATGATACCGTTGTCATTACTAAAATCTTGTATATAGTCCCTTATCATTCCCTCCAAGAGCTTGCATACAATTGATGTTAGGCTAACTCGTCTGTAATTCCCAGGGATGTATCTTGGCCCATTTTTCAATATTGGTGGTACATTGGCTTTTCTCCAATCAGCTGGTACCATTCCAGTCAGTAAAAATTAGGAACAATGGTCTGGCAATTACTTGATTGAGTTCCTTAAACGCCTATCGGCCATCAAATGATGGCCAGGCGGCGCAGCTCTCGTTCTGGGCGGGCTTCATATGACGTCCTCCCTGTATGATCGCTCTTACCCCCCCGGGTGCGCATCGTGGCGATCGGTGGTGCGGTGTGTCGGTCAGTCAGCCAGCTACACCGATCTTGGTAAAGAGCCTCTGACAGATGCTCTTTACCACGTGATCAGCCGTGTCCAATCACGGCTGATCACGATGTAAACAGGAAGAGCCGTTGATCGGCTTTTTCTCACTCGCGTCTGACAGACATGAGTAGAGGAGAGCCGATCGGCTGCTCTCCTGACAGGGGGGGGGTCTGTGCTGATTGTTTATCAGCACAGCTCCCCCTTCGATGCCTTCCCAGGACCACCAGGATGCCGACAGGACCACCAGGGATTGGCACCACCCTGGACTACCAGGTATGCCACCCTAGACCACCAGGGAAATGCCCAGGCAGCTGCCTATCAGTGCCCAGGCAGCTGCCAATCAGTGCCCATCCCAAATGCCTGCCAGTGAAAGTGCAATCAGTGATACCTATTAATGCCATCTATCAGTGCCGAATATCAGTGCCCATCAGTGCTGCCTATCAGTGCCCAGCAGTGCCGCCTATAAGTGCCCAGCAGTGCCGCCTATCAGTGCCACCCAGAAGTACCCAGTGTAGCCTTTCAGTGCCCAGTGTCGCCTATCAGTGCCACCCATGAGTGCTCATCAGTGCCGCCTATCAATGCCCATCAGTGCTGCATATCAGTGCCACTCATCAGTGCTGCCTACCAGTGCCCATCTGTACCGCCTATCAGTGCCCATCGTCAGTGCCACCTCATCTGTGCCGCCTTATCAGTGCCCATCAGTTAAGAAGAAAACATACTTTTTTTATTTGTTTAGCAAAAAATAAACCCCTAGAGGTGATAAAATAGCACCAAAAGAAAGCTCTGTTTGTGGGAACAAAATGATAAAAATGCTGTTTGGGTACAGCATAGCATGACCGCACAATTGTCATTTAAAAAGCGACAGCGCTGAAAGGTTTCCTTTACCTTTGCACATTTACCTGTATCCAGGAGGTTCACTGCAGGGCAATCAATGACACAGTGTTTTCTATGTGTGTAGAAAAAAAAAAAGCACCGATTTTTTTTTATATAATGCTTATGCTACCATATTATGCGATTTTGCATATATTTACCATACATTGTTCTTTTAAGTTGTTATAGCATACCTTTTGAACTTTTATCTAAAGGTGCATATGCATTAATTAATATTAATGTGTTTACTGCCAACACATCGGTATGAAATGGCTCAGCCCACTCAAAGGATAGCTAACTCAAAGGAATCTGTAAGGATCATACACGTTTTTAAAATTAGATTATTAGAATAAGATATATCAGAAATATCACATGTAATGTCACAACCTTTTATTCTCAAGTCATGTTACGCAAGATAAGCCCTCACTGACATCAGCTTCTGTAACAGCGCCAAAAGAAACTAGAATTATTCCACTGCCATTAATGCAATCTGGAACTACTACAAAGGGGCCCAGATAATTGTCAATGGAAGGAAAATCCCTGCTTCATCCTATGTGACTACTCCTTTCTCCTGTATGGTCCTGACTTGCCCCTGAGCCCAACCAGAACACTCATAATGTAATCAACTATTTACTATTTACTTATACTAAAGATGTGAACACAGAACAACAGTCTTAATGTAAGCCATTTTACTTTTCAAATTCTATTAGAAAAAAAATTACAATGGATATTTTAGCAATACCAATATTGTACTCCATCTGAAAGCTCAGAATGTAAACATATAAAGATGCTGGATTAGAAACTCAAACACTTTATTTTTCTTATTACTGTAGCACCCTGATGTTTAGGCAGGGTTGCTCTTAAATTTACATGCCAGGTATAGTTGCCTTGGCTTATTGCTAGGGATCAATTGATTTCATCCTTAGTCTGGAATTGCTGCACTTCTCTCTTCTGTCACTAGATGGCCGTGAATCTGATGACATTAGATAAGACAAGGGAATTGCAGGGACAGATTAGGAATAGATAGGGTATCTCAGCCAATGAACAGGGATTTTCTTGGGTTCCTTGGCCTGCTGAGAGAGCCTATTTATTTGAGTGAGGTCAGGTGATTGTGGTTATGTGCCACCTGGACAGCTGTCTGGGTGGACGTGTGTTGTGCTGCCTGCGCTGCTAGGCCGGAGTTTGGGCCTATCCTGGTCACATCTGGCTGCTAGGCTGCCTGAGGACCTATCCAGAAGCAAGAGAGCAGCGCAGGGTTGAGATTGTGGCTTGCAGTCCAACCAGAAGTGACGGTTCTGCCAGCCGGAGAACCTGTTGTGGTCGCAGGTAGAGGGGAAGCTGTCGACACTAAGGCCCCTTTCACACTGGGGCGGTTTGCAGGCGCTATTGCGCTAAAAATAGCGCCTGCAAACCGACCCGAAACAGCTGTTGCTGTGTCTTCAGTGTGAAAGCCTGAGGGCTTTCACACTGAAGCGGTGCGCTTGCAGGACGCTGGAAAATGTCCTGCAAGCCGCATCTTTGGCTCGCTATAGGAGCGGTATATTTACCGCTCCTATAGCGCCCGTTCCCATTGGAAACAATGGGGCAGCGCTCCGAACCCGCCCGCAAAACGCCGCTGCAGCGGCGGTTTGCGGGCGGTATTGACCCTTTTTCGGCCGCTCGCGGGGGGTAAAACCACCCCGCTAGCGGCCGAAATGCGCTGCTAAAACGCCGGTAAAGCGGCGCTAAATATAGCGCCGCTTTACCGCCAGCGCCCCCACCGCTCCAGTGTGAAAGTAGCCTAAAGGACCAACCACCTTGTTACCAGGGACCACTGTAAATAGCTAAAGCAAGTACGGGAGCAGTATTCTCACCATAATTAAATGAATAAATTAATTAAAGTGAATAATTGGGAAACTTCAGCGGGTGCCGAGCCAAGGACCCAGCCAGTGGGTTGATGCTTGTGGAGTATCTGGAGTGTCAAGCCAGGGACCCAGCAGGGAAGCAGGGGTGACGCTTGAGGAAGATACTAAAGTAAGAAGATTAGAAGAGCTCTTGGGATTCAGTGGTCTAGTGAGAGAGACTGGGAGCTCAGTGGGCTGAGAGTCTACAAGAAGTGACTGTAAAGGAGTTTGTTATAATCTGCGTTAGGAACTGTTCTTAGACTGTTGCCATAGGAGACAGTGCTCCTACACATGCAGATGTGGTGTCTTGCTGGATGCCTTTCCCTGCATGGCTGTCTACCTGTAGAAGTCTCTGAGTCGGCTAATTGACATTGCAACTATCTAAGGGTGTCCTGGCCCTAAACCCTCTCTCCCACTGTTCTGTTCAAGAGAAAATAAATCTATTTGCATTCAAGAAATGTCTGGCGCCCATGAATCTACACCCACTATGCCTTGCAACCCACTCTATACAGAAGGATGTCAGCTGTCCTTGACTCTGGATGTTCTCATTAGACTAAAGAAGGCCTGGGACCTTGCTACATTACTATTACCAGAACATTCTTTATTAAGCATGATCACATTTTGAGTGTGAATGCATAGTTATAATTTATCTGGTTGTGATTATTCCTTATTATGACATGTGTATCTGCCATCAGCAGTAAAGAACCTCAGTTGCTTTCCAGTAAATTAAAATTAAGGACTTACCTTTTTGCTTAGTTTCTACAATTGCCACATTCTATTTTGATCTTCATCTTGTAGTTATTCTTTCTGATGAAGAGATATATCTTGTTTAATGATAACCAAGAGGTTAAACTAGAAAGAGCTTTAATTACATTATGAGTGAGATTTATTAATTGTACTTGCTAATAAATTAGGTATTAAGTGATAATGTTCAACCTGAAACATGGGTCCCAACTGACATTTCTGAGAAATATGTCCAACTCATGCTTTTTATTTAAAAAGCAGGAGTTTATAGGTTTATACAAAGTCTTATATTAATGCTTAAAATAGAACTGAAGGCAAACTTTTTTTTTTCATCTTGGATAGACTAAAGGGAAGGTTTTACTGTAACTCCTATGAGTTGTTTGCCACCTGTGTCCCATTGGGGGAGAGTTCCCCTCATTTCCTGTCCCACAACAAAAACAGGAATCCCTCCAATGTGAGGAAATCCCAGGTTGTCACCAGAAATAGTATCCCCATTGGAGGAGTTCCCCTCAATACCTGAATTCTGGGTTTTTCCTTGTACTCTCAGTAAAAATAACAAACAGGACAAAAAGAGAGGATGAATTTACCAGACAACACTAAAAACCTGACAGATAATCCCTTTCCACTCTATACAAAAAAGAAAATTAAAAAGTTTTACCTTTTTGCCTTTGCCTAGATAATCTTTAATCAGAGACAACATTTTTTCAAAAAGCTCATCTTATGCCTTGTACACACGGTCAGACATTCCGACCACAAAATCTGTCTGATTTATTCTGACGGATTTTGACCGAAACTTGTCTTGCATACACACGGTCGTACAAAGTTGTCGGAAAATCTGATCATTCCGAACGAGGTGACGTACAACATGTACGATGGGACTACGTAGAGGCCAGTAGCCAATAGCTTTAGTCTCCAAACTCCTACTGAGCATGCGTGGCACTTTGTGCGTCGGAATTCTCTACACACAATTGGAAAAAGTCAGATCGGACTTTGTTGTCGGAAAATTTTAGATCCTGCTCTCAAATTTTTTCCATCAGAAATTCCGAAGGAAAAAGTCCGCTAGAGCCCACACACAATCTAATTTTCCAACAACATAATCCTATCAGACTCTTTCCATCTGAATTTCCGACCGTTTGTACGGGGCATTAGTGTGATAAATCCACAAGGATCCTCTCTAGCTACAGTAAATGGCCAAAAGGTCATGGATACCCAACATTACATCT
The DNA here is from genome assembly GCA_028564925.1 of Lithobates sylvaticus. Taxonomy (NCBI): domain Eukaryota; kingdom Metazoa; phylum Chordata; class Amphibia; order Anura; family Ranidae; genus Lithobates; species Lithobates sylvaticus. The sequence goes on from CM053036.1 coordinate 97,985,510, forward strand.
GTATGTGCTTGGTGGACATCCCGTACCAAAACCAGAGGCGTTTTATGGGGTTGGGGTTGGGGTTGGGCTTTAACTCCCCAATCACTGCAGTTATAACAGCATCCACTCTTATGAGAAGGCTTTCCACAAGATTTTGGAGTGTGTCTGTAAGTATTTTTTTTTCAGTGATAATGCTCACTGCATGACACTGGCCATCATAGCAAAATCATTATATAAATATAGGAGCTACATGGATTATGGTCCTGAAAAAAACACACATAAATGTCTACACGTGCTACTCCTGATTGATAGGATTCTTTATCAGACCTTAGTTTTTGCCTGTGGTAAGAGACCTGAATATGGCATTTGCATTTTTTTTGAACAGTTTTTAGGCCCTGTTCACACAGGCATAGCGGAGTTCCATCCTAAAAAAAAAATGTCCTTTAAAAGACTCCTTTTAATCTATAAACAAACATTTGGAGGAAAAACATTTTTTATACTTACCCTAAACGCCCTGCTGCTATGTAGTCCTCGTAATCTGCCACTTCCTGGTCCGCAGAGCTCCTCGAGACTTCCTCCCTCGCCTATGCTCCTGGGAAATGATGACAAATCATTTCCCAGGAGTCTGTGGGCAGTACAGTACTATGGCCGCCATTGAATTGCGCATGCACGAGATCGAGAGGTGCATGCTGGTTACCCAGCATGCACCTCTCCAAAGATATTCCAGGAAACGATCTCGATTGGGCTTCACATGCCCACATTCATGATGGAAACGGCCACAAACTAAAGATATAAATTTCTTACTGTAATACTTAATTCTTCAAACAATCGATCAAGATCATTGTATACTCGTATTTGAATTTCATTAGCAATAATACTAGGATCAAAAAAAAAGAAAATATTTCTCCGGAACTCCGCTTTAGGAGTACACCCTTGTGAAGGTTGTATTTTTCTTGCACAGAATGCACAGGTGTTCCCATGCATCTGCTTGCAGGAGTTCATGTTAATTGGGATGTACTGGCTACATGGACACAGTTGCAATTTGAAATCCATGTAGGTATGGGTGCATGTCCCTGAACATAGGCAGTGTGAGTCCATAGACACGCACCCACACCCAGCGGCTGTTTCCTTGCATCTGTCGTGTCCCGATTGACATGAATGTGACTGCCTGCATGCAGTGAACACCTGTGCATCCCATACAAAAAACACGGCCCCCACGTGGGTGTACACTTAAAAAGGTAACTCCACTTGTCTGTCTGTCAGACTGTCTGCACCCAAGACTGACCATTCACAGGTAATGGCTCCATGAATAATTTCATAAGAGCAGCCAGGAATAGCTGTAACAGCTATTAGCCTCCCATTGTCTACAATGAGGTTTTCGCCAGCAGCTAATTGCAAGTAATTGCAGTGCTGGGTTTCCCGCATCTAATTGCAATTGTCCCCATTCATAAATGTGAATGGGGCCTTAAAGTGCAGCTTCTCTAGTTCCTGAAAACTGCCTTCTAGCTAATAGAATGGCCTCCTGGATTGTAAAGGTGGCCACGTAAGTATCAATACAATTGTTTATTAGAAAGAAGCTTTTGATATTCAGATTGTACATAACAAATAAAGATATGAGGGAGAGTGATCATTCAACTCATTATCAAAGCAAAAGAATCACTTTGAAAACAGTGAAAAAAAATATTCACAATTGCTCTGTAAGTGGGCAATTGTTAGTTATAATGGTGTTTTTAAACCATTTAAAAAATATCATTGTTCACTAATAGCTACATTACAGTATTTTGTACCCTAATAAACAAAATAAAAGAACACCAGCAAAAAAGAAAATAACCATTTACATGGAAGATTGAAAAGCACGGTTGACTTTTCTTTTAAGCCTGTTCTTATTTATTTTATATTTGGGAGATACTGTATATGTAACTAGTGGTTTGGCTCCAGGGCCATTTTGGAGAATTTCTTACTGTGTTACAGAATGTATACACGCATACCACCCAGGTCAGACAGTTTCCACGCAGTGGGAGAAGATGACTGCACTTTGCCTTATCAATGTAAACCTGTACTGGTAGAAATATCGAAGCTGCCCTTGCTGACCTCTGAAAGTATTCATTGTCTAGCTGCTTCTGCCTTTAACGCCTCAAGACACCAACTTACAATAAGTGTGTAGATCAGAAGAGTCAAAATCCTAACTTGCAAACTTTTTATTTATTTTTATTTTTTACTCAATTACTTGAACATTTTTGAAACTTTCGGACCATAAAAAAGCCAGGAAAGCAGAAGTAGGCAATTGCAGCTTCCATATAATTTTACTATAGGCTTCCCTAAAATAAGCTTTTAAGTGTTTTTTTTTTCTTTTTTTTTTACAAGCCAAAAATGGTGCTAATTATTGCGAAACTGTCACAATGGGTATATACAAAATATTAGTGATGGTCTCTAGTAAAATTATAATAAAAATTGTAATAAAACTTTATTGTGCCTTTCAAATGCACTTATTCGCCAGCATACCATGAATTCGTGGTGTGCTGGTAAATATGCGCATTTGACCTGTGATGTCACCAGTTTCAGCTGTTTTTTGCTTCAGCACCCACTACTCCTAAGCCTTATTCAGGAAAGTGTGTGATGGGAATATTGACATTACCTTCTAAAGTAACCTTCTGAAAGTATTTTACGAAAAAAATAAAAAATGAAGTGTGGTTCCCACAAAAATTTTTTTAAGTCAGCAGCTACAAATACTGCAGCTGCTGACATTTAATAATCAGACACTTACCTGTCCCAGGGTCCAGCAATGTGGGGGATCGAAGCCCCCGCTCGTCTCCCCCTCCATTCAGTGGCACCGGCATTGTAACTGTGGGCTCCCGGCTGTGGCTTCACAGCCAGGCACCCACTGCGCATGCACAAGCGGCGCCGCGCGGCGTTATTGGCCGCGCAATCATCTGGGACACGAGGGAGGGGGCAGAGCTGAGCCCTTCCTGCGCCAAGGGGAAGTGACGTCAAGAGCCCAGGCACTGAAGGAGGCAGAATACGAGGGACCCCCTAGCAACAAGCATTTAGAGGTGAGTAAAAACATTTCCAAATTTTTTATTTTTTTTTTTTTTTTTTTTTTTTTAGGCACATTTTTGGGTGGAACACCACTTTAAGTGAAGACTTGTCTAAAAGAAGAACGTTTTTAGTTTTGAAACAGTTTAATGCCTTGTACTGGAGTCGGTCTGTTGAAGTGGGCATGACCAAAAATGGTCTACTGATCGACTCCAGATATGTGCTCTCAGCCATTGACCAGAGTGTTTTTGCGGGGGGGGGGGGGCAGTCCTCCTGTCAGAACACAATAGAACAGCAGGGGAGACTGCTGTACTAAAGTCGGATAGTTAGTACAGTGGCTCCTCCTGAGCTGTCAGTTTTTTTTTCATTCAGCTCTGCCGGGTTGTATGAAAAGAAACTACTAGTGCGTACTAGGCTTAAAGAAGGCAATGCCCTTGGGAAGAGAATTCCAGAGTTTAGGGGCAAAAGAGGAAATTACCCAGATACACCGCCCCCTCCCCAGAGAGTTAAATGGGTTTGAGGGACACACAGAAGACCAGAACTAGGAGGAGTGAAGTTGATTAGGGGGAGTAGGGTGGTAAAGTTTAGACAGATAATGGGATGCCAAGCCATGCAAAGTCTTATAGGTGAGCATGAGGATTTCAAAGTAAATGAGAGACCTAACAGGTCTGCAAGGATTCAAGGATAGTAGTAATGTGATCACTTGCAGTACACTTCCAGCACTCAGAGGTCCTCCACTGTTGAATAGGACTGCACAACAATTGAAAATGCTAGGCGGATGCAGCCTTTCATGGATTGGGGAATCCAAAGTGGAATTACAAAATCAAGGTGACAGGATGGCACAAGCACCTAGTGCATTACTGCATAAAATGTATTTGAGCAAATAAAATGGATAAAAATTGGATACTTACAAAAGTGCAACTAGTAAAAACACATAGACTGCAAGATGCCATATAGTGTATAATATATATGCTCCAAAATCACTTGCACTAAAGCTGATCAAGATTTTGTCAGCTAAATTTTGAACATTTTAGTGTGGACATAGGTAGTGCAGCAAGGAGAGCATTACAGTAGTCATGTCCAGACAACACACATGTACCGATCAGATTTTCAGCTACAGTATGTATTAGCATAGGGCACAGTCAGGCTATGCTTGTTATATTAAAAATAATATGTTCTGACAACATTTTGTACATGTGGATCAAACATTTATCTGGTGTCAAAAATCACTCAATCAATTTAGACTGAAGCTCAAGTACAGTTCCATCAACTGAGTTAAAGAATAAGTCCACCTTTGGGAACATGTTGCATGTTCCACCCCGCTTTTAGGGTAGAACATGTAGCATGTTCCCAATGCTGCAGCCGCTGCCCACTACCCTCCCTCCCTGTGACAGCAATATGAGAAGTTCCCCATACTAGCTGTCACTTTTTAAAATTGGTCCCCACGGCCGTGTCATTCATACACAGAGCTCTGTGTGTGAATGAACTACAAGGCCTGAAATCCTTTATGGCTGTCAGCTTGTAGTTCTCAGTGAACTACCACGGTACTGTGGAGCACCGTGGTAGTTCTTCTAATCTTCCTGTCAGTGTATCTGCTTCCCCATACGGGATGTAAGGGCACACAGATACACCTACAGATCTGAAGGAGACCTGCATGGCATCAGCAATCTGCTGATGCAATGCTTTAAAAACTTGCCGCCCGCCATATAGCAAAATGATGGTGGCAAAGTGGTTTCAATATCCTGACCGTACGTCATATGACATCTTCAGGATATTGAGCAGCTGCGTGCCCCTTGGGGCGCTCATCGCAGCGATTGTTGTTGCGGGTTGTCAGTTGGATACCCCGCAACATTGATCTAGCCATGACCATGTGATCAGCTGTGTCCAATCATGGCTGATCACAATACGCTGTCAGACGCGAGTAGAGGAGAGCCGATTGACTGCTCCTCTGACAGGGGGGGTTGTGCCGATAGATTATCAGCGCAGCCCCCCTGAGGATGCCTACACTGGACCACCAGGGACGCCACTAGGACCACCAGGGATGTCAGTTAGTTTGGGTACAGTCTAGCATGACCGTGCAATTGTCATTGAAAATGCGACAGCGCTGAAAGCTAAAAATTAGTCTGGGCAGGAAGGTGTATAAGTGCTCCGGTATTGAAGTGGTTAAAGGCTCCAATAAATATAAATACTATTTTTTTTTTTACCTGCAAAAAAGGACTAGCTTTACAAAAACGATGGGGAAAGGTGTATGTGTGTGGTGCCGTAAGCAGAAATTGTTACAGTTCAGTTGAAGGAATCGAATCATACATGTTTTTAAGTCACAAATACAGTAGGATATGAGAGAAACAGCCAAATCAGAATCTGGTTTAGTAATCATGTTATTTGTATGCATTAAACACACTAAGAATGGTGTCACTGCATTGTTGTGCTTTTCATTTTAAACGCTATTCCAAAGCTCCTATGTAAAAAAATTGTTTGATTGACATGCATTTGGGTAGATCTTCCTACTACATGGTTGTTGGTAATTCTAAAGAAGATACTTTCAAGCCCAACTCCAGGAATCTTGAAAGTTCTCCCTTGCAGTAGGACTGTGCCTGCACTGCAAGGGTTAAATGCTCATTTAGGTCTAAGGGGCATGATAAAGTAAATTGAATTACCTAATCCTCCATTCCTCTGTACTGCTAGGCTGGTTCCTGCAGCATCTTCCCCTCCATTGTTCCAAGTTTCTGATATCATCAAGACCATTGCAGGGTCAATAGCCCTGCACTGGCCAGGAGGACACTGAGGGACAGTCCATCACTGGAGCATGGAAGAGTGCTATCTGCCAGGAGTGTGGAAGATGCATAAAAGGGCTTAAGACTTGGTTCACACTATTGCGAATTGGATGCGAGATCCCTGCATCCAATTTGCAATAGCTCTCTATGGAGCCAGTTCACATATCTCCAATGCGGCTCCAATGCGAATTTGCACAGGAGTACTGTGCGTCTTTTGGTCCGTTTCAGGTCTGAATTCAGCCCAAAATTCAGGCTGAAATCGGACCTGAAATGGTGAACCAGGACACACAGAACCCCTGCTGGGAGCCGCATCAGCATTAGGTGTGAACCAAGCCTGAAGGCCCCTTTCACATGGGCAATCTGATCAGGTCCACCTGTCAGTTTTTCAGGCCAACCTGATCGGACCCTCCAGTCTTTTCTATGGAGCGGCAGATGTCAGCAGACCTTCTGATCCGATCCTGTCCACCAAAAACAGACGGCTAGGGGACCTATTCCCCATATGTCTGGCATTTGAATGGAAACAGACCGGTGGTCCGTTTCCATCTGAGTGCCCTATAGAAGAGAGAGGGCTGTGTCCGGGTCCACTCTGCATAGCGTACCTGCCCCCCTCACCCTTGAACCCATTTCCATGTGAGAATTGGGCTTTAAATCAGATTGTAACATTTGTGGCTAGCTTTAGACAAAGTGCCCCGAATTTCGGGACGACATGGGTAATCCTTTTTTTGTTTCTTAGTCATTCCTTCATTATTCCATTTCATAAATGTAATGAATACACAGCAAGCTGTTGTATTGTGAAATGCCACAAGATGGAGCCAAATGTTGATACTTTGAACAGACAAAAATAATAAATGGCAAATGTAATGCCATTACTGGCTGTCGTTTCTTTTTCTCGTATTTTTCTCTCTTGACAAAAGCTTAACTTAACCCCCCCTTTCCACGATTGCCCCCACCCGATTTAATTAACTTAGAGGTTTGTTTGTTTGCTCAAGAAATGACACTGCAAGGAAACATCAACCATTGTAGTGTGAATGGATTTAGGACAAGCAGTAGTCACAGTAAGGATTACCTAACATTTAACCAGATGAATGTGCTGAGTACAATGTCTTTAAAAACCTGCAAAAAAACCCAAGCCAGCTAACTACTTGTGAAAATGCCATTTTTGCCAAAGTCTGATTAGGACCTGGGGTCTGCAGGCTGTTTGATCTCTGCTCATCAAAGAGAATCCTTAAACAAGCTTGATTTTAAAGTGCAGTGTGCAGGGATGTGCTGTGAAAACAAAGACTAGCCAGTCAGGGAGAAGAATGCCTTCACAATTTAGTTCAATGAAGTGCAATGGGTGCAGGCTTATTGGGATTTTCAACTATTTTGACACACATGTATGTTAGTTTTAACAAAGTGTAGTGTTAGTTTCACTCAATGGAAGTGTCAGATAATTAGGAAATATAGCACAAGAACACAGGGATATTTTTTAAAGAGTAGTCATGCTGCTGTAATAGTGCAACATGAAATCTACTGTAATTGCCCTTATTTAAATTAAATCACTATATTACACTCTTAGGCCTGGTTCACACCAATGCATTTTTTTTAGTGCATTTTCAGTTTTGCAGAAACACACTAAAGTCCATTTAACATGGTTTCCTATGGACGTAGTTCACATCTGTGCATTTTATAGAAAGGGTCAGGGACTTTTTCCTTCTGGTTTTTGGTTCCATAGACTTCAATGGATCGAAAACGTGTATTGAAAAATGCAAAATGCACCTGCAATATGCAACCTGCATAGGTGTGAATCAGGCCTAAAATATTGAACCTAAAAAAAAAAAATTATATATATATATATATATATATATATATATATATATATATATATATATATATATATATATATATATATATATAATCACACACACACATATACACACACACACACACACACACACCCCCCCTTGTATGAAATATAATATTTTAAATACATGTCAAGAATAGCATTATCACGCTATTTGTATTTTGTAAAAAGCTATTTGTAAGTACAGAATAATAAATATCATCACTTTCATTTTAAAACACTTGTATTTTTTATTATTATTATTAGACATGTGCACAACAAAAAAATTTGTTTATTTACGTTTCGTTTTTTTCGTTTCTGTTGATTCGTAACGATTCGTACATTCGTAAGTCGTCGGTGTTCGGATTCGTAACGATTTGTACATTCGTAAGTCGTTGGTGTTCGGATTCGTAACGATTTGTACATTCGTAAGAGTTATTTTTTCGTTGATTAGTTTTTTCGTTAGTTTAATTTTCGGACGCATTCGTATTTATTCGTACATTCGTAACATTCGTAACATTCGTAATCGGAGCATAATTCATAATTTTATGTAATGTGTATGCTATTATTACATTTTAATAATTTACGAATCGAAAAAAAAAGTTACGAATCGAAAAAAAAAGTTACGAATGTATGAATTTTTTTGTTCAATCCATTCGAAGCCCGTTAAGCAGCACCATTGTAAGGGACACGAAAAATTTCCAATTCAACCAAAAAAAAAGTTACGAATGTACGAATTTTTTCGTTCGTTTTTGTTTTTCTGATTTTCTTCATTAGTACATTCGTTGTTTCTAATTGTTTTTTTTCGGATTTTCATTGTTTTTCATTGTTTTTCGGATTCGTTCGATTCGAATGATTCGTTAATCGGATTCGTACGATTCGTTATTCGGATTCGTACGATTTGAACGATTCGTTCATTCGTACAAAAACGAAAAAAAACTAAACGAATTGCACATGTCTAATTATTATTATATAGTATTTATATAGCATCAACAGTTTGTGTAGCACTTTACAATTTGACACTTGACTTAAACAACCTCGGGCTCAGATCATTATTCCTTATGAGCAAACTGCTTCATTTAAAGGATAATATTCACCCTAAGAAACATATTACACCTGTATTTAGGGCGTAACATGTTCTAGTATCGTACCTGCCCCCCTTGAGGCCTGATTCACACCTATGCATTTTTAGTGCTTTTTGCATTTTGCAGATTTGCACTACAGTCCATTTAACATGGTTTCCTATGGAACATGTTCTGTAGACCAAATCTGCAAAATGCAAAAAAGCACAAAAAATGCATAGGTGTGAATCAGGCCTTACCCCTGGGACCCTTTTCATGTGAGAGTGGGGAGTGGGCAGGGGGTTCTTGTCCCCCACAGCCGCTTTCACATTTAAAATTGGCAGGGCTGTGCCACTGATCACAGGTTTAATACTTTGCAGGCTTCTGTGTTAAAAAATAAAAATATAATTTTGTTAAGCGCTGCGCGAACTGTTGGTGCTATATAAATTCTGTATAATAATAAATATAATAATACATGTAGATTTAATGTAAATGTAATTTTTTTACCTGCAAAAATATGGGCATTTATTTATTTTTTTACTTAAAGGTGAACTTAGGTCAGAAAAAATTATTTTGTATTTGAGTACTAAAAATCATTAGAGATGTGTAGGATGGAAAAAATGTGTTTCGTTTCGGTTTCATTCATTAAGTAAATCATTTAATTTCATCATAATCGCTATGTTAGAATGAATCATTTTCAGACCGATTGGTTATTTCAGGAGAGCATATATTTGTTTTTTAATCTATTTGTATTTTCAGAAGTTCTGTTATTCTTTTGTTATTTCAGAAGGTGACTATATTTGTTTTAATGTGTTATTAATAATAATAATAATAATAATAAGTAGGAAATTAATCATCCTCTTTTATTGTATTTATTGCAATATGTTTCCATTTCATATGTAGTGGATCTTTTATAATAATGAAAAATGTTAATGCAAAAGAATTGGCTGATTATCCAAGACTCAAAGATCACCATGCTGCTCTCATCCGAATAAAACAAATAAATCCTAAGTGATACATATTTATTTGTTATGTTATTAAGTTGAATTAATTTTCCCATTCCCAACTGATTTTGTTTATTGGGCCGTGCACATACAAATTCAATGAATGGTCCCAACCCTAATACAAAAAGAATCTTATTAGAATATTCAAGCTACTCTCACTAGAATAACAAATAGAACTGAATCAATAAATACAAATTAATTTGTTGTTTTCATTATAATTTATTTTTGGACTCGTTGAAAAGCGTTAATATTGTGATTCAGAGATGCAGATACATACGAATCTCTGAATCACAAAAGGTTTCACCAGAATTTCGATTCACAACTAAACAGATTTCACATGTCTAATGATCCTATTCATGAAAGTGTCTTGCCAGAGGGACAAATCAGCAACCCCCTTTAATTCTATAACGTGGCATATCCGATATGCTGAGACCACTGTCTTCTTTTATACAAGCGCTTGATTTTACTGCTAAACACGCGAGTGTATTTCTTTTACTTTTCATGTATTAAAATTTCCATACGGAGTTACCCTATATGCCTTCCTTTTTCTTTTAATGGTGGGACTGGCTGCCTACATCTAATGAGTCCATCCATTCCTTACACCTGGAGGTCCATCTGGAGGTCATATATGAATAGAGCATCTGATCCTCTTGGTATATTATACCACAAAGCTTGATTGACTCACTAGGTGATGTACACCTATTTGAGTTCAATCCCTCTGGTAAGCAGCTTCTGGTGTCTTTGGTGGTGGATCTACTATCAACTGTTATTACATCATACATATTTGAAGTTAAAGACTGTCATTATATCATATCCACATGTGGTTGAGGATTATCATCACACATGATTGAAGTTTGTCACTGACTTTTTTTGGACATCACAAGTTCCTCTATTTATAGACATCACATGTCATAATAGAGGACTGCTTGGAGTATTTTTGAGCACATCAGGTTTTTTGTACTTATATCATTTGTTATGGTTTATATGATTCCATAAGCGCTGCACATTTCACCCAATTTGTCATTTTTGCAACGTTATCCACCGCTGTGCTGGCTGCTTTCGTTTTTTCAATTTGTGTTTGATTTCTTTTATAGACAGCGCGGTATATATGCTTTTATAATTTACAGTATTGCTTCAAGTCACGTGGCAAAGTGGCATCAAAGCCACGTGACTTTCAGGTCGTACAAGTGTGAAAGGGGCCTAAAAGGTTTAAACTAAAGGCACCAGTGCTGCTGATTTTCCACTGCTGATTGCTCGCCAACTATAGCACCAATTTCAGAAGTAGAACCTATTGCTCAGTGATTTCACTCATTTACACTAAATCTACCCTAAACTTCTCATGGGTTAACCTGACTCACTTTGTTATTATTCAGGATTTATATAGCGCCAACAGTTTGTGCAGCGATTTACAACATGACGGCAGACAATACATTTACAATACTGTTCAATATAGGAAGAATCAGAGGGCCATAACAAGTCAGTTGCATTCACGCTAAAGTGGGTCTTCCTCTGGATTTGGTGGATTTCACCAAATATATACTATCAGGAGTAAAAATTAATGGAGATGATATTGAATAAAATGGTAACATTGAAAGCTATAGCTATATACTCTAGACATGTGCACACTGAAATATTTAGTTTCGGAAATTTCGTTTTTGTCCGGAAAATAAATGTATTTAGTTACTCGAAATTTGTTTTTATTTATTTTGTTTCGTTAAAAAATGCATTTGTCTGAAAATCCGAAATAATTAAGGTCGAATCTGTCATTGAAGGCTTATGGTGTCTGTCGAATGTTCTAAGAAGATTCGACGGAGCAGCTAAACTGTACGACGCAGCAATCGTACATTTCCGGTCTAATGTTCCGCCTACAAGCTATAGTAGAATTCTAATGTTGTATGACACTAGTAATAATTATATTTATTAATTATTATTACGAGTCAGCCAACAATAGAATTCTTCTATAGCCTATGGGCAGAGCATTTGACCATAAATGTCCGCTCGCGGCGACTGCTTAGTCGAATCTTTATGTCGAATATTTTCTCTCTATGTGGAATAATCTTGGACTAATAGAGTTAGGTTAGGCACATTCAATCTTTTTTGCTATTGTCTCTACAATGTCGAATCTTTTCTCTCTATGTCGAATAATCTTGGACTCATAGAGCTAAGGTTAGGCACATTCGACCACAGGTTCGATGGACACAGATCGCTATTGTCAGCGTCATGTCAAATCTCCTATCTATATCGAACTGTTGTTGCAACGAAAATGAAAATAAAGCATTTGTTTATGTCGGATCTTTTGGTTTTTTGATTCTGCACGTTTGTTATCGATAACGAAAATACCCGAAATTCGGACGAAAATGCATTCGGACGAAAACGAATGCACATGTCTAATATACTCCAGTACACTTACCTGCATATTTGCAATCCTCTGTGGAATGTACACTGAGCTGCACATACACAGCTCAGTTACATTCCAGTACACTGCCAGTGTGCCAGGATTACTACACTCCTGTGCATGTACAGGTGTGACATCATCCTGCGCAGGCCAAAAACCATTACCCAGAAGAAACCAAGGAAATGATGCTGGTGCTGGCGAGGATACCTGCAGGTATCGGACCATTGGAACTAAGGAAATTATGAGTGCCTTAATTCCACTTTAATGCAGCCTATTGGTTGCTAAGACATAGGTGGCTATTGCTTTGTAGTGTCCTCCGTTGTTAGGACCCAGGTGGCTATTGTCACTTAGCTTTCTCTGTTGCTGTAATGCAGACAGCTATTGTTGCCTATTGTCCTCTGTTGCCAAGATGATGCTCTTGTAGTCTAATAGAGTATATTTGCACTGTATTCACTTAAAGGTTAGCACAAAGATTTACAGGTATGCAGTTTAAAAGACAGTCAAGTCAGATGCAAATTTCTCTCTTTTATTGTTTTTTTTTTTGTTTGTTTGTTTGTTTTTACTGATCTGAATGCAGCACAAGTTCACTGATCTTTAAGTAGCTGTGTGTATGGACCCATAGAAAACTATTCATATTCAATCAGATCTTTGTGACCACATTACATATTGTGTGACACCAGAGCGATCATATCTTTTGCTGGGCAAGTGACAGTTTTTTTTATTCTAATGATATAATCAATATAATCCCATTAAATAATGAGACATTGAAATCTTTGATTTGCAGCAAAGGAGCTTTCAATCAAATGGATATTACGGTAAGCAGTCCTTGCTGTTACATATGTTAACAAATGAAAGAATACATTAGCTACTGTAATTTAATCTTTTGAAGTGTATGGCGTCCTGAGCTTTGCAACACTCTGCTCCCTTGTCTGAACACAAGGACTAATAATGTAGACTGCACAGATCTCCTGGCCTGAGAGATCATGAAACTCGGTGCCTGGATAATGACTCAAATTTGAGGTTATAGACAGAGAATGCCAAAAATTCATCAGGACGGCTTTTTGAAGTGTCAAAATAAACCCTGACTTGTTCAAAAAAAGCAATAACCTCTGCAAAACATCTCAGCATCTGATAAATAGGCACAATTGTGTGTTTGTATGTTGTTAACATTACATAGAGACGTCCCCATCTCTTCATTCCACAGTAACAACCTGGCGGTGTCCTAGAGCCACCTTGATGTCAAATGACTTTCTTGTGTAATATAGACCTCAGATCTAGAAAATTTCATCACTCTGTAATGATCCTCCAATTAAAACACAGGGCGATCCACAAACAAAGCTCTTTCTTTTCTAAATGTGTATTGCTTTCCGAACTCTCAATGACAGGGCATGCTTTGACTTGTAGTTCCTCAGCATCTGGCCAGATACAGTGTGCTTTGCATTATCTTGCATTTCAGGACAAAAGAGAAAACACATTGGGGCTGGGTTCACACTGTTGTGAATCGAATGTGGCTGTCACCACATCCAACTCACATATCAGGAGATTGTGACCGGCTCTCTGTGGATCTGGTTCAGAGTGGTTCTGGTGCGAATTCGGGTCCATTTCAGGTCCGAATTCAGACAAAAATTTGGGCTGAAATCTGGCCTGAAAGGTTAACGTACCAGAACCCCTGCTGTGAGCCGCACCGTGCTGCGGTGTAAACCCAGCCTGAACATCTAATTGCCAACTATGCCATGTGAGTAAATACTGCAAATATTGTAGAATATATGAACTAACAATTAACGTGATTGTAAAATATATATATATTTTTTTAATAACATGCATGCCATGCTTACCAGCCCTATGCAATGGTTTTGCACAGAGCAGCCCCAATGATCCTCTTCTGGGGATGCCCAGAAGCGTGCCTGCCTCTCCCCTTTGGAGCGCCACCTTAGCAAATCGCTTGCTATGGAGGCACTCATGCATGCTCGATCATGAGCTGGGCTGTGTGTGCCCATTGAAATACACAGAACGGCTCAGCCCCGCCCCTCGCCCTCTCTTCACAGGCTGTGATTAAAAGCAGCAGAAGCCAATGGCTCCCGCTGCTGCCTCAATGGCCAATGAAGAGAGAGAGAAAAGAGTCGCTGCTCTTGGGCACATCATTGGATCAAGATTGGACTTGGGTAAGTATAAGTGGGAGCTGAGGGAAGGCTGAAAACAGAAGGGGTTTTCATCTTAATGTGGAGAATGCATTAAAGGTAAAAAAAACTTTCTTCCTTTAGAACCACTTTAAGGGAATTCATACTAACATGCAATACTACAATGCCACCGCTAGTTGGCAATATAGCACTAGTTAAGACATCCTTTATGTATCCAGGTAAAGGGATTCTGCTAGAGTGGAGCATGTCATCCACAAAGTGATGGAGAGGATCCCTATGTTTGTGTTCTGTACATTCAATCAATCAGTATTGAAGAATCACTGGCTTCTGAGAGATTCCAGATCCCTTTTAGATCCCTTTCAAAACGCTTCTTTAAACATCAAATATTACAGAAGAAATAGAGATAAACATACATGCAAATAAATGTACTTCCTCTTCATTTCCAGTAAAACCCACTGATATCATTGTAAAATCATCAAGTTACTGCCGGATCCCTACACTCACAATCAACCAAGGCAAGAGATCATTACTAATCCCTGTATATAGTTTTATGATTTGCACCGTCTCATCAAGTGTTTCTAGAATACACATTTCTAC